>VXAV01001699.1:43433-98531 GCA_013399715.1 Alectura lathami
TGTGGAGCAATACAGAGGTAGGAAAGGCTCATTTAGAGATAGGACACAACTTAGTTTTGTCTGCAAAATGTTCTTTTACATTAGGAAGAAAAATACCAGTGGATGAATGTTTTAACATTACATTATATATTTTTATATTTTATTATATATTTGTATCATATTTCTCTCAAAAATACCCTTGTATCTGGCAGTACTTTTGTTAAGATATGACATTTCATTAAACCTTAGCAAAACTTATTCACTCTGCCATTCGTTCAGGACTTCATAAGTAGCAAAACAGACCTCAGAAATGAAGAAAAGGTAATAGATTAAGAGAAGCAATCATGTCCATTAAAAAAAAAAAAACACCAAAAAAAAAATTAAAAACCGCCCCACCACTCTGAATGTTAACTCCTGCAATAACTCAGAAACTCCAGCAGATGGTAGAAGGAGACCACAATGTGAAAGCAGCGCTCGACATTTTGTTCCAGCCACGGACATCAGCCCTTACAGGAAGTGGCACTCATTATTTATGATGCACTGTAAGTGTTTAAAACAAAAATAGGAGCAGAATTGTACAGGCCACGCATTTTGTGTCTAAAAACTTAGGTGTAAGACTGATTTTGGCTTTCATGGCAAATACAAATATGCTATTTGCTAGTGTGGAGTGTAGGCTTTGTTTTAAAGCCAGCTGACATCAATGCCACTACAAAATTACTTACCTGACAAACCTGCTGGTGGCTTCTTTTATTCTGTGTCTCGTAGGTGTTGAGGAGGGACTGTATTTTGTCTTCCTCTATTTTTATTTTTACTTTTTTTTGGCAAGCATTTTGATTTACTGTGCAGCTGGTAGCAGAAGACCACCCCTGCATTACCAATAGCTGTAACTGGGGGAGAAGACATTGCAGTTCCCAGACCATGTTTCCTCCCTGAGTGACAAGCCCCTGCAGAGCTCCCCGTCTGAAGCAGCTTCCTGCCAGGAGTGCCAGTGACAGCCATGGATCCAGGAATGTCTGCTGTAATCCTAAGAGATGTGTGTTGGGGGCTGACATCTTGCCTTGTCTGTTTCATTCTCTAAATACGATCTGTCTCTGTCTTCTGTGTCTTGCTTGTGGCATATGAAGATAGGCATTAAACGTTTGAGAGATGATCCCGATCAGAAGCATCCTGAATTTTCTGTGTAAAAGATCAACACTAACAATAAACATTATCAGTGCAGAGTGTTGCTGCAATTTTGGTGGCACTTTCAGTAACTAGAATGGGCTTCAGAAATGCCAGGACAGAACCGCAGGCAATGGGGAGCCTCCACAGAAGCACAGCGTGAAGCACCGCTTCCTACCCACCCCTTCGGCACCTAAATCTGCCGTGCCACAAGCACCCCAAGTGCTCCTTGGCCTTAGAAGAAGGCCCATACAAACACATTCTCCAAATAGTTTTCAAACAACAGACATAATTTTATTACAACAGGCTGAAAATAAATCTGATGGGAGCTTAGGCCCTTTTCAGATTAGCAGACTTCTCTCATTTTTCTGTGGGGGCGTGCACCTCATGCTGAGTGACTCTGAGTGGGGTTATTCCGGTCAGCACTTTTTGCAGACCTGGTGGTAACAGCCAGTGGGCACCCTCTGCTCAGGCCTGTGGAACTTGCCGTCAGCACTCCATCTCTAGAGCCTCCAGAGCTGTAAAAGTGCACATTTGCATGCATTTATAGAGCACTTCTGAGCTCTCCCACGACGGTCAGTTATGTCACTCATTCTGCCCTTTGCAGCAGGCGAGGAAAGCTAACATGCCAACCTGCATCTGTCTCAATATCTAGATAAAATATCACTTCTTTTTTTTTTTTTTTTTTTTTTTTTTTTTTTTTTTTTTTTTTCTCTTTTCACTTCTGATGGGAGCAAAGATATTTACCTCTGTCTGAAGGGGCTGTCCTGTCATGGCAGAGCATGCACTGCCCCGTGTACACCAGGAAGGGGCTCAGGGTCATTCACTCCTGATCACAGATGACTGTCTTCTACTCTAGTTCCCCAGCAATGTGCTCTCTGAAGGGTTGCATCTACTCCCACAGTCACTGCTGTTCTTCTGCTGTTTTGATTTTTGCCCTGTCTGTGAGCTCTGCAGAGTGCATAATTCAGCGCTGTCTCTGTGTCTTCTGTTCACAGCAGGTGAATGCATTTGAGACTTCATGGAAATACGTGTTTACAAATGCTGTATTACATGAACAGCAACGTATCTGTTCGAGAAAATAGTTTGCATTCCAGAGCATGATATGTCCAGAGGAAACAGCCTGATAGGAACTGGTGGTAGTTCTGGGAGGTCTTTATTTCATCACTCACAGGAGGCTTTGGCTTTCTCCTGCTCCTTCTGTTCGTCTGTGATTCCTTTCACCGCTGCTAGTCACATTAATGATGCTAATGCTCAAGGCGTCAGAAGATGTAAGCAGATTGAGATGGGCTTTCTGTGAGATTGTTTCTCTGTTCAAGAACAGATATGCTATGTATTTTCTTCATGTTCGTTGCCATTAATAACATTTCAGGAATGTTAAGTGCTGATTTGGCTTTGCCGTTTGGTGGCGATGCTGTGGTGATGTAAATCTGAGGATGGGCTGCAAGCCAACAGATCTGTACTCCCATGGCATGTGACATTCTGCCTGATGCATCACATCTTTGCTTTAAACTCACCCACCGACCAGAAGGCTGAGTGGCAGCCCACAACAAACAGATCTGGGGTGAGGAGGGGCGTCCCTATTCTCTCCTCGGTCAGTGGGGAGAGCAATGTGTTTCCGCCGCTTCTTTGCTAGTTGCCCTATACGCGCCACAGCAGACCATTAGATGTTGGATAGCCTCTCTCATATTTGGCCAAGGTGGAGTGTTAGTGGCTTGCTGTACACACACCAGCTCCAGAGAAGAGCTGGGCGATTCACAAAGTGCCCATTCCCCGCGATCTGGGTGCTATGTTTTCCTGTACGTTCAACTTGTCTCAATAGATCCAATGCTCTTGATATGGCTGGATTTTCCCTGGCTTTCTGGACTTCCAAAAGAAAATTTGAAGTGACCACATGATTCAGTCCTGGATTTCTTCCAAATCCTTGAAGTGGTGAACTTGGCTTGACTGAGGCTTTCTGTGCCTTTGTATTGCTTCTGTCCAGCTTACTTTCAGCTGCTGCATTTTCAGGCTGTGTGCAGAGTATGTACCCATACTCGCCTTGTCCTTGGTTTTGGATACCTAAAATGTAGTGTGAATGCTCCAGAGGCTGTGCTGAAGGTGATGTGGGGCTGCCAGCACCAATGTAAAATGCTCACCAATAGTTTCTGGTCATGCTCTGTGATTTGCTGATGGAGATACTAAAATTGAGATACAGGTTAGCAAGGGGAACCCGTCTTTTTCTAAGGGGTATCGCGTCTCGTTAGCAATGTGTTACATACCTGTCTCTTTATTAAAGGTGGGATAATTCTTTAGCTGCTCTTTCACACACATGATAGCTGCATCCCATGACAATACCACTTGTCCATACTGCATCTTTGTTCAGGAGCTATATTTGAAAACTGTGGGAGAAATGTTGTCAGGTATGTTACAAATCCCAACAGACTCTGGATGGATTCTGATGCGTCCGAAAGCAGGAATTGGTCATATGCTCTAGACTGCTGAGGTCAGTCGCAGCCCTGGGGAGATCACCAGATGTCTCGTACAAGGTATTGCAAACAATCCCAACACCATTATGGCTTTATTCAGCTTTACATCTATTCCCTGACTCTTTCTAACTGTCAGAGGAAGATGGGACCGTGATGTATCACAGCTTCTGCCACGCAATCTCTGCCTCCATCCCTAGAACATCAGCAGCCATTAGGCTGATCCCTTAGAGTCCTTTTAATACATCTTGCTGACAGCGCTGGTGCTCTCCCACCTCACATCTGATCCCAGCGGTGCTCTCAACCATCTGCCTCTGCTCTTCTCTTGGATGTGGGGAGGTCGTTTTTTTCTTTATCCAACAGTTCTTGTCAATATCCACGGATATATTCATTCCTGTCAAGCCAGGTCCTTGTGCTTGTTGAAATCCCTTCTGCCTCTGGAAAAAGGGCAGGTTGCCTGGCTTCTCGGCAGCAGCCATACCACTTTTGTGACTCCTGGAAGCCCCCGACATTAGGAAAGATGCCTCACTTTTCCATTCCCTCTACTGCTCCAATTATTTTTTTCCTTTAATGCCGTAGTCAGTCCTGGAGGCACAAGTTGTAAAGATGGAAATAGATGAAGGCAATTGTTTGCCTGGAAGATATCCTTCCCTTCAGACACCTCTTGATATGTGTTCTAATAGCTTAATTACAGGGATGCTAGTGAATATTGCTAGCTCAGCATATTTTTATTTTTAATTTGTTCAGCTTACATGTCTGCATGAATTGTTTGCTTCAGACTTAGACCCTCTGTGTGATGATGAATTTACTGGGTGCAGCTGAAAGCAAAGGATTTGGTGTTGCCAGCAACACTGGTTTGACTTGCAATTTACTCTGCCTAATGGCACGGAGACATCGCATTGCTTTAATTCAGCTTTGCATGGTTATAATTCCTTCCCATCTCTGACACAGTTCTAGGGAAGCCTTTGCAGCCTAATGCACTTAGTAATGTCCTACTGTCTCCCTAGCATTTATTCTCCTGACTGTGTGCTGCTGCTGTCTCTTGGCACATAGCTCGGAGTTTTATTTTTGCCCTTTTGCGCCGTATTAACGCCATCACCGTGCACATTTTCTTATGCTGTGCACATTTTTCTAACAGCACCAAAGGTCTTCCCTGATGTTCACTGCTTCATATTAATGCATTTTCTTTTGATGGTATTTTACGCTCCTCAGTTCTACCTAACTATGCCCACCCCACTTCTTCTCTGTTTTCGGCTGTGCCTCTGCAGCAGCTTTAGACACACCTGTAGTTTGCTAGCAGTGAGAACAGCTTTTCTTTCAGCAGTCTCGTTGCACTCCTTTCCCACTGATGAGCCTACCACTAATTACTTCAGGTTTTAAGACCTCACACTCACATGAGTCAGCCATTTTCTGTGCAGTTTGGCAGCATACCAATCTATTGTTTCTCCGGATTCCTGATTACACAGCTGTGGGGCAGATAGCTCCTGGATGTGTCATTTTTCCGAGGGCTGGAAATGCTTCTGAGACATTTCTAGGATTTAGCATGGGGTTCTTCCAGTCTGCTGTTGGTATACATTCAGATGATGCAGAAGCACGTGGGAGCACTGCTAGCACTGTGCATGGGATTATTTTGGCTTCTTCTTTACCCAGACCCATGGCAATGTGCTGGATTTCCCATGTGACTCTAAAGAATGGCTAACAGAGCTGGTGCTGATCCTTCCTCTTTCATTTTCTGCAGCTTTGGGAACGAAACCTGGTATGAACCCATGATGTCTTCTCTGTACCTCTGTGTTGTAGGGGCATGTGGAGTGGTCTTATTTTTTCAGTCTTCATAGCTGCCTGTGACGTAGGCCCAGTTTCTGTTTTGCCACTGTATTCAGTGTCCACACTGAATGTGAACGTGTCAAAGAGAAACAGGGAGCTGGTGCTGGTTGCAAGTCCACAGCTTCTCCCCTTCTCTACTCTGGGAGCACTATGGTGGTAAGGAGCTCCCCTGCTTTCAAGCAGAACTAGTTCCTCTCCTGGAGCTCACACAGTCCACCCCAGAAGGAAACTGACAGCCCTTGTCTGGGGTGTACCAGGCGGCTAGGGAAGACTCTAAACAATTAACCAGGGAAAGGCTGTGGTAATGGAGACTGTGGATTTTGTGCAAGAGACAGCTGTGCAGCCTGAAAGATGATCAGATGATAAAATGGCAGAGGCTGAATTTCTAAAGACATTCTAATGCCAATTAGAAGCCTGAAATCTTCCCAGCTTGCCCTGCCCCAGAAATTCAGATCAAATCATGCACTGAGTTATTCCCACAAAAGGAACTGGAAATTCAATAGGTCAAATTGCCAGCTAGAGTAAGTCCACTCATTCCACACTGTCATCAGAGAACCTGGCCCTGTGACTGTGAGCTGCAAATTTTCCACATGGTTGTTTCCTTGGGACTTGCATCATCAACCTGCACAACAAGGAGAGTCCAAGGTCCCAGTGTAGGAAGATTTTGAAGAAAGCAAAGGAAGAGACCGAACAAAAGCTCGAGTTCGTGTCATGCCTCTGTAATACCAGCTGGCTTAGTAGACTTTTGGAGTGGTGTCTTCCCACATCCTCAAAAGCCATGTGATTGGGGCCAGGTCTGAGAGCCAAGTCCTTCAACTCACACCAGGAGTGGGGAAAGTCAAGGACCCATGCAGCAGCTGTGCCGTGACCTTGCTTCTAGCCAGCGCCGCCCCATCTACAATGCAGCACTGACAGAATCAGGGTACAGGCAAATAATGCTTTAAAAGCTACCTGCTGATCTGCTGTTTGTCAGCATAGAAAGGAGTATTCCCTATCTGAGCTTTACAGTGAGGTCTCCAATGATAAAAT
The DNA here is from genome assembly GCA_013399715.1 of Alectura lathami. Taxonomy (NCBI): domain Eukaryota; kingdom Metazoa; phylum Chordata; class Aves; order Galliformes; family Megapodiidae; genus Alectura; species Alectura lathami. The sequence continues at coordinate 49,892 of VXAV01001699.1, forward strand.
AACATGTAGGTTTTCTGGGACAAGCAATGCCACTGGAAATGAGTTGCAGAAATTCTGCCTGAAGCCCCCAAAGCACACCATTTGCCCCTAGGCAGAGAGCCTCCAGGCAGCTCTGCGCAGCAGCTAATGGGTGTTAAGTCACCCATCCAGCCGCATGTGTGCTGCTCCATCACTGAATTTCAGCTAAAAATCACCATTTGGAAGAAGAATTTCAGTGCTGCTATGAAGAAGAATGATCATTAAGTAACACACTCCTCTTTGCACAGGCATGAATTTGAGGATTTACTAGTGCTTTCCCATTACTGACTACTGTGATATTATACACTGTATATCATGTTAACAAAATAAGAGCTTTGGTGTGATCCCTCCCTGTGCCCTGCTGTCACCCTGAACCTTTATGTGAGGACTGAATATCTAAACTATTTGTTTAAAAATTGTTGGGATAGCAGGAAAAATAATTTATAAAAAACTCTTAAAATGAGCTACTAATTATTAATGTGAATGCTCTTCACATCCACCTCCTACTAACTGTCTCAATGGAATGGTACTGTTGAACATAATGCTGGGAGAAGATCCATTTGTCATACTTCTTTAATTTTTTATCCATTTGTAAAGCATCCTGAAACCTAGCCAGCAATAAAGCAGCAAGAAAACTGCCCAGGGCACCCTCTGAGAGAAGCAATATGGGCTGGATTCCGTTCTGCCACAGATTAGTCTAAATCAGTAGTTATTCCATGATGTCAGTGAAATTGAACTGCTGAAATGCAGAGGAGAACCTGGCCCCATGATCTAACTCCATGATGAAATTGATAGTATAAATAATGACTGTTGCTGTTCAGCTCTTTCCACCCCCCCAAAGGTTCTTTAATGAATGATGAGTGTTATGAATAAGCTTTAATGAATGACTGAATATATTTCAATGGCCAAAACAGTAAGATCGTAGTTAGAACAATTTTCCTCACAATTACCTCTCCTCCTATAGCCCCACTGCTTTCTTTTTCTTCCTCAAAACAGCGAACTGCCCCTTTAAACTAGCTGTCAATCACACGTACAGCTACCACATCCTGGCACGGATTATCAAACTTCAAAAGTGGCCAGTTTATAACTCCGGGAAAGACATTCTATATTTGTTTTAAACATGTAACTTATGTTCTAAAATGCAAGTGCTGAAAAAGAACAAATCTTTAAGCACTTACTTCCTCTTTTTTTTTTTTTCTCTGAGATTAAAATCCATTCATTTCAATCAAGTCATTCAGAGAAAGGCTGTAAAATGAATGACACAATTAACCACCTAATATAGCGCATATGGAATTTTAATTCTAGTTGAAAATCACAGAGGCTTTTCCAAAACTGTTCACTGGCAAAAAAAAAATAGTGGTATTTGCAGACGGCCAATGCATTTCACTTTGGTTATATGTTTTTTTGTTTGGTCTCCCCAGTACTTTAAGTATTACTGAGGAAAATGTATTGACCTCCAGCAGCAGAGGACAAAGATATCAGATGGAAGGAATCAGGAACACAGCGAACCCAGTTTCGCAAGCTTACAATGCAGTCACAAAGAACTAAGTGTTTGCTCATCTTACTAAGTACTATAGGAATCAGTTTTGGGACAGTTTTTCTGAAATGTCTTCCAAGTGGCTCAAGTACAACATTCAAAAATAGAGGCGCTTCCAATCAGGCAGTACTTCTGAAAACACTTAGTCATGCACCCAAAGCCATAGGAATAACATGTACCTGGGCCAGCAGCAGTTTTAACCAAATGACTTCTGACCAAAGCAATGGGATTTTATGGGTGCGGCTTAAAAATTAATCACAATAAACAAATCAAATACCCCTTACAGGAGAGCTAGAAGGCAACCGGGAAGTTTGCTATCTGATGAACTTGACTGTCTCTGTAACCAGTCCCTCCTGTTTGGTCCTGCTGGCCACTCATTTCTGTTCTGTTCATATTGACATACTCCGCAGGCTTTTAACCATGTTATTGAGTCAAGAAACACTAAAAAATGACCCATTAGCCAGTTAGATTAAACAAGAGACACAAAACAGCAGATAATAGCCAAAGGGTAGGGAATGGGAACAAGTCAACATTACTCAAGGGGTTAGCAAGATGTTCCAAAATGTAATCTCAGTGTTCGTTTAGTTAAGTAAATACACAGTCAGCCCCCATTTGCACAAGCCTTGATCGCATGAAGTAATCATTTCTGGGGGAAAAAGCCACATTCCACCAGCATGGATTTTATGGAATGAAATACTCTTCCCCCAGCATGCCCTTCCCAGGCTTTGGTAGTGGTTTCATTTACCTGCATTACTTTGACTTCCCATTCATTTCTCTCAGGTCCATGTGCCCTTATCGCAGGGAATGCAGCAGGAAATGCCATGGCTTTGTTATGAGAAAAAGAAATGCTGGAGAAAGAGGAAAAGGTTAAAAATCATGTGCTTAGAGTGTTGAAATCCCCTGGCATTAGTTTACACTCCAGATTACCTCAATTGTACTCTCTTCTTTCCTTTTTTTCTTTTCTGTTCTTTTTGCGAAAACAAAAACAGCCATATTAAAAATATGCTTACCACTGTATTTTTTTCCTGTACACTTTTTTTTTTTTTTTTTTTCCTCAAGGACTGAACTGAACTTCATGAATCTGACTTGCTCTTTATACTTTGGTTTGGATGTGTTTTTTTTGTTTTTTTGTTTTTTTTTTTTTTTTCCTGGTTTCTTAGTTTGTTCTGAGTGAGGGGGTGAGGAGGAACTTCCTGATCTGGACTAATGGAAATCTTTGAGGGTTCCCTCATACCATGTTATGTCAGTCACATGCACTTCACCAGTTGCACAACTCCAGTCACTGTGCCAGTATTGTCATCCTCATCAGGCCTATCTGATGTCAGAGGGCAGGAAAGTAATCATGAACACACTCAACGAAGTGGCAGCAGGTCTCTGTGGAGATCAGGAACATCTAAACTCTCTAGGGTTATAGGTGGGGCCACTTTCCCAAAGAATTGTCCGAGTGGAGCAGAAGGGAAGTCTTGTAGCACTAGAGGCACACACAAGATGGAGGATGTGCACCACAATTTTGGCTTTTTCTTCCATGTCCCATAAGCAGTGTGGATCAACAGAGCTGCTGGCTATCCAGGGGAGAGGTACAGGCCTTGCAATACCAATGGAAGACTCTTTGCAGGCCACTAGTGCAGCAGCTTAGGCCAGCAGTTCAGGGAGTCACATGCCAATCTTTTGCTGTGATTGCTACACAGGATTGATTGGGAAAGAGAAGAGAACAGTCCAGTTTTTCCAGTATTCCAGCTCTTAGTTTCTTGGGGACTTGGTGCTGAGGCAAGAGCCACTGCTCTGATCCTTTGTGTAACCATGCTCGCTGCTGGCCTTGTGCTCAGAGTCCCTGTTAACCTCTCAAGCCCCACAGCATTTCACATTGCACGTTCTCCGGTACCGCCCTCAGCCGCTAAGCATCAGACCTCAATGTGAAATGCAAGCATTTAACTTTCAGTTGCTTATCAATGTCCCATCACAACATCCCTGGCCTCATACAATGGTCAATAAAATACACAAGCAAAGGCCTGCACACAGTTAAGAAGACTCACTAGAGTTACACTGCACGAGACCTCCAAAATCATCAGTTCTGGTCTGAGCCAACTCAGAGCCTGGCATCATGCTCTAACAGTCAGCATATTTGTGTGCAGATGAGGGACCTGCCACTGATGGCTGACAGTCTTGGAAGTGCAATATTACAAAGACTCATACAAGTGCATCCTGGAGTGTCTTGCTCCCATGCACCACTTTTTTTTCCCTTCAGTTTTTGATGTCTTGACTGCAGGAAACATCCCGCCCCCTTCGCTCATGCCTGGAACAAGAGCAATTTTGTCACAGAGATCACAGTCCCTTCACAGAGATCACAGTCCCTTCATCTGGTTACAACCTCGTTTGCCCCCCCCCCCCCCCCCCCNTCTGGACTGGCACTGCCTCCTTTCTGCGTGCCCTTCCCCGCACAGGGATCACCTTGGCAGGATGTTGCCCTCCATCCAGCGCTGGTGAGCAGCCGTAATGGCATCCATCCAACGCGAGAAACTGATGAGCCGGCATGTTTCCCCATCCAGCAGCTGCAGGGTCCTGTTTTGATTGCCCTCTTAAAAGTGCTGCAGCCAGATGGAAATTCCCATTTGGAGAAAACTCTCCACAGTGCACGTATCCATAGGATGTTACTGGGCAAAAACAGATGGAGGAGTCTGTCTGTGTCTCTAAAGCCTGTCCCTGCTCTAACTTGACTTCAGGCCTAGTTATTCCTGTTGTGCTTACTGCAATAGCTTACCACTGTTAACAGGAGGATTTATCAGGGCCAAGAACTGCCTGACTCAGCACAGTCAGGGCTTAGCAGCTCCATGAGGACGGACAGAGGGAAACAGCATGGAGGACGGCATCACCATCGTTCAGCCAAAGGTGGCTGCAGGAGAAGGTCTTCTACAAAACAAGGTACAGCACCAGAGGAATTTAAACTCCCTGTCCCAGCTCAAACCACTCCATCATTGGAGTGATTGTATAAAAGTTTGGAGGCTGTCTTAGCCTGCCTGGTGTTTAACACTGCCTGACCCACTCTGTGAGCTGCAGGAGACACGCAACGTGGCAGTATCAGGCAGTATCAGGCATTAACATGGTGTTTTCCAGCAGTACTGAATCTTGAACTAGTGACCATGCTGCCACCTTTGCAGCACATTTCCTGAGTGGGTTAGACCCGCAGACCTTCTCTTCTCCCCTCCACGTTACAAACCTGCCGCTATCTCCTAATCTCCTTGCTGAGAGGATTAAAAAACAAAAAACAAACCAAAAAACGCACACACACACACACAAAAAAAAAAAACTTCGTGGCATGCATTCCACAATACCCATGTTTCTCATAATGGTAGGCGCAGAGAAAAGCTGCAGAAAAGGTGTCTGAGGTACTCTCTCCATACTGCCTAGCTGTGAGGACACTATTCCTGCATATTTTTCTGGGCTGACATTTCAAACATGGTGCTTTGAGTGGGATTTGTCTCACCCTGCTTTAGAAATCTACATCTGAGCCAGTCACCCTTCATATTAAATGAAGAGAAATAGGCATGTCTAGGGTGTGAATCATCTGATTTGCTTTATACATCTCCTTGAGACTAAGATGAATCATACCCTAGAAGTGCTTATTTTTCTCCATTGACTATAAAGGGAACCGAGATGAATACACAGATACAGATATCTACATTTCGTCAGATGACTCTTACTCTGCACCTTCTGGGAAACAGCTCCAGGTAACATCCTCCGCACGCGCAATCACTGCCCTGCCTCTGTCACTCACCTGTAGCCTAAAACCAGGACAGACATTCACCCACGGTCCCACCCCAAAATCTGCTACACACCCAAAGCCAGCACGAATATCTGAACACCAGCCTTTGCTGGAAGAGTCTGCAGGAATTAAAGGAGAAATGATTGGGATACATACAACTATTGAAGGGAACCTCAGAATGGAAGGGTAAAACTGGAAGAATACGCATGGTGAGAGTAGCTTTATTGCATAGAAAACAGGATCCTGTGAAAAAACTAAGTTCAGGGAGAGGCCATCTTCTTGGCATCTGTGACACCAGGGACCAAAATAAAAAAAGGAATACCAGTCATCAGCATATTTTGTATCTTCCACAAAACACAAGAAAAAAGGAAAAGGAAACATCCATTTGCAGAACTGAATTCACCCCAGCAGGGGTCTGTGAAGGCAGATAGTGGTAGCGCTGATCCCTGGCATGCTCCCAACAGCAGAGACCTGATGCTCAGAGTGCAGGGCAGTGGTAGATCGCCTGTTGGCACAGTGCTACACAAGGATGGCCATGATTAATGGCCTTTCTCTCTACAGCACATACCCATTTCAGTCCATCACTGCCAGCAGCCCGTGAGTTCTCAAGCCTAGCGCTGACTCAGTTCTATCTGCCTTACACTTGTATGGTATCCTTATTTATCTACTTTTGTAGATAGCTATGTGCTATTTAGATTTATTGCAGGCAAGCTGGTTGAAAGATTTCACTGAGGATCAGCTCACTACACAAACATGACACTCGGCACATACTGTGGTTGCTCAGTGAAATCAATTGGAAACATTAGCTGGCTTGTGATACGCTCCTTACCCACAACAGCAAGCCTCATGATACCTCCCTGGCACTGCTACCTTGACCCATCAGGACAGTTTCATAGACATCCTTTGTGGTTGTCCTTATGGTTCAGAAGTCTCCCTGTCTCCTACTCCGATCCATGCCGGCAAGAGTACTCACTCGCCTCCAGCGGTGTCCAAAAATACAGCATACACTTCTCACATGAGGCATGTACTAGCCAGAAATAGCTAGTGTTTCCATTAGGCATGGCTACCCTTTGGTCTTCCAAGCATTCACTATACCCACATTCTGCAGCTACGCAAGGGAACATTCACTTGCTCCTTTTTCTGGCCCAGAAAGTATCCAGCAAGAGATTTCTTAAGTCAGGGCACAGGAGGACAAGATGGATTTCTGAGAATGACAGGGGAAATCATAGCACTGTTGCTATCTATTAGCACAGACCAATAGAGCATCCAGGACAAACATAAGTCTTGGTTAAAAACAAAAACAAACAGACAAAAAAGGATTTTTATAACGTTTATGAAGTATTAGATTTTATTTATTATTTTTACAAAGGCAATTCAAAACATCTGGAATCTCAAATGAGTCTCTGTATGCAACATTTTAATCCAGGTTCCTTGATATTCATGGAATTTCCCCTGCACTTCCCTCTTGACTGAGCTCACTGGCTGAAGTGAACCAGACTTCTTTCCTGGGCTAGGAGAAACAGCTGGACACAGAATTTCTGCTTTGGGTGGACAAACACCTGTAGCTGATGAGCCATTTTTAACATGAACGCTTGGCTGAGCAGCCACCCCAAAACCAGGCCCAAGTTTCTAAACACTCTGGCATCGCAAAAGGACATACAACACCGTTCTCCCCAGGCCTGGCATAGCTCTCCTGTACAACCCTAACACATGCCACCCTCTGCGCAACTTAGGATTAGATCCACCTGGAGACAACTCATTTCAAACTGTACTGTGAAAACAAAAGGCAGCATGCCCAGTGCTGGGGCTATGAATAAAAAAACCTACCCCGGTGCAGCCATTTGCTTTTCCATGAGAGAAGGAGATGGGTGAAGATGAGGCAACTCTGAGTTTCAGAATTCAGCCTGAGGACCTGCGCTAACCATCAGAAAACCACACCTTCTCAACTCAGTATTTCCATCAGCTGCGTCTGACTTTCTCTGCTTGCAGCAGAAGAAAGTTGCACCATATGACACCTGCCCAGAATATCAAGCATTTGGCTTAAAAAGCGCAGAGTCATAGGGAAACAATGACTAACACTAAGTCACTGTGGAATCCAGTCCCAAGACTGTCTCCAGTACCTGCAGACAGTCTTGCAAATTGGTATGGATGTACATTAGCTTGCCAGAAGTATCCAGTGCTAATTTAATGAAATACTGCTGCAGCACAAATAGGGTCAGGGTTATTGCCTCCAGTGACTGGTTTCAGTGAGCTGTTTCAGACCATCCTAGCTCAAAACAGCTCCACTTGAGTTGGCATGCTCATGTCAAGTGAGAGAACATGATGTGACAAATTGGAGCCAGCCTCTGAGGATGGCTTGTTTCAGACAGTCAGACTTAAACCCAGGCAGCATAGCTCCTGAAGCCTTTCTCAGTCATCCTGACCACACGTGAAAAAGGGACATCAAAAATGCAGCTTTGTAGATTGCTGTCAGTGCTGTGAGGCCTGCTCCTGTGCTGGCTTTGGTCGGTGGTGTGGTTCCCGCTGCCTTCTCCAGGAGCATGGGCAGCGGGTCAGCAGGTGTTGGGTGTTGAACTGCTCCCAGAGATGGGGAGGGAGGAGGGAAAGTTGATGGGGCAGTAGCAACCTGGCACCCACCTTCTGCAGCTGTAGCTCCTCGGTGACTGCAGGCTGTACTCTTGTGTGGCAGAAGTTTCAGGGATTCAGACATCACTGGGAATCTTCAAAGCCTAGCTCTCTGCAGAGAGAAAAGACCTCAACTTGCAGCTCTCTGGGACTAGGAGACAGTTCATTCACAGCACCATAAAAATTCAAACCTATTCAAAAGCCGACCTTCATTCAGCTATCTATTAGAATAATAACACAAGCAGTCAGGATAGAGCAATTACATTTTCAAGGTTCTGTTTCTAAAGGTTTTGCCATGTATTTAACTCTACCTTAGAAAATGCGCTCTGCTGCAGACAGGAATCTTGTGTTAAATATAGAAGTGCATGACAGCAGCAGACAGAGAGGAGCCACTGGGCTGATAATAGGGAAGAGCCTATTATAGGAAAATATGGGGCTCATCTCACTGGGTGAGAAGAAACCTGGGATCTGCAGCAGATGAATTGAGGGAAGGAGGTGATCCTGGGAGTGGGATGTTCCTCAGAGAAAGAACCATTTCACTTCTCCTTGACCTCCCCATGCCACTGGTCCTGCTGCAGGGGCTTCCCCTCCTGCAGAGAGGTGATCTCCTTCAACAAGGCAGCCAAAGCCCTGCAGCCTCTCCTCCTGCACTCACTTCTGCATCAAAGAAGAGAGAAAAACAGCTCCAGCTGGGGCCAGTCCTGCCTCTGGCATCTGTGCTCACAACATCAAGCCCAGCTGCTTGGCTGAGGCCTCACTCCTCAGTTGCCAGGCTGGTAACCCACAGCCAAACTTGGTCTTCCTTGGTCTGGAAGTCAGCGTTCTCCACCTGCCTCCAGCACATGACCCTCTCCCACTTTTGGATTACCCTCACCAGTCACGTTTTCTCCACCTCCCTCTCCCAGCCTCCCCAGAGGAGCGGTGCCCCGCCAGAGGTAGCACAAGGACAAGGGTAGAACGAATGCCCAGAGGTGCCTGGCTCTGGCACCGAGGAGCAGCAGAGGCTGGGAAAGCTGGGGTTTGGACCAAGTGGCTGGGCAGCGTCTATTGCTGTGCAAGGCTCGGGGGCTCTCCAGCAGGCACATCAGGACACCAGAGGGCAAAGCTGTCTGCCTCAGCCCAGTGTGGGGGCCCCATGCTCTCCCAGATAAGGAACAGGCAGGCTGAACTGAGTCACCAGTCCCCTGCCTATCTAGAGCAAAGCCAGTCCTGCCAGCTGGAGACCTGCCAGGTGGCAACCCTACGCACAGGCAGGCACATGGCTCAGCCAGGAGCGTCGGTCCCCTCACAAATGTACGTACATGGGCGTACGCGAGAGCTCGGCTCCCAGCCTGAAGGACCTCGCTGCTAATTCGGGTTGCTGCATCAGGTTGCTCAGGAACCCTTTTCCTGCCCCACAGTTCTGACGCAGCTGCAGGCAGAAACCTCCTGCCTCTGCTGGGACCCCACGCACCTCCCATTCCATCCCACCCCCCTGCTGCACAGCGTTTCAGGCGTGCTGATACCTTCTGCAGCCTAAGGAAACAGCTCTCTGTGGGGTGCTATGCAGGAGGCAAATTCCACCACTGGGGTCAAATTCCTCAAGCAAGGAATTTGGAAGTCCTTCAGTACCGGATAAAGATTGCAAAATAGCAGAGCTTGCAGCTGCCTTGGCAGAATGGGGCTTTAAACAGTGGAGCTTCCCTCTGATCTGACCGTCATGTCTGGGGTCTGGTGAAATGCCTACGACATTGATAAACTGCCACGAACACTTAGCAACACTCCTTGACCAAAATTAAGTTACTCACAAAGTGATTTCTTAGAATGACTTCTCTGCTTGCTCTTCCCGAACTATTAAATTACACTGCTGTGATTAATAACTACAGGAACTGCAAGGCAAACTTAAAAGTGCCACCTCAGAACAAAAGGTCTTTGAGACAGGGGATGTTTACCTTTGGCTGAAAGGACACACGTTCAGATTTGGTAAGCTGTGCGTTACTTGCATTTTCATTCTTCAGGCAGAAATAGCAGCTGGCTACGTGGAGAAGCAGAAAGGTGAAAATGTCATTGGGTAAAACCTCCAAGTATTTCTCACAATTGGCATTAACAAATGGCTTCCGGAAGCTAGAGGTCACTGCACACACAGTCCTAGAGCTTTCAGGCATTAACCTGGAGTTATTGTATTTAGCTTGAATTCCTAAAGCAAGGTCAGATGGTTTGCCCCAAATGTTAGCAAATTCCAACAAGTAATCTGACACAGACCCTTTCGTTCTCTCCGGTGAGATGCTTCGGAGGCAAAAAAGGAGTGGTTCTGAGCAGGGCTGCTGCTTTCTCAGTGCACACAAACAGCAATCACATTGCACATGGGCTTTTTGCTTCCCCTAGAACTGAATGTAAATTCTGTGACCCTCCCCCAAAAGGTATTAAGCCTGGTCTACAGAGATAGATAATTTTTTAATGCACCAGGCAGCGGGAGACACTAGCTACTCTGTCACCTAAGTGTTTTTGGAAGAGGAAAAAGAGCTATTCAGCATTAAAGATTCAGGAATGTCTGTTGACATATTAAGGAAACAACCTCAGGGGACAGCTGACATGGCTCCAAGAAGCATTACCAAGGGAACAGTGACGCAAATGTCTTCCATTTTTACAGGCTGGCAGCTCGCCAGGTTCCCTCGCCTGATGTCTGATGTAATGCTAATCCCTATCTGGGTTAGCGCTCGCATATCAACCACAGCAGCTCACTCTGCTGCAATCAATACAGCACACTTTTTATAGAAGGACATACAAAAAAAATCTGCTCTAATCTACCAGGAATACGTACAGTAGAGTAATAGCAGGGGAAATCTAATGGCTAACCTGGAACTCACCCCGCGCATGCTTTTGCAAGCATACACACTCTGTGCACAGGCTTGTGCACAGACCCCTGTACGCCCCGAACCATGGTGAGTCCAAGCAAGGGCCCACACGTTGTGAAGGGCTGGGTGCTCACCAGGGTTAGAAGAGCATTCCAGTTGCTCAACTGAGTGATGCACAAAAATATGGGGCTGGAAAACAAAATGTGCTATTGGTAGTAGCATGGAATAAAATGTTTCTTTGGGTGTTAATGACTTCTCTGAGTTCCAGAGGGCTCTGTGGGGATTAACAAAGACTCACAAGGTAGACAGGAGCACCCAGGTGCATGGCGCCAAGGCTGGGTGAAGGACTCACAGCCAGTCACTGCATTCAGCAGTCAAAACACGTCAGCCCCAGAGTCAGTGTGACAATTCGTCATAGCGGACACCAACACCAGCACCTTGAGAAAAGAGATGAGCAGGGGAGTATCCAGGAAAGGAATCCAGGGATTCTGAATTACCGTGTAATTATTTGAGTAGTAATTTGGCTTGCTTGTAAGAGAAGAACGATGAAATCTTGAGTAACCTTCAGTGAATATAGTCCCAACTTTACACCATATGCCAGGAAAAGCACTTCCAGTCCTTAACTGCACCCCAAAACCACTCTAAGGCACTAGTTTGCTGCTGACTGACAGTGCAGCTTACTGGGTCATCAGCCTGCACCCTGCAAGCAGTAACCCCACACTACTTTATGTCCTATTTCCCAGGATGTTGGTATCATAACTGTGAAGGCTGCTAAGTGTATTCTTGACCCTGAGAAAATTTTGGGGTGAACTTTGTGGGCAATAAAGTAGCTGAATTCCAACCTGTATCCAACACCTAGTGTTGCTGGCACCTTTGCAAGACAGTGCATCGCTTCCTTCTATTCCTCTTTTGTCAGATAAAATTTAAAGCGAGATTTGGGAAAAGAGTACTTCAGAATAAAAGCTGTTCCAGTACTATTAGCTCTTGTGTTAACTCCTGGCAGACGTGAAAAGAACATTGGCCTCATCATTCAGGATTTCCAGAGGGAGTCAGCTTCACAGAACAGCCTGAGTGCTGGGTTGGTATTTTGGGTACTTACAGGAAAATCCATTTACAGGGAGATGAGAAAGACACTGCTCCCAGGCCACACTCAGGACAACCTTTCCATAGCAGCCAGATTTGACAGAGTAACTGCCCCCACCATTCAGAGACACCAAAAGCAGAGGACATCAGTGTCCACCCCCATTAGCACATAACTGCTCAAACATCCACGTGGCATGAAGCTCCCCTAAGACGCTCCCCAGCACCAGGCCGCAACCTCACATCTACCAGGCACTGCCTTGCATTTCTGCCTCCCTTTTGCCAGGAGCTGCCATGGCACGATGCTGTTTCTGCTTGCCCCTCTGCTCTTTTTTTCCCACCAGCTGAGCCCTGGCCAGAGCAGCCATGGCCACGGGCTAGACTGTGTGGGACAGCAATGTGGGGCTGGGGTGTGCGGAGGGTTTTCTGGGCCTCTCCAGCAGGTAGATGGCAAGGGCTGGGCAGAAAGGACTGAAAATGGCAGGGCAGGTGGGGAGGACATAGCATGGAGGGGACAGTGTCTGGTCTCATAGCTTCTTACCTGACGGCTCCCCAGAAGCCATGACCCCTTGCATTCACCCTCCCCACACAAGGCACTCACTGCTGCCCAGTCCAACACCAACACCTCTCCCTCTCCTGCCCACCATCAGCACAGCTCCCAGCTTGCATGCTGGCTCCTTCAGCCTCCACACCTCCTCAGTGTGTTCAGTATGTACCTACATTCATCCTTCCACCACTCCTTTGGCTACTGGTTAGGATGCAATCTCTTTTTAGGTGGACATAAGATCTTCTTCCAATGGGAAATAAGATTCACAGAGCTGCACCAAGCACAGCCTCACCTTTTTTCTTGTCTGCTGAAAGATAAGGGCTGAATGAGGACCCGCAGCTCTGGAAGGCCCAGATGAGATACGGCCAGACTGCAGGCCTTACTTGTAGGCTGGCTATGGTGGGGTTTAAATACGCAAAGAAAACAGGCATTCCCATTGCAATGCCTCAGCAAATGATATCCAGCCTTACCCATCCCATGGTTCTTCAGTTTCATGCAGTTTTGGCAGCATTCCTGGTGAAGCCTGTGAGCAGCATGCCCTAACCAACCCCTTGCTGTTGGGAATTTCTGTTCTCTGATGCTGACAAAAAAAAAAAAAAAAAGGTGCTCTCCACCGTAGTGCAATGCCTAATGCCTTTACTGACCAAGAAACTGTGTTTAGTTTTCAAAAAGAATACACCTGGTGTGGATGGATGGCCTCATGAAACAGGCCAGCAGAGAACATTAATGCAGTTATGTTATCCTCTCTGATTCGTGATGAGGTGAAATGTTTGAAAACAAAAGAGCCTCTATTCTTAATCAAAGGGCTAACGTGGTTTTGCTCACTTCACAATAAGCAAGGAAAAGGCACATAGCTTAAGAGAGGACATATTTTCAAACATCATACACATGGCAGTTCTCCAGACCTGTCTTCCCTTTGCAGCCATGCGCACATGACAAGCAGGCACAGTCCTTGTCAATGGCAGTCAGCAGTGACCTCATGGAATTATGATACAATGCCAATGGGAAAGGAAAATCCAGTCCTCCTATACAAGCCATAGGACATTTGCACAATTTTTAACATATGTATTTATATTACCTTAATATTTAATGAAACGCTTAAGAACAAACATGTTTTTAAAATGTCGATGTAATTACACTTTGCTGTGTTTGAATTCTGAATGGAGAACAGTCTCCATTATTTTTTCCACATGCTCATATGACTTTATATTAAAAACATATTTTACTCAGTCAGACATGTGTTGTGTGCTTTATAAACACTTTGCACAGTTGGAAACATTCATGTTTAGCAAAAATCCAATCACCATCAATACAATGCAGAGAACCTCCTTTGCAGTCAGTGGTCTGAGCTCTGATCATCGGAGGTGATGAAGACCCTGGCCAAAGGGTCTGGATCTGCATGCAGCTCAGTTGGGTTCCTCAGGACTGCTGAGGGTTGGAGCCTCTTCTCCACAACACAGCCCAAGCAAAAAGGCTCCAGACAGGTTCATACTCTGGTCTAGGTGGAGTTGAATTGTTAAATTTTAAAATACAAGATGCATATCAATTAAAGTCTGTGCCCTGCAAGGTTCATTGCCCTGCCGCTGTGGTCCAGTAATGGCTGACAATCCAGTTAATGTGACTCAGGCATTATCACGCAACCTTTCTTATTCAAATCACCCCACTTCACTGGCCTACTCCTAGACTTATTCAAAGAACTCCAAAAAGATCATCATACTGTGTTTTTTTTTTTTTTCTTTTTTCCAAATGTTCATACACAGCTGATGTTTATAATCTCTAGTGACCAATTAGTAAAACTAGGCCATTTTCAGGGCAAAATCCTTAGACAAAATTCACAGGAGTGAGATGATGTCAGCTTCTCATTCTCAGAGCAAACAGGGTCCTGTGTTCTCAATGCAGGTATCATCCTTAGCCAGGTCAATTCATGCAGCTGCTGGGGATTTCCACTTCTTTCCTGTGCATAAACAAAATTTAGCTGGGGTGTGTATGAGTCTCCATTTCCAAGCCCTCTGATTCTGTTCCAAAATGAAGGCTCCATCAGGTGCAAAATAAACTCTTCTTCCCGACTGGAATAATATGTGTGCTACGTGCAGAGCTGCAGTCAGCAGGTAGGTGGATGCACTTGTGCCAGTTCCACATTAACGCAAGGGTCAGAAAGAAAACATTAGCAATCAAGAGCATTACACGGATCTCCCCTTCAGGATGTATAATCCTGTGCCACATAAATATACATTGGCATCTTGTGAGAGATACAAGCCTGTTCTTACGCTTTAATGCCTGATGACTATGTCTGATGACATATGATCCTATGATCTTGATGTGACAGCAGCATGGCTCCACAACATGCAGGAAATACAGCTGATGAAAATAGGCATTTAGCAAAGGAAAAGCAAGCCATTATTTCCCTCAAGAACATGGAAATAAGAGCATTGTTTTGTGAATTAATGGGAATGCAGTTCCTTTTATTTGTAACAGCAGCTATGTGGCAGTTGGCAATAGTTTACCTCTCTGATTTTCAAGTTGTGCTCTCTGTTTTGAGATGCGGTTTCCTATCCCAGACACATGCTGGTCAGCAGGCAAGGCTGAGCTGTGTGGATTCCCTGTCAGTCCTGTGCAGAGCAGTATCTGTGCTCCCCATCAGGTGATGTGGCCACAGACTGTGCAGGCTTCCCGCTCCCTCCAGCTCAATGCTTTCAGAACCGAGCTGTAGCCATGTAGCTCATGTTCTGCTGGACGGACACCCAGGCTCCTCTGAGTGTGTAATGTGAGAACCACAGAGCACAGAAGGCCTAGCTCAAAAGCTATTGAAGAATCTGCTTTAGCCCAGGGCACTGGGTCTGGGTTTGATTTCACACTCCTGCTCAAGCATGAATTAGCTGGAAAGGGAGTTGTCTGTTCTGTTACAACAACTTTTTGCTTCATGCAAAAACAGGAGGACACTAGCCTATGTCTTAGCAGCACCTCCATCTAAAGGTGTATTTCTTATCGTGAAAACATCCACCAGGGAAAATATTTAGCCTTGTGCCTTAAAATGAAGACACAGCTTACTGGAGGACTAGCTGAGAACCAGCCTAGTGACCACCGCCCAACAGCATGCCTGGGGAGATCAAAAAGAGTGTGACACTTCTTCAACCTGCCTGTTAAGTCTTCTTTCTCCATTCTGCTCTCTGCATCTGTATGGCTCTGACCATCAGAGCAGTCATGCACAGATCTGACCGGCTGGAATTAGCCCATCCCTGGGTCGTTATGATATTCAGTTATGGCTCTGTACTTAAGTGACACAATAGATATGGGAATTGAAAGCACAAAGACTACTAACCTCTGATCCTGTCTCTGCAGCAGATTCCCTTAGTGGCTTTAGGCATGGTACTTAACATCTCCACCTCAGATTTCCATTTGCAGAAGGGGCTAATAATACTCAGCCACCTACTCCACAAGGGAGTCCTGAAGATTCATTCCTTAATGTAAAGTGGCTAGAAGATGCAAACCTGCATGTAAATGCCAAGCGGTATTACAGTTACCCAGGTTTAGCTTCAATCTTTAAGACTTGCTTTCCTTTTTAAAATGAGGAAAAATGCTCCTCTTAGTCTACTGAGATTTCTGTTCTGTACTGCATTTCTTACGGAATAGGGAAGGGAGTTGGGAAAAAGGGAGAAAAATGTGTCCCCCTGGATCTCAATCTACCTTTCAGATCCTCTCAGGAAATTGTTTTGAAAGTGCCCAACACTTGCTGCAATATGCTGCAGTCACAAGGCAAAAATTGTACTCTTTCAAGAATGCTTTATGAGCCCCAGGAATAAAATCTTCTCTAGCAGGGATGGTTAAGCATAATGTTGAGAGTCTATGATGTTCCCCAGAGGCAGAGAAATCATTCCAAGCTTTTCTTCAATTTGGTCATGAAACTTTAACAAGAAAATACCAAGGGCCATTCTGGCACATGGCTGGGAGATGTACATGAAGATGAACCAGGGGGAGTGGTTTGATCCACCAAAATACTTCCTTCTGTCTTCAGTGAGTTAAATCTTCCATTTTAAGCAACAATTTGTGTAAGGCAAACTACTTTCATGGCAGTGCAGTCAACATGATTCTTGGTCAGCACCTTTAAATGGACCAGCATAACTGTGTTTGACAATGACAGTGATGGGGAGCAGAGGAACTGGTCGTCCTAGCACTAGCTGTGCTGAGGGTATGAGTGCAGCAAACAAAAGGACGGATCCACTATTTGCAAATGCTAAGATCACTGGAAACAAAGGAAATAATTTTGTCACTCCAGAAAATAAATCATAGTCTTTTATTATTGTT
Source organism: Alectura lathami (assembly GCA_013399715.1). NCBI lineage: Eukaryota > Metazoa > Chordata > Aves > Galliformes > Megapodiidae > Alectura > Alectura lathami. Next base: position 66,595 of record VXAV01001699.1, read on the forward strand.
ATGAAAATGCCCCCTGCCATGAGCTGCTGCCACTCATAAGAATTCTAGGCATGCAACTAATGCACATGGCTCTGCTTACAGCTTCATTAATATGAAATTTTGGCACTGCAGGAGCACCTTCTTGTGCATACTGGATCCAGACCTGGCCTAAGCACACAATCACGTTTCTGTTGAATTAGCCAGAGTGCACAATGTGGTATTTAGGGCAGTTTTGTGCTGACTGGCAGACAGACATTACCTGGTTCGGTACGAAGTCTGCCAGAATTTGTCAAACACATCTGAACCAGCACAGGTTCAGGTTTGCACTAGCTCAGTTCTTGGCAATGCATAACTGTGATCTTCTGGTCCAACACAGGGCACTTTATGTCAGATTTGCTATCCTGCGGAACCACTATTTCAGACGTGCAAAACGGTCACGTGTCTTTCTTATATTAACCAAACTGCCCTGCTCCTTTATTGTAAGATATTGTCCAATTCCCACAGGCGTAGCAGGGATTATATAATTCCAGAGAAAAGAGCTTCATGTTTCTTAGTGATGCAGCAATTGCCGGTCCATCTGCTCCCTGCATTTCGAACGTTTATGTCTCACTTCAGTAAGCAAAAGAAAGACACCAAGTTAATATAAGCAAAGTATGGAGAGAAAAGAAGGGTCAGATGAGAACAGAAATCTACTGCCTGCTCCTGCTTTTCTGACTTGCCATTGAGTGGTGAGTGGAGCCAAGCCACCCTGCACTCTGAGTTGCTCCACTTTCAACAAATATTGGTCAAGCCCTGCAGGATCAGAGCCAGCCTTGGGTTTCTGAGGCATTCTGGCAAGAGGACTCTGTTGGGATCCTCCCTTCCTCATCATCCCTCCCAGGCAGAACAAAGCCATTTACACCAAAGTGGGTGGGAGGGCTCAGAAATCTTTGAGCCCCAACCGCTTGCCTGGGCAACATCGAGGATGGCAACATGCACGCAGGGGATGTCAGCATCTGAACTATTTTCTAGAAACAATTTGCTATGAAGGGAGCAGTCCTTCAGACAAAGCCTTGTGACATATTCTGGTGATTTTTTGTCTATTTTCTCTTCCTTTTCTTACAAACACTTTGTTATGGAACTCAGAATAATAAGCCACAAATGGTCAAAAGAACCACAGAAACAAAATGCCTCTTGGGACATTGCAACATAATTTTGAACAAGTAAAAGAAACTTCCCTGACTTAGGAGCAGCATGAGCCTCTTCATTTCACCTGCTTTCTCATATGCTTTTTTCTTATTTGTCCTCTTTCCACCTCTGATATTTTTCTCGTCTCCGTATCTCTCTCCTCTCTTGGTTTGTATTCCCTCTTCTCAAAATAGTTCTCTTCCCTTGCTCATTATGTCACACCTTTTGTATTCACAGTGGTTTTAAGTACTTCTCTCTTTTCTCCATGGCCATTCCCACTCATTTCTGGCAAACATCCTCCTCAATTATTCTGCTCCTGCTTGTCAGTTCTCCTTTGTGCTTCTCTCCACCCCAGTTCTTCCTGCCTGGTGTTTTCTTTTCTTTAGCCTCTACCTCCCTGAGGAAATTCATTTCTCTCACTCCAAGTCTTGCAACTTCCTCCTCCCCATTCTTGCAATCACAGAATCACAGAATGGTTTGGGTTGGAAGGGACCTTAGAGATCCCCTAGTTCCAACACCCTTGCCACGGGCAGAGACACCTTCCAAGTTGCCCAGGGCTTCTAGCTTTCTAGCTTTGAAATCCTTCCCTTACATACACTGTGGATTATTTTCACCCCCTTTCACCTCACTGCCCAGGAAACCTCCTCTGTCCCTGCCCTTTAGCTACCCAGCAGGATGTCCCTCACAAGCTTTGGATGCCACCACAGCCAGGGGAGCCACCATCAGAGGAAGGACACTTACAAGAGACTGAGCTGAAAAGGAGCTCTGCTTGTGCGCAGGCTAACTCATGGGGAGGTTGTTAGTTGTGTTTATCAAAGGGTGGGTCAGCAGACAGGAAAATCCCCAGCTTTTCAATTTCCCCATTAGACAGCTATGACTGTTCCGTCACTGTTGTTAATCCTCTCCCACTTTCCCAAAGAGCACTCGGTGCCTCACAGACGAAAGGACTGCTGGCTGCCCCTGCCCTTGCCCTCTTGGAGGTGGGGATGGTTGCTCTGGTCGCAGGCATGCAGCAGTAGAGCCAGATCCCCTCTTCCACTTATGTTGGTATGCAGCTTGGAGACGAGTCAGCTCTTTGGATGAGATGCTCTTTCCTGTGTCTGGAAGTTGCATCAGAAGTTCACCGCAGAGGACAGCTGGGCCACCAGACAATGCCTGGCAGGGTGTTTTTGCACTCCTTTTGCAGGCTTCACCCAGGGACTTTCCCACTGTGCTGTAAGCTGACCCACCAACAGGAGAGCCACAGCTCCAGGAGCACTGGAGCTGGTCACTGGCCATGCAGAAATTGTGCACAATGTGATTTTAAGTTGTTGTGCTGAATCTCCTCTGCTCATGACCAGCTTTCATGCAGAATACTCTCTCCACAGAAAAAAAAAAAAAAAAAGAAAGGACTAGAAACTGGCTGGGCTAACTCCTTCCCAAGGGTGCTGTCACTATGTCAACAACACGGTGGTATAAATACATGTGTCCCATTGCTAGGGTGGGAGAGCCAAAGCTGACCAGGGTTTGCAAGGAACACCCACAAAGATCCCCAGATGCTGAGCAACCAAGTTTAAAGCTCCCAAGGCCAGTGTCTTGCAAGAGCAGGAGCCAAGCACAGTGCAGCACAGATGGACGTTTGCTTTTCTGCTCCATATCCTTTCCCTAAGAAACCTAGAGGATTAGTAATCTTGGGCGCAGAGCCTATGCGCACACAAATGCATATGAAACCAGCAAACAGTGCCTCTATTAAACCTGTGGAGGAGCTCAGGCCCTGACAGGACTCACCTCCGAGGGCTTTGCCCGAGCCTCACAGGAAGGCCACAGCAGAGCCAGAAATAGAGTCCAGACCTCCCGACTCCAAGTTGCGGGCCCCAGCGAAAACACCGGCTTCCCTCCGCCTCTGTGCTCTCCATACGCTACATTGGCCAGACTGGAAAAGGCGTTCAAAATAAATAAAACCCACTTCTCGTGCCAAGTTTTAAAAACCATTTTCTTGTCATGGCTGGTTGTTTTTCTCCTGCTAGACGTTAGGCAGGCAGTCTCCACCGAGTGAGACAGCTTTCCTTTCTTCTCCAGGAAACACAGTTGTCTCCCACATGTTACACTTAATGTAGCTCAAGTGAATGTTTGAGGAAATTCCCCCTAATTCAGTGAAATTGTTAGCTTGGCTGTGGCGCTCTGGAAACAGGACTGAAGGATTGCGTTGGATTTTTTTTTTTTTTTTCCTTTTTAAAGTGCACAGGAGAGCTCCGGCTCAAGACAGGCTGCTGAGGAAGACAGAAACTCATGTTACATATAAAGGATTTGGCAGGCCCTGACACAGAAATTTCCAGAAGTGTTTGCGTGGCAACAGCTCCGTGCCAATCCACATTTTTTAGCTATTCTGGCTGGCTGCCCGGCCGACAAGAAAGTCTTGTATCTCCACACAGCTCTCTGGCTTCCCTGAGGAGTTTCCATGCTGCATGGCAACGTTGGATAATCTTATTTGTGTGCCAGAAAAACTCCTGCTACTTACACTGTTACTAAATACCAGATGTGCTTAATAAAGAGTAAGTGGAGCCAAACCTAGGGTAATCACATAACCTATCATTAACATTTTCTAAAAACAAAAATGCAATTGGAACAGCAGATTACTGTTTTGCTTTGTTTGCTTTACGCCCTGTTACTGGAACCCCCGGGGTGCTGGGAACAGAGCACGGTAGGAGCAGACAGCTCTGGCACTGCTGATGACATTGTTTACAATCACACCCCTGCACATCTGAAACATGTGTGAGAAAGTCAGGGCTAAGCAGATTTCCTTTGCACTCAGCGCAGGAGCCGCCAGGGAGGGGAAGGCTGCAGCAGCAAGTCTGCACCGAGCAGGAAAGTGCCGGGGTCGCGTTTCTCCGTCCCACAGAGGCGGCTGGGGACGGACAGGCCGCGGCAGGGGTCCGGTTCTTGGTGGTTTGCATATCCCCAAGTCTCCTGGGCAAGGGAACGTGGGAGCAGGCCTTGTTCCTTGAACTTTAATGACAACACAAATCTTCCAAGCCCATTTAAAACACTTTTTTTGTTTGAGTCAGGGGCACCACCACCACACAGAGTGTGTGTGTGTGTTTGTTATGGATTTAAATGGGTGTTGCACATGTGTACATCTGACACTGACCAGGCCCTTAGGGGAAGCAATTCAGTCACAGGAAGGACAAGCAAGCTCTGCTATAACAGGTTCTTATAAACATGGCAATGCAGCCAGTTTCTCCTGCAGCTGATTCTGCGGTCAACATGCAGGAATGGAGTAAAACAAGTAGAAAAAGAGTTTTTGTCCTTATTTTAGTGCCCACTGGTACCCAGCCTGGCAAACCATCACTCACCAGCTTCTCCTGAGGATGGCCACCCCTCGCATATCTGCTTGCCCAGCCTGGTGGGAAGGAAGGTGGCTGGGGACAGAGCAGAAGCCCAGACCAAGCCCATCATGTGCACGAAGCCTGGGAGCAGTGAGTCACCGTGTCACACCACAGCCCTCAGCCATGGCTGGGCCCCTCCAGCCAACTCCTGACCCAAGGCAGTGGGAGTCTCAGCCATGCAGGGCTGGAATATCTGATTCCAGGAGCCAGGCTAAGGGCAGGGTGTGAGGAGGTGATGGCGGGTGTCTGCCTGCCACAGCCTGGGGCTGGAGGGCAGCCACCTCCCAGCGCTCACATGGCTGCCAGCATGACTGGGCTCGGCCTTGCCCGCACTGTGGAGGAGCCTGCAGGAGGCAGGAACGCTGCTACACACCCTCATGCTGTGCCATCTTTGTCTCTGGCACCTTTCCTGTCACCACCACCACGATTTCCTGGCAGCGCAGGCTGCCAGGCAGCTGCCAACAGAGGCAGAACAACTGGGGCAAGCAGCTGCAACTGATCACAGGACCACAGCTTCCTACCAAAATTTCCCTATCCAGGTAGCTGGTGGGTTTGCTTTTGCCTGGTAGCATGCACTCTTATGGCACTGTAATTCATGTAGAACATAAAAAAAAAAAAAAAAAAAAAAAAAGGTGTCTCATCCCTCACACTTCCTCATGCTGAGTTGGATCTCAGTCCCCACCAGTGCCAGGAGAGGTGCAGGAGGCACAGGAGGGAGACGCAGGGACCTGCTCTGGTTTGCGTGATGGCAAAGATGCTAGGAGCACCCCAGAGCAGCCAAAACAGAGTGCTTAGGGATGGCCGCTGCCTCCCTGCAATCACAAATGCGGCCATGGTGGGGATGGGTCCCAGAGGGGGTTCAGGGCACCCTTAGAGTGCTGAGGGAGCTGTGTGTGACCTGCAGGCAGGAGTCATTCTGAGCAGGAGAGCTTCCTCTGCCCATCTGGCAAGCACAGAATGAGCAGCTTTCCCATATTAAAAACACAGGAGAGCAGCGAAGCGGCCAGCAGTTCACTCCCTCAGTGTGTTCACTCCCTGTGATCCAGACAACCTGCTGCCAGGGGAGTTGTTGGTTCGGGGAAGCCTCACCCCACCAGCAGTAGGCGGCATGTAGTACAGCCAGGAGGAAATTAGGTAGTGGCTCCCCAACACTGCATCACTGTTTCCACTTCAGGCTTTATAAGGATCTTCTCAAAGAGTCAGGAAGCAGCACCGAGGAACAATTAATCCGCTGCATGGAGGCACTCCTTCCCTCTTTCCCTCCCCTCACTGCTGCCTGGGGCTCCCAGCCCCTGCCCGCCTCACCCTGCCAGCCGCCTCCCATCAGCCGCCTCCTCTAGGCCTCCTGGCAGGAGGCTGTGGGGATGTGCCAGCAAGGCCTGTCAGCTGCAAGGACCCAGTCAACGACGCCCCACCACATCTGCCCCTTCCACACTGCACTGCATAGGCCATTAGGTACTGTTTGCAGACAAAGCAACTGCTTCTAGGCTTTCTGCAAATGTGCTGTGCTTTGGAGTTTGCCTTCTTTGTTGTGTTTTGAAGGGACATCCATCAGATGGTCCCGAAAAGGAACACCTATCTCCATCTTTAGTTGGCAGGAGGAAGGATAGGTGCCTGCCAAGGCACTCCACAAGCAGCTTGCTTCACCTTTCCACCAGGGAACAAAGTGCATGGCATTAGGTGACTTCAGGCTGCAAGATGAGGATCTTTCCTCTGGCTTCTGTTCCCTCAGGCCAGACTCATAAAAGCCCAAGCCTTGCTGCTCAGGAACTTGGAGAAGGCCTTATTTCTTGAATTTAGAGCCTGCCTTTGCTGAAAATTTAGTCTTTTAAATCTATTGTCAATGTATTGCTGTGATCTCTGCTCTGCTTCATGTCCAGTCACGTCACTTAAGAGCCATGGGGCTCCATGAGCCAACAGGGCTGGTACATGGGACAAGCCCACCCTATTTGACAGAAAGGCTAATGTAATACAGACCATACTTCTCTTGAGCTATATGGTGGATCTGGAAGCATGTGAGGTTTCTTTGTTTTGCTGTGCATAGGGCAGACAGACCTACATTTTTGTGAGACTTCAACCTGAAGAGCTACCTCTAGAGAGACAAGACAATAAAAAGGATTGAACAAGGAAGCAGAAGGACATGAAATGAGTTTGCAAACACCACCTACATTATATAATCAATGTGAAGAGGGTTTTGAGATGGTTTTCGGAGGCTTTATTAGGGAGGAGCTAAGGAATAGTCATGAGAAGGACAAGAGCAAGGAAGAGGGCAGATGAGATGAGGCTGAGAGGAAGAGGAAGGGGAAGACAATCCTGACAGGTTCCACTATATTTTACTCTGTTTCCCAGCAGCCAAGAGGTAGAAGATGGGGCACAAAGTGCATGGAAAGGATGCAGAAGGTGACCCTGCTTCATCACTGCAGTTCTCATACTGATGGGCCAAAGCTGACCTCGTCTTTTCCCTTGTGACCAGGCTGCCATTTCTGTTTTAAAAACTTCTGCTAGCTTCCATCAATCGCAGCCACAGCTGGACAAGTGGGCAACACAATGTCAGGGAACAACTACAACCTAATGCACATGGGAAAGATCTGTGAGAGCTCTCCAACACATTGACAAGTTTTATCTTATCTTTTGCCAGGCAGGACAAAGAGCTGGAGGGACAATGAAGGTCAATCAGGCACTTAGGAGAGCTCAGAACAAGAGAATAACTGATTATGCTGAAGGGCATCGCATTTGCAGTCGAGGCTGAGCTCCAAAACCACAGTAAGGTGAAAGTAATCTTCTTCTCTTCTCCAGTCCAGTGTAAAAAAGACTGCCCACTGGCCACACCACAACCGTGTGAGAAGGGCCATTCCCCTTCGTGAGTCCCCACCATGTCCTGAATATGGGAGGATGAGCAATAAGCCCATAAGTATTAAAAAGAAAAAGGCTTAGCACAAAGTGCTTCTGGGCACAGCTCTGCTGCCAGTAAAAAGCATGATGAAAAGCATACTTTCTTTGATGAAGCCTCAGTAGAGTGGTTGATGGGTAAAGGTGAATCTAGTGTATTTGTCTGATGGCAAACAGAGACCCCTTGTAAAATCCATCTGACTGGATGTTCTGAGAAAATCTTCTCGAAACATCTGTGAGCTTTGAATCACCCCATTGTTGTCAGGATTTCAGATGGAAATTGTTCTGGATGCGAGAGAATGGTGGGTCAGTAATGGCTAATTTCTTCTTAAATGCCGTGCATTTAGGGACTTTGGGCATATGTAGATACTTTTCTCATTTGCAGATTCACATGAAGAAAAATATTAGATGAAGGAAAAAAACAAAGCTGTCTGTCTTTCGCTTGAGTACTAAAGAACCAGGTTACTGCTGCGTTATGAAACTATGCAAAAATATGTGAAAGTGTTTTTGATCCCCTAGAACAGAATAGCCGTGTTTCTCATCATGATGAGCAGCCTGTAAGATGTGACTACTGGGTCCAAGAGGAAGATGTGCACTGTGGTTTGGCTCTGGAGAGAGGCTCAGCACATCTGGCTTAGCCTCTCGGCTCTGCCACTGACATCCTATCATTTTACCTCTGTTGCTTTAGCAAAGCTATTCGAGAGCACCAGAGCTAATTGGTTGTGTTTTTAGGGTTAGATAATTTGCTGAATGGCCCTTAAATCTTCTAGTCTGAAGCAGCAAGTGCAAGGTGCCCTTCCTGCAGCGGTCTGCCTGGAGAGAGCAGTTTCACACTGCAGGGAGCGTGGGAAGGATGTGGGGGATACGTCTGCCAAACACCGCCTCCATCACCTCTGCTCATGACCAACGCTTTGCAGGTTATCTCTGAGGTTTCAGTGTAGGGAAAAAAATAACCACAGCTTTCTTAATCCAGTCTCCCCTTGGTGGGCTTCCCACTGCCTAGGGCCACCCGCCAGTGGCCGTGCTAGCCCAGCCTGCTGTGAGTTCAGCCTTCCCTTGCTTCATTTCCTCAGCTGCTAAATGGTGCTGAAGTCACAGTCAGGATGTACGCCACAAGACAACAGGGGCCTGCTGCACCAGAATGAAAACCTCTGCGAGAACACCTCCTGCAATAATGAGAAGTGTGGAGTAAAGCTGGTGCCCACACAGTGCCAGCCACCAGGACTTGTTTGGTGTTTTGAGGTGGCAGCTAGCTGTTTTCTGGCCCATATGAGCAGTACCATTCTTTATTTTACAGCCTCACTCTGAGTTTCCTCGTGTACCCTGTAGGCACAGGGTGAATTTTGGGGAGCAATCCTTTCTCCTTTTTCCTAGAGCAGCAAACATCTGGCACTACTGAGATACCATCATCTCATGGCATTGGCTGGCTTTGTTCTTTAATGAATTTTTGTGTAACAACTTCATGATGTTTTTCCAGGGAGGACAACTGTCTCACCTAAAACATTGCCTTGTGTATTCCTCTATATAGGGATGTTTTATGCTAAAGCTCTTGAAAGAATTTCCTTTTGTGCTCCGTCCCCACCTTTCCCTGTTTAATTCTTCCCACATGTCTCTCTGGTGTTTAACCTTCAGGTCGGCCTGTTCACCAAAAACAAAGCAAAATGCTGGTTTGAATAAGTTTGGGATACACGGATGTCATTTCTGAACATTAGCAGGCCACACGATACTACTAACTGTATTTGATCCTATTTGCTGGAGCGGCCTGAATTTCTCAGGGGCAGGTTTTTCCTCCTGGTTCATTATTGTTCAAACCCATCAAGGAAATGCCCGTGGAGCGGAAGCTTGAATTGGCTTGTTTAATGAGCAGGCAAAGTCATTCATCTGCAGCCTCCCCGTTCTGCAGCAAGGCCACATCTCCCCCTTCCTGGCTTTCCTTAAAGACGCCCCTCCTCGTGGCATGACACAGCCAGCAAAGCAGCTGCGGCTGGCGTTTGTGCAATGCTGTCATTTAGCATTGCTTGGGACACAAGATCCTTGCGTGCACCGGCCTCCTTCACAGCCTGCTCCCTACGTGTACATTTGTGATTGTTGCTGGGGCTGCAGTTGTTCTGCTGCACCGTGGCAGGGAAATGGTCTGATCAAGCAGCCACAGAGCGCACAGACACACTGTGACCCCCAGAACCTGCTGGGTTTGGAAATCCAGCCCTGCGCACGCAGCATCGGCATGACCCTGGGAGCGGGAGCTGCGCAGAACTGGCTTATGCCCCACAGCCGAATCACGGATCAGGCCCACAGCTGGCGTCAGCCGGGCCATGGAAATTCAGTGGAGCTCTGCCAGGCAGCAGCAGCTGAAGCACTGTCACCAGAGGCTATTTTTTATGCATAAAACTGGCTACTTTTGCACGACCTTTGGTTTCACAGCAAAGCATGCAGGATGCCTTTCCCCTGCGAAAGTGTGAACATGAGATTTTTTTGCTGGACACTTGCATCAAAGAGGCGTTCAGGGCAGATAAGCGCTAGCATCTGTCAGGGTGTGATTTTTGCACTGCGCAGCCAGCGTGGGAGCACTCCCTGTCCCCCTGCTCCCTGCCTGCTAAAAACAACTGAAACTAATTACATACCAGGAATACCAGCGTCCCCGCAAAGCAGCTCTGCCTCCCTCGCTCCCTTTTTCCCTTCCGCCTGATTCACCAGGGCTTTGGCCACACTCCAGGATTGAGGAGGGTGGGGAGAGGCAAGGGGGGCCTTGGGAGGGCAGCGGCTCTCCTGAGTGAACCAACAGCCTCCTGCGCTGCGGTCCCGCGCTCATTTCCACTTCACAGATGCTGCCGAGCACTGCCATGGGGAGACAAATCCCAGAAGTGGAAGGGAGCGTGGTGGGGAGGGAGAGGATGAAAGCAGCAAAGAGCTGTATTTATTAGACTGTTTTTCTTTTGGTGAAAAGAAGCATTTATCAGTGATTTCATATATCATGTGAGACGTGGCTTCCTGCCAATTTTCCAAGGATGCAAACAACCCGCTGACATCATATGCTAAATATAGAACAGTTCCTGCTTTAGGTGAATAAATAATGCAGATGCAAAAGCCCAAGTCTTCAGTTACACATTCATTAGGATCGGTCTGTCAGGTTCGCACAATTGAGAGAACACCGTCCAGCTTCAGTGTGGAGTGATAGAAGAATGCAAAACAACTGCAGACAATAGGTGATTAAGCACATTTCCTTGTTCTCTGCTCTTTCCTACAGCTACATTTCATGTCTGCAGCAATCCTTGCTGCAGCTTTTCCAGCACAGCTCTCCTGTGTCCCTCCCTTTTCCTTAAAGCCAAGCCTTAACGACAAGCATGGGTGGGGAGAAGCTGAACAATGGGCACAGACGAAATGTGGAAACTTCCCCAGGCACTTAGCAGGAAAAAAAAAAAAAAAACTGGAGAAAGAAAAAAAGCAAAGAAATGCTCTAATCATACTATGCGAGCAGTAAAACAGCAGCAGCTCAGTATGAAAGAGAAGTTTTCCCTGCTCTGTCAGAAGGAGGTTTTAATTAGGGTCTCCCAATGCTAAACACTCTTGGTTGCTCCGGTATTTTTGTGTGAGGCACCCATTTTAACAACCAGACGAGCAAACCTGTGGCTGGCCCCACAGCACATTATTTTAAGGTTTCAGAAAGTGCCCAAAGAAGGATTGGGATCCATAATAAAATCCAATCAATGATTTTCCCCTTTCCTTCCTTCAGATCAAAGGCACTGTGCAGGAAGAAGAGTCCAGAGCCATTCTCGCTAGGGGAGAAGGGAGACCCGAGAGCAGGAAACGCAAAGACAATGCGCTATAAACGCTGCCGCAAGGTGTTGGATCAATGACAACATCTGCATGAATCCTTCCCCTCCCAGCCTGGGATACAATAGAAGCTGTTCCTATGGAAACTGGCGCAAAAGCATCGGGCAGAAGGGAGAAGGCTGCAATGAAAGGTGGAAAAGCGAGAGAATATTTTTAGATCGCTTAAGAGGAATGCTGAAAAATGACATCACCCTATCTCATTATTTGCACCAGCGCTGTGTAACATGTTGCTGTGTCTGCCCCAGGCTGTTAAATGGAAAAATGTTATTATGTATGTGAATTATAAATACTGCTGTGAAACGTGAGCTCGAAAGTAATTAGACATCGCTGTTCTGTAATAAAGAAGAGCATTTAATACACTGTGCTGTACGGATTCACTGTACAATGCAAGAAGCATTGTGTCTAGGATTTTAATATTCCCAGAAAGTAATTATGAGTCATCCTTTTATTGTTATTAAGAAGCAAAGTGCAAATAATTTTACACATTTGATATCCCACACATCAACAAGCCTCTTGCACTGGAGAAACATGGCCTAATTTTCCAGAGTGCTGCGTGCCAACGTGTTCTGAGTGGATGTGGTAGTAGTTGTAGATGCTCAGTGCTGCCAAAAACCCAGTCATCCATTACACATGTGAAAGCCTCATTCATTTCAAAAATACAAAGAGCACATTTCACTGTCTGTATTCAGCTGCTTAGGTAGGGCCAGACCCCACCATGAGTTAAGGATCCAGTAGGCACCTATGGAATCAGTAGATACCTATGGTATCTACCAAATAAAGCCCTGATTCAGGGGAAAAATAATTCTGACACGTTTGCAATAGCTTTATAGAACAGAGGGTCCTTCAGCAGGAGCTGAGGGTGGTGGGCATATCTGAAATGAATTGGATTCCCCAGCTAAGCCCCTCCAAATGCATATGTAGGCATGGCAGCATCCATGTGTACCGGTTCCCAAATGTCAGCCCCAGCAACATATGGGATTGACTCCAAACAGGTACGACAGCCTGGCATGTTGGTTTCTTTCAGGCACTGCTCCAGACTGACGGGCAGGCAGGAGAGCCTCCAGCCCTCAGCGGTGAAGCAGGCAGGGACTCGCCTGCCTCGCAGCAGGACACAGGAGTCCTGTACCCGGTGCACTTGAGAGGTGCAGATCACTATTGGGGTCACACTGACGCCGGTAATGTGAGAAGGGTAAACCCAGAGGAATGTGCTTCTTGGGAATTCAAAGCTTCCAACCTGCTCGCTGCGCCAGAATAATGATCAGCAAATGCCATGCTCAGCAAGAGAGTGTGCTGTCACTAGAGATGGGCAGGGACTGAAATTCCCAGCCCATGCAGATATCTACTGACGCTGCCAAAATATCTGCGTGTGAGTGACAGGCTTGCCCTAGCTTCTGCCCTGTGTGAAATGAAGCACGTGGTGCTCAGCCATTTGTTTTTGCACTCGGGACAAACCTCTGTGTCAGCAGGGAGGAGGGTAATCACAGCTGCCCCAATGCCAGGAGCAGGCACTGGCACAGGCAGCCTTGCACAGCTCTGCAGCAAGGCGTGGGCTCCTCTGATGTCTTTTTGTAGCGCTCCTCCTTGGTGGGCTAAATACACCCCCAGGCTTCCCCGTGCCTGCTCTCCGCTGAGCATGCCACTCCAGCAGCATGTCCTTGCCCTCTTCTTCACTGTGCCTGCAATAAAAGGCCCTGGTGCAGCCTGACAGGGTATGGGGAAATGGCAAGAAATAGCATAGAGAGGCTGGTGGGTGGGTGAGCAGGCAGAAATACGAACAGGCAGAGATTGCTTAAAACAAGGTCAACAGGCAGCAAAGCCAGATTTTTTTTTTTTTTTTTCCATTCTGCAATCATTATGTGCTGCTTTTCTCCCAGTTTTAGTTCTCTCTTCCACACAGATCTGGCTTTATATGTATATTATAAATGGTGAAACATGTGTGCTACTTCTGGTCCATCTTCAGGTGGGAGTAGATCAACACCAACAACCACAATATAGCTCAGGGTGTGGGGTCCCACAGAGCGTGCCACAGAGCAGGACCCAAAAAGGAGAGCAAGTTGAGCTGAGCCTGAAATAACAAAACCTGGAAATATTTTAGACCAGAAAATGTATTACACCAGAAAAAAAAGTTTCCTCGTCTAAGTGCAGTCTTTTAGCTCTAAGATCTCTGAGTATGTTGTACCTAAATCTCCTGACTTAACTAGACTGTGACTGAGACTGCAGCCTTTTTATGATAGGATTCACTAAACTGACCTGTTCTGCACATTGGCTTCATTCAACTTAACCTCATCCCCTCTTCCTAGTTAAGCTAATGCCCAGCATAACACTGAATGACTTTTCCTTTTTCCTGGCTCCTCTTTTTTGGCACTTCTCTATTTTTTTTTTGTTTTGTTTTGAGGGAAGGAGGTTAGGGTTCTACATCTTATAATATTAGTGTTGGATATGGATAAAACAATATTACATACAACTTATCATTTAATTTGTATTATATGTTAGCTTTGGCAGTGCCGGCACTGTAGGTATGCCAGTAAAGAAACTTTGATCTGAATGAGTGCAAAACCCAGCCAGGCTTGAAGTAGGGTTGCAGAAAATAATTTCAAATAATAATAATAATAAAAACAGCCCATGTATTTTAGGGGTGCAGGTGCTGTTGATGCCCTAAATAGCACATTTTACAAGAGGCATGGCTACTCTGCGAAACCAAGCACTGTTTTAGGACAATGCACGACCTGGGCCGAGGAGTCACTTTCATGTCTGGAATTCACCAGACATATTTTGGGCACTGCCCCAACCTGAATCACGGCAGCCGTGGATGTGTACAGCTTGAGGGGCCTGCAGGGATTGTCCAGCCCCTCTTGGCCACCCCTTCCCTCTCTTCCTGTCTTCCCCAATTAGTACTTTTTAAACTTTTATAAAACACCTTCGTTGACAGGGACAGCCCTCTGCCAGGGCTTGCCTCTCCTGGCAGTTAGATGTGTTTTTCCTCCAGATCTAACCCAGGTCACTCTCATTGAGGAATGACTCACCTCCCTCTCTGTCTACCTGGAGACTGGTTGGTCTGATGGCAATCCTTACGTATTTGACACGTTACCATGTCTGCCTTCATCCTCCACTCTTGCAGACAGGACAAACCAGTTCTTTTAACCTTTCCCTGAGAACCATCTCCTCTGGGTTACCAGCGCTCCCCACTCTCGCCTGACCTCTCCCCCACTGGAGCAGCAGGCCCTCCTCAGCCATCTTCCACCTGGCTGGGACCTGAGGAGGGGGAGCTGCCACACCTCAGGCCTACAGCTGCATCTCCAGGACAGCCCCTTCCTCATCCTGGACCTTTAGCCACTTGCCCAGGCCTTCCCTGACCCGGTGGGGTCAGAGCCTTGCATCTGCCGTGGTCGTGCCTCAGTCCGAAGCCAGAGGTCTGCTCCTGCATGTGGGGAGGCCATACCTCCAGCTCGCAGCCAGACGGGCTGGGCCTGGTTTGGCTCCGCAGGGCTGCAGAGGCTTGGGCTAGCAGAAGTGTTTGCTGAGCAAGTCCGTGCAGCTTCAGCTCAGGCTTGCCAGGGACCCAGCTGAACAATTAGAGGAAATATCATGCAATTGGATGCTCTGCTTGCAGCATGCTCATAGCCCTGCCTTCTATGAAAATTAATCATTCCCACTGATTCTCTAATCAACCCAATCCTCAGAGGTGTAAATTGCACTGGCAGATGTATAATCAAGAAAGTTTTCCAAATTAACCTAAAAAAAAAAAAAAAAAAGCAAGAACCCACTGAATCTCTCAATATTAGCTGAGCTAAGCAAGGGATGTCTGAAATGACACTGAGTCAGGCAGCAGCAACCGTGCCCTGCAAAAGCTGAGGGAGAAGCCACCACCAAGGGCTTTTGTGCCAACAGTGGGGGCACGGCCATCAACCCATGTCACCCTCTCTACATGCAGCCTCAGCCTGGCAGTCAGATGGCTGGGGCATTGGCACGGCAGCCTTAGTACGATTTTGTCCTCTCACTGCTTCTGGGGTCAAACCTTGGGAGAAACAGTCAGGACAAGGCCCAGCCTGCTGTTTTGTGTACCTGCTGTTTTATTATCTAAAATAAAAATGAAATGGATTCAGAAAATAATGGTAAATATTTGATGATATAATTATGTCTTATTAATGCAACGTTCTTTATTTTGCAAATTAAATTTTCATGGGAATTCATCACCCATTTCATTTTTATTATTTAGGCCATGAGAATGTCACAGTTGTTTGTTTTGTATTTTCATAGCCATTTGATTAATATTAAATGTTTAAAATAAAAACTCCATTTATATTTTAGCTATAATGGCCATGCGAAAATACTATGAATTTGAGTCAGTATTTATGGCACACATTAGTTCTTAGCACTACTTCTGATATTTTTATTGCCGTGCAGGACACACACAGTTCATTACACATGAAGAATAGTTTAATTTCCAGGAGCTTTGCCATGATCTGTAAAACAAAGGGGCTCGCAGCACTGCTGTTGCTCCCTCGCAATGCACTGCTGGTGGCCGGTGAAGAATGGGGACTGCAGCCCTGGGGATGGGAGCAGTGCGCTGCCAGCGCACTCTGTCCCGACAAGGCACCTCCTGTGTTCCCTTCTTGCAAACCTACACCGTGGCGGGGCAGGAACTGGGGAGAGTGTTAACTACCGGTAATTATCCCACAGGTCTGTGAGGCATCTTTCATGCCTGTTGGATGTGGTAATAAACTAACCTTGTGTGTTTTGTAATTGCCCTGTGCAGGAAAGTTGCTTGTGGGTACAGAGGGCAGCTGCAGCCAGCACAGCGCATTGCTGTGGGTTTCGCGCTCTGAAGAGGCCCGGTGTGAACAGGCTTCTGATGGCACAGGGAGCAGGGTTGTGATTTCTGCAGCAGTAGCTCAGGCAATTTCAAGCACTCCGGAATTTTTTGCCGTACTGCAGAGAAGTGCTGTGGTTTCTAATAAAAATAATTTAAAATCAACAACAAAAGACAAAAAATAGAAATCCCCCCCCACCGCAGCTCTCTGCCAACCCACTATGAATCAAGCAATACCATGTGATGTTTTCAGATGCATCAAAAAAACCACAGTCATTGCTGTGCCTAGGTAGGATACTTATCCCAAGCCAGGTACGTACAAAGACCTTACTTTCTGTTTGCTTCACCAGCTTGGCGTCCTATAGAGAAAACAGCTTTGTCAGCTTCCTTACAGATGCTAAATGTCACTATGTCCCCTACCAGTCATGGGCTGTGTGCACCCAGCGCATCATTCCATCTCTGGTTATGTAGGATCACGCTGCCATGCTAGTACTAGGAAGACAATTGGATTCTAGTTTTTGCTAGGTGTGCTGACAATAGCAGGAGACATGGGGCTGCAGAGGACAGCAACCTGCCCCCTCCACAGCTTTCTCCGCTGGAAGATTTCAAGTCCCAGCTTCCTGGTGAAGGCATGGTGCAGCTTCCCTTGCCTAGCTTCCCAGCAGGAACTAGATCCTGCACCTGGGTCAGGGCAATCCCAAGCACAAATACAGGTTGGGTGGAGAATGGCTGGAGACCGGCTCTGAGGAGAAGGATTTGGGGGTTTTGGTTGATGAAAAACTCGACAGGAGCCGACAATGTGCACTTGCAGCCCAGAAGGCCAACCGCATCCTGGCCTGCATCAAGAGAAGCGTGACCAGCAGGGCCAGGGAGGTGATCCTGCCCCTCTACTCTGCTCTCGTGAGACCCCACCTGGAGTGCTGCGTCCAGTTCTGGGGCCCCCAACACAAGAAGGACATCGAGCTGTTGAAGGGGGTCTAGAGGAGGGCCACGAAGATGATCAGAGGGCTGGAGCACCTCCCCTACGAAGGCAGGCTGAGAGAGTTGGGGGTGTTCAGCCTGGAGAAGAGAGGGCTCCAAGGGGACCTGATAGCGGCCTTCCAGTACCTGAAGGGGGCCTACAGGAGAGCTGGGGAGGGACTCTTCAGAAGGGCATAGGACAAGGGGTAATGGCCACAAACTGGAAGAGGGGAGATTTAGGCTAGATATTGGGAAGCAATTCTTTCCTGGGAGGGTGGTGAGACACTGGCACAGGTTGCCCAGAGAGGCTGTGGATGCCCCCTCCCTGGCAGTGTTCAAGGCCAGGCTGGATGGGGCTCTGAGCAACGTGGTCTGGTGGGAGGTGTCCCTGCCCATGGCAGGGGGTTGGAACTGGATGATCTTTAAGGTTCCTTCCAACCGAAAACATTCTGTGATTCTATGATTCTATGACTGTGAAGAAACTTGCCCATCCCTGGCTCTTATGAGATTATGTACTTCTGTCACACTCCTTGTGCTCATTTCAGGTGGCACAATGCCTTGCCCCCATGTCTTGGTTGCTTTCCATCCCACTGGCAGTGCCACGGCATGATGGGAACATTCCTGTGCCTCATAGCTCACCCAGCAGAGCGAGCTGAGGGGACAAAGCCAGCAGCATTAGGCTTGTATTCCCCTTTGCAACTGCTGATACAACATCCAGGAAAGCGGAGAAAATGTTCCTGAAAGCACAGGGATTTAAGAATGAGAGGTAAAAACTACTGCCTCCCTCTGCCTGCTCTCAGGAGCTTGTTCTGAATGTTCACTTCACCTCCAAAGGCTCCAGAGGTGGATCAGAGGTGGCTTTCCAGTGAACTGAACTATTGTGAAATAGACTGGAGACAGGGTGTCAAAGAAGGAAGCTTGATTAATTTGGCTTGAAGGCAACAGCTGCCATGCAAAATAGAACTGTTTGGCCACTGGGCCCCATCTTTCACCTCCACAAACTTGAACGGGAGCCCATTTTCCTTGATTCAGAAACCATGCTTCCCCTTGGCTGGGGGCTTGAAAAAGAAATAGAGCTCTGGTATGGAAACCAGCGGCAGGAGCTTTGGACAACAGCTGAGTTACACTGTTAAAAATACTCAGTGCTTCAGACAAACAGAAAAAATGCAATTGCTACTAGAAGAAAAGACACAGGCTTGTTACCAGCTGGTGCTAGGCAGTGCACACAGGGGATGCAGCCCATCGAGACCCTTTGTCCCAATGTCATTCACAAAGTGCAGAGCCTGGGTGTTTACTGAGCTGCTCCCATGCCAGGGCCGCCTCCTGCAAGCTCTGCTTGCTTTTGGAAACTGAAATACCTCAGCTTCGAAACCATGATGGGGGAAGGTGCTTTACTTAGGACTGAAATCAGAGCCAAAACCTATTCCTGGCGAAGGCTTGAAGGTCACACACCAACAAAGAGCTTCTTCCTACCCTATCAGTATGTGCTGTCAGACAGATGCTGCTGTTGCTCTTTCTCTGACAGTGACAGATTTTAAGCTCGGGCTGCCACCCTTTCAGGGTGTGTTTGTTTTCCCCTCCAGCCTGCATTGCTCTCCTAATCCTGGCCCCCAACTCAGGTGTCACCTGCTTCTGCCCTTCCCCAAGAGGATGCAGTTGGGTCTAGATAGAGCAGATCTTTACAGCAGCAGCAAACTTGTTCCTGCCTAGAGATCTGAACAGCGATGAGATGACAATGCTGCTTTGCAAGTGTGCCCTGAACAGCCTGGAGTGCTGGTATCCACTGAGAACTTCCAACAGAGCAGTACTCTGCGGTGTCCTTGCACCACTCAGGGAGGCCAGGGACAGCCCAGGAGATCCAAAAGTTGAACCGGGTCAGGTAGTGAGCAGCCCCTGAGATGCAGCCCTGAGCTGGGGTGCTGAAGGACAGCTGAGGTGTTTGTGGAGATGTGTCTGTGCCACCAGTGTCCTTCTTGGCTGAAGAGACACAGAACTGCATGCTGAGATACCTCTTTGTGAAGGGTCCAGGCTCCCACAACACAGCGGCAGTGTGTTACCCAGTCTGGCCATTTCAGCTTGCGCTTCTCTGCAGTAAGACACGAATCTCCTGTTGGGCAGGACAGAAGAGAATGAAGATCCCAAAACAGGAGCCCCGCTACCCCAGCACGACCATCCTGGCACCTCTCCATCTCCAGAGGATGGAGTTTTTAAGGCAGCTCACAGTGGGTGTTTGGCATAGAAAGAGGCTTCAGTGGGAGAGGCAACAAGCAGAGGGTTATGAATGGTGGTCATGGGATGGGCGAGCCAATCAGAGTTAAATTGGGATTGAGGAAAGAGGAGCCTGATGCTCTGCTGATCCCCATGGACATAGATGGATTAGAGCAAACAGTTGCCTGTATTTATAACCTTCCCAACACCCCACTGCACCCAAAGGAGAGGCGAGAGGAAGGATCACAAGACCCTCTCTGCCTAGGGCTTGGGAAAGGAAGTCTGCGATGCGAATGTTGGACATCCCCCCAGGGTCAAGATTTTCCATGGTGACACCGCTGCTGTCACTCCCTGGTGGCCCAGCCCTGCTCCTGAGCCTGCAGGAAGGTTTCCCAGCAGCCCAGAACCAACCTGAGGGGATGTAGCCTGTCCCCTGGTCCCTGCTGCCCCCAGGGCTGGCAGAGCTAAGTGGTGCATTATGAGCGCAGTCCTATCCAGGGCCTGTGTTTATGTTTACTAGCTAGAGATGGTGCAGATGGCTGATTTGTTTGTTTGGTATTGTTCTTTCTAGCTGCCTGGAGCTGTTTCTGTACTTCTCAAGTGCCTTTTTCCCTGTGCAGTGGAAAGCCCGCGAGTGTCAGCTGTAAAGTCACAACTGTTGGGGAGTGGTGTCTCTGGCCCCCTCCTTCTTTGCTCAGCATGGCCTCACATTACCTTTACTTTGCCAGCACATCCCAAGAGCATGGATATCAAGCTTTCCCCTGGCTCCAGGAGCCCTGAAATGGGTCAAATCGCTGTAGGTGAGAAGGGGAGTAGGGACAACTGATGCTGCCTGAGGGAAAAAATGATGGTGGGGCAGCAGCTGTGTTTGATCACAGCATGTCACTGCCCAGTTGCTGCAGGTCAGGAAGGGCTGATGAGCATTCCCAGAAGGAGACAAGGCTGTTTTCTGCAGTGTCCCTTCCATGGCTTGTAAAGACATAAATATGAAGAAGCCTGGAGGAGGCACCTCCTCCACCTCAGCACTGTATGTCTCCTATTAGCACAATGCTCCAAATCCCCTGTAAGTCCTTCCAGAAAGGGAGAGTAAATATAGTTTGTCAAACAGTTATCTTTAGCACACTGTCTTGTCTGCCAGCATGGATCTTTCTGCATGACCTCATGCTAAGTCAGAGTGATTTCTGCTTGTTTGCTTACTCCATCCTGCCATGCTGTGCCCAGAGGGGAGCCAGGGCTCCCTGGGATGCAGGGCAGAGACCATGTCCATTCCTGCTCTCACCAGCAACATGGACAGACATGGAAGAAATACTGACCTTCAGAACCAGCTTTCCCACTTTTTTAAAAAGGAAAAAAATATCAGATGCAATTTCACACAGAGGGGTGGTGAATGAAAGGAAGAGGAAAGCTCGTTCTGCTGGTGAGCTCTTTTTGCTCTGGGGCACCCTGAGCCCACACCTCTGCACCAGGCTCTCTGTAACCACAGGAAAGAGGTGGGGGAAGAAGCAAAGGGAGGCTTTACATGAGTTGAAGCCAACCCCATGCCTCACGGCTGTTTGTCCTGGCAACCGTTCCCTCCCTCGATCTGCTGGCCACCACTCCTCTTGTGCTACCCCTCCTGCACACACACGCACGTGATTTTCCACCAGACCTGGTGGCCCAGCCCATGCCAGGTAGGGGCTGCACCGAAAGCCAGAGGCAGAGTGCGCTTTTCCCAGTGTAAGCAAAGGCCAGCAGCCTGACAGCGCATGTTGGGCATGGCACCAGGCAGTGACATCCTGCTACACTAAAATCTGCTCATCCAAGCCACTAATTTTCAAACTAATCATTTCCCTTTTTTTTTTTTTTTTTTTTTTTTTTTTTTTTTTTTTTGATCTCACTGGAGTCTCGACCCTTTTGGAAGCTGCCGCAGGCGGTTGGTATAACACAAAGCTGGGCCAAGGCTCAGGCATAATGAGATGGGGGGTAGCAGGGGTGTTAATGGCTGCAGCTGCTGCTGCAGGCACTGCTCTGCTGGCCACCAGGCATCATATTGCAGCTCTCCCTTCCTGCCGCCCTCCCAGCATCACTGCGGAAGTCTCCAGAAAAAGAACAGTGAAGTTTTGATGCCGTCTGCCAGAGTAAGCAAATCAATCCCGCTCTTTCGCCAGGAGGCCCCCCGCTCTCTCTGGCACCGCTGAGTAAATCTCCTCCAAATCCTCAGCAGCCAGATGCTCTGTGAGCCCACGGCAATGCTGGCACAGCCAGCAGCAGTGCCAGGGTCCAGGCAGGGAAGGAAGACAGGCCGAGCCCCACGAGCTGCTGCGCGTGCCACCAGAGCTGGGCAGGGATCAGCTGGCACCCGGGAGCCACGCTCGGCAGAAATGGCAAATATGGCCCAGGGCAGGATAAGTATGTGGGAAGTATTCTCATGGAAGTGCCCCATGCCATCCCTGCCTCTGTCCCTCCCTCCAAGCCTGCCACCTTGATGGCCTGCAGGGACTTCCTGGCGAAACAGTGCATCACAGGGCTTTGTACTGCCTTAAGAGAAACATTTTTAAACATTTGTTGCATTTATCCAAAGCAAAGCTGGAAATGGGCTGAAATCAGTGTAGCAGAGCCAGCGCAGGAAGGCTCTCAGCAAGAAATGAAATAAGAAGAGCAGGCACAAGGCTGCGCTGCTCAGCACAGCCGTGGCTTGGTGGCCAGCCATGCTCCTGAGGGGTTCCACCACAGCAGTGGTATGCTCATGTTTCCTGAAGGACACACATGCAGCGCAGACATGCCAGCAGCAAGAAAACTGCTCGGGGGCAGATCGAGTTATTCATATGAAGCTCCCTGCTTCATCTGGGTTCTTGGGTTTATTTCTATTTCCCTAGCTGTGCAGCCATTCCTGACTTTGCCACACCTCCCACTAGTCTGCCCCATCATGCTCGCCATGATTCCCAGCTCTGCCGGCTCCCCAGAACACTCAGGGGTGATGGAGCACCATCCCCACAGCCTGCAGCCCAGGGCTCGCCAAGCTCTTTCCCATTAGGACATGGCCACGGAGACATCATCAGTAATAAATGGCTTCAAGAAACTCTCCCAAGCCCTTCTTATTCATTATCCACCAGTGAGATAGCAGTACCAGTGGGAAAAGTTTTAAACTACTCGTGAGATTCTGCTTGGGGACACAAATTTTTCTTTTGTTATTCATGCCTAAGGATTGCATTTCCCAGGTAAACTCACTTGAAATAAATCATTATAATCTCTTATACATACGTTTCTAAATTTGGTTTGCATGTGAATTTTCCAACAGCATTTCTTGCTCATTTTTCAAGAGACCAATATTTCTTGCAGTGATAACAAAACCCTTCCTTCTAATTGCAGTCCCAAGAAACTCTGTGCGGAAAGGGCAGACCAGTGACTCAGTAGGAGCTCTAAGTCCTTCACCCATAAGCTCTGCACTTCCTTCTGCCTCTTCTGAAAAGCAGCCAGGAGATGCCTGGCATGGGGCAAGGAGCCATTCAGTGGTGACAGCAGGAGCTGGCATTTCACTGCACCCATCAATCACCCCCTGCCCCTCTCCTTTCCCATTCTTCTGAACACACACTTGTGGAAAGGTTTGGGACAGAGAAACTTCTCTCTGCCCAGGCCCAGGGAGCTTTGTCTCATCTACATGTACCAAGTACTCTGACAGGACCGACATGTCTTCTGAATAATTTACCGTGTGTGGAAATGATAATAACATAGAAATCTGCTATGATTTACTTAATTATGAATAAGTAATAAGGTAATGCTAGTAATACATTTAACTGAAAAGCCTATTTGTAATGAAATGATTTCTTATAAATAACTAGAGCAAAACTGTGTGTCATAATTCACCATGCCTGATCCTTCCCACACTTCTGTAAGGTTACCCACAGGGATGTCCCTGTGGAAGAAGTGAAGTCCATGACAGAGCAATGGGCAGGATGGCATCCCATTTAGCTGGGTTATAAGGTGAATGGTTTGCAAAGGAGAAGGATGCTTTTCCTTTTATTTTTTGTTAAGCCAGCTAAGAGCCAGCAGTTCATCCCCTAGAAGATGAGCTTTGCTTTTCACCTGGAGGTTAAACACACCTTATTTTGCCTTCCTTAAGCTCACTTTAAAAGACAACGAAACCTAAATAATGCTATTTCCCACATATTGCTTACCCTATGTTCCGCACCCAGCTGCCCTAAACCTCTGCTGTCTGACTCTACACAACGGCTCCCAGTAACTTGCACCCCAATCGGCACATTTGTGGGTAGCATGACAAACCCACAGCTTGGTTACTGAGGGGCGATGGGAGAAGGTCTGCCTGAAGGAACATGCACCATGCCACCTGAGCAAGCGTGACTCAAGTCGGACTGCCATCACTGGTCCATCCTTGGTGCCAGCCTGACCTTAGCTGCAAGGAGTGATGAGTGATGCAGACCAGCTTGCTTCCAGCTCCCACCATCATTGGCAGAAACGGGGCTGACACCTAGGTTAGCTCCCTTAAGCAGACAGTCTCCCTGCAGTCCTTCACCTCTGCTTTGAAATCAGGCTTCAGCAGACTCCCACTTGCCCTGATACTGCTTGCCAGTGCTGGAGGACTACACAGAGAATCCCATTCCACACCCTATTTCTGGTTGTCCTGGTTCGAACTGGGATTTTCTTCACAATGTCTGGTATGAAGCTATGTTTTGTCTTTAGGAGAAAACAAACAAACAAAAAAAAAAAAACAACATTGATAACACACCGATGTTTTAGTTGTTGCTGAGAAATGCTGCACAGAACCAAAGACAGTTCAGTTTCTTGGCTTCTCATACTGTCCTGCCAGTGAGGGGGGCTGAGGGGGCACAAGGAGCTGGGAGGGGACAGAACCAGGACAGCTGACCTCAACTGGTCAAATGGATATTCCATAACATATGATGTCATGTGAAAAACTTTTAAAACTGTGCGAGTTGGCCAGGGGGCAGCCTCTGCTTGGGGCCTGGCTGGGCATCGGTTGGCGGATGGTGAGCAATTGCATTGTGCATCACTGATTTCACATATATATATATAATTATCATTATTATTATTATTTTCCTTTTCTTTTCCTTTTCTGTCTCAGTAAATTGTTTTTTCATCTCTACAACAAGCTCTACTTTGTTGGTTTTTTTTCCAATATTTTCCTCCATCCCACTGGGTGGGGAGAGTGACTGTGTGGTGTGCAGCTGCCTGCCAGGTTAAACCACAACACCAGTAAAGCTCTAAAAGCAACCTTTTGCCATCTCTTTTTGCAGTGAAGACCACCCAGCACCCCCACAAGGCCAGAGGCACTAACAGGTCTCCAGCGCTGAGGACAAAATCCTTTGCCCTTTGTCTTTCCCACCTGCAAGAGCCCATGCTGGAGCGGCACTGGTACCTGTTCCTATGTATTAAATACGGCTCTGTCTGTTGGGGAGTGGTGTGAAGTCTTCATACAGTAGCTGAAAACCTGTAGTAAAACTAGGCTTAGTAAAGGAAGAGAAAGTCCTTTTCCAGCAAAAGGAGCCTCATTCATAGTATTTGCTAGGCCAAAGACAGCCTGTGGTCTACCAGCTGAATCCCCTGGTCATCACCAGCAGGAGACAGGCAGCAATTGCTACGGAGTCGATCAGGAGGGAGCCTAAGCCAGCCCTGTCTCTTCAGAGAAAAGAGAAGGACTTGCACAAACATAAGGGCTCTCACAATATGAAAGTAATCATCAAAACAGCCATTTAAAAGCACAGCTAAACGTTGCTGCCTCACGCTGTTTATCATCGTTTGTTTCCTATGGGAAAGCCAGAAGGCGCAGCCTACATGTCTAAGCAGAAATTGTGAACAAATTAGAGTCCCTGGCACCACACGTTAAAGCCCCAGCAGGGCCCATTCAGCCCTCTTCTGCTGAGGTACGGGGAAGCAGAAGTCCATCACAGCTCCTGCACGAAGCACTTTGCTGTCCAGCATTAACAAAGACAGCACAGTGCTAGCTGTAAAAGAATGTACTCCTTCCTTCTGTAATTTCTGAAGGCAGCTTTGCCCTGGGTACTCATGAGGAAAATTGGTTGAGCCCTGTTTAACACCACCACAAAATCACAGGAAAGTTGGTGGGTTTCTTTAATTATCGTGGTCCAAATAGATCTTGTAAGTGTGATGGAAAAAGTGGGGTTTATGGTGGGTTGGCTTCACTGCAATGCATGAAGCAGGATCTGCAAAGCTGTGAGTCAACGCACAGGAGTTTATTTATTTCCTAATGCTTCTGACATGAATGAAAGGTGACTTTCAACATTTCATTTCCCTGCTCCCACGAAAGTCTTTCATGGAGTACCCTCAATTTTGAGCTAACTACTAGCTGAGGGGTGATGCATCTTCATAGAGAAAATTGTTTCTACTCAGCAGCAGCTGAGTTCAGTAAGTCAACAGAAATAAAAAGAGTTGTAAATAGTCTGGCAAAATTAAATACCTCACTCCATTATGCAGTCATTGCCTAATATCTAAGTCCTCTTACTACTAGGCAGTTGGAGAGTATGACACTCCTATAAAAAAGGGTCGGAGAAAACCTGATTCTCTTGGGGAAAAAAAAATGAAGTGAATCCATTTGTTTTGACTAAAATAAAAACAAAACAAAACAAAACAAAACAAAAAAAACATTTGGGCTTCCTTCAGCTCAGAAAGATGAAAAAAGCACAAAACCACAAAGAGGAGAACCTGGTTGCCTCTGTCATGCCCCTGAGCAGGCAGGGGCATTCCCAGGCCCCCGTTGCCAGGGAGAGCTCCTACACCCTGCAGCACCCCCTTGCCCATCAGCTCCTGGGCGGGTCTCTGTCTGTGGGCCATTGACCTGGTGAACCAGTAACCCCTTTCATCTCTGTTTACTCATCCTCTGTTTGTTTTCGAACAGTTGCCAAAGGGAAGGAAACAAAAAAAAAAAAAAAAAGGCATGAGGGGGGGAAGCACGTTTTTTGTAGTGGAAAAAGGTAAAAGAAAATGCATACTTTGCATTCTTCATTCTTCCAGAGTCTGTACTGAGCAAGCAGCAGCAGCGGCTGCACTCCTTTCCAGCAGCAGAGGCTGAGGTCTCCTGTAAATTAGAGGCTCCCACGTGTTCCCTGAGGGCAAACCCAGTGCCCCACCGCCCACCCCGGAGAGCTGGGGGCACCCAGGGCCATGCGGGACAGGGCAGGATCTCCTCACTGCCCTGCTACCTGTGGGTGGTGGGATGTGATGTGCTGCTTGCAGGGCTTCCTGAGGTCACAGCGATGGGAGGAAGAGGCGCAGATTGTTGTGGGAAGCTGGCACCAGCTGCTCCTGGCTCTTCTGTGAGCACCTGGTGCGTGGGGCTTCTACCTGGTGCAGCATTTGGTGTTTTGGCATTTGCTCTACTAGACCCATCTCTACAGAAATGGCTCTTGAGCAGCAGAAAAAATAAAAGCAAAGTTGGGTGAAGTGTGTGTAAAAATAACCAAGTGGTTATCACCCCATCTGGTGGGCTCCAGTGCACCTATGCCAGCCAAGCAAGACAGTGGCATGGACCCTAGCATGCACATGGGAGATTTCTAAATACCCTATGTGAGATGTCTGTGTTTCTTCTTTCCCAAAAAGAAGGCTTCACAAGCATCCACACGCTTCTAAGGGGTGGCACATCATTCCCATCTGAACCGCAAGCCCAAGGTGTGCTGGGATGGCTGCCTGAAGGCAGTGAAAGAGTTACCTCAGAGCTGGAGCCTGGCGTGCGCCTGTATTCATCTGCTGCACTGCCCGACCTGAAAAGGTCACAGAGGAAAGGCTCCTGGGAACAAAGGAGGTGTGAGAGAGGGTGACTCAGGAGCCCTGGTGGCCCATATGTCACCCATCCGTGGGATGGGCCCAGCCATTGCACGTGGGGTGCCGAGGGCCGCCCTGCAGTACACACCAGCAGCAGAAAATGAAGCTATACTTGGCCCAGCTGCTCTTTCTGTTTTAACTGCCTCATTCAGGAAAAAAAAAAAAAAAAAACATGCTAGGAGGGATTTTTTTTTTTTTTTTACTTGCCTCATTATCTCTTGTAGTGCAGACTTGAAGCTGTAGTCTATCCCCAACTGGATTGTGGCATCTAAACAAGCCAAGTCCACTTTGGGGAAGGGCTTTTTTTATTATTATTTTTCAATTGCTCCAGCTGGAGCCATCTAAATGTGAATGCTCTGGGAGGAGATACACAATGCTCAGGGCTGAGTCTTTTCAAGCCTAATTGCTGGATGCTTCCCACCATGGGCCCCACTCCCGAGGAGCCGAGGCTGCAGCAACCAGGGCCACGAACATCTCCAAGCTCGGCCACTCCTGGTGCCAAGAATTTATTCCAATGCTTTCCCTTAGCTGACGCTGCCTTCATGGTCCAGCTGCGGCCATGCCCTGACAGCCCCCAGCCCCAACTGCCTCACAGGGTGCCCTGTGCCAGGGCACGAGGAGCTGGGTGGTGCGGGTGCCACCAAGGCAGCAGGTGCAATCAGGACTGGCCTGGGTGCAGAAGGAAAGGATCCAGGGGCTCTGTTGACATAATAAACCACTAGAGAGCACTCTCAAATGTATTTATACTCTTTTCCTAAGTGCTACTTCATAAAAACACACTGTTGCCAGGGCCTGGTTTACAGTGCATCTAAAAAGGGAGCTCCAAAACAGACCAGGTTTCCTGAGGCCACCACAAAGGCCATCAAAGCTGCCCTTGTGCTGCGCCTTCCCACCAGGGCTCCGTGCTCCCGCCCTGTGCTTCGGCCCATCCACAAATAAATGTCAGGAGTGGTATTTTAAAAAAATACAATATTGCACTTGGGCAACTATGGCTTTTGCTGGTTTTCTTTTATATATATATATAAATGTTTTTTATATATTATATATATACACACACACATACATAAAAGTCCAAGAAGTGTCTAAAACTCATAGGTTCTGTGTAATATATTGCCGGGGGGGAAGGAAAAAAAAAAAAAAAAAAAAAAAAAAAAAAAAGAAAAAATTGTAATGTTTTTTTGTTTTTTCAGCAGCTTTAAAAAAAAGAATCACGCAGGGGACCTGCCAGCAAAAAAAAAAAAAAAAATTAGAAGTGTGATGAAAGTGGGGGTTTGGAAAAAAAAAAAAATTAAAATCACACATTCTTCATTAAAACACTTTTAATACTACACAAATTACAGTATCACCTTTCAAAAAGTTTAAAAGGATTAACAGTAGCTCTGTTGCAGCTCCAACACTTCAAAAAATGAAAGAAGGAAAAAGCCTGAAGCCCAGGAAATAGTGAAGTTGTATAAATGTAACTCAATCAAGCAACAGAAAGGAAAAAAGCTAAGCTGAATTTGAGAAAAAAAAAAGAAGATAAGCATAAATCCCCTCAGGTTTTGTTTCCTTTTTCGGTCTTGCAGTTTTATGGTGACCAGAGTCAGACATAAACAGGGCAGGAGGCCTGTGGGCTGATGGAGTCAGCACAGGCACTGGGCCCCCCCAGCCAGGCCCAGCTCAGGGGGGCACAGGAGCCAGGTGGAAGAAGGGTGCTGCCCTTGGCCCGGCCATGCCGGTGTCGCTGGGCCCCAGGGAGGCCCTGTTTGCCAGGAGCAGGCCCAGGCCTCGCCAGGCTGTGCACTAAGCCACCCTGTTACACGAAGGGAGGCCTCTGAAGGGAGGTGTTGAGTGTTTCAGTTTTGGTTTTGGTTTTAAAGTAGGGACACCACCTTAATCAAAAACATGAGCTCCATACCACAGGAGGTATTATGCCAAGCAACTTTGAAGAACTTGTTACCATCTATTAGCTCAAAATCCATTTTTTTTTTTTTAATAAAGTGCCTAAATACACATTTACACAGATCATAGTGGTTCCAAAGAATCCTTTACAGTCTTTATATATATAGGTATATATATAGGTATATATATATATAATGTGCGTTTTCTTCAAATTGGCTAAATGTGTTTACATAAGACACCAATCTTGACTATAGGTATAAGTTTTAAAGCGTAATATTGACTCAATGAATCTGTTTATCATGCAAGTCTTATCTAATATTACATTGACCTGTAATATGGAACACAATGTAGTGGGTGTGCTCATCAAACACTTCATAAAAAATTACTGTGCGTGTGCAGTTCTGATCTTCAAATGCTAATAATGACCATTTCTTTAGAGAAAAAAATTAAAAGTCTTCCAAAAAGATCAACTCTGCATTAAATTGCAGTCTGAACATTATCACAATAAGAACTGTTGACTCAAAAGCACCCAAAATTCTTCAAATTAAGGTTGGCTGAACCGATTTTTCCTCCTCCTCCTCGGACACTGACCATTCATCAGTCTGTCCCACGGAAGGGACAACCTCGCCACCCCTCTGCTCAGAAACAACCGCTTATAACCCAGTTATAAACACCTCGACAGAAGGGCTCGTCCAGCTGCAGTGTTGCCAACGAACTATAAACAGCACAAAAACATCACTATAAGACTCAACTATTTCTAGTAACCAATGATTTATTGATTTTAGAAGTCTGCTTGGTGATGCAGAAGCGAGATCAAAAGAAGTGGCTTTACAAAAGAGTTCTCCAAAGTAGCTTAAAAGGCAGGGCTGTGGCAATTATGTGAAGCCCTAATTGCTTTCATTTCAACCAGTTTATATTTTCATTTTCAAAGAATAGCATTAGGTTTGTTTCAAGCACACGTAATAAGGAAATTGCAGGTTTCCTCCACCCACATTTGGGCTGTCACTGATATGCCCACAGGCAATCTGGCAGAACCTCAGTCACTGCTGTCATTGTACCACACCGTACCTGCCACTACTTGGAAACACCGTGTCAGCGATAGTAACAACAGCAACAGCACCAGAGGTGACTGATAAGCAAACTCAAAGTCCACCTGCACTACCTGAAAATTAAAGTAAAATTAGAAAGAAAAAAAACAAACAAACAAAAAAAAAACAACCAGCCTCCCTCCCACCTCCCCAGCATTGTCCAAAGACACAAAAACACGACGCTGAAGACCTTCAGAGATGGCAGTGCTACGTTGGTGCATTCACCAATCGTGTCATTAGGTTGGCTATCAAAATTCCACGTTACGGTATGCAATTGGTGAACAAATGCAGTTTTGTAATCTTACAACTGATCACGTGAACTGCGGTCAACTTTGCCCTTAAAAAAAAAAAAAAAAGAGAGAGAGAAAAAAAAACAACAAAACCAAACAAACCCAGAAATTCCTAACTCAACAGCGCCTCTCAG
Organism: Alectura lathami; assembly: GCA_013399715.1. Classification (NCBI taxonomy): domain Eukaryota; kingdom Metazoa; phylum Chordata; class Aves; order Galliformes; family Megapodiidae; genus Alectura; species Alectura lathami. The sequence continues at coordinate 96,988 of VXAV01001699.1, forward strand.
ACACCTCTCCAACCTCTCCATATCCTACTCTGAAGGCAACTTCCCTTGAGAAACATGAAGGAATTCTGGCCTCAATCCGGTGGGTCTGCACAAGACAGACAGCTCCTCCTGGGAGAAAGCCCTCGTGCTCCCTGCGCCCACGCTGCCCCAACCACCTCGGACCGAGCCTGCATGCGACCAGCTCTACAGAAACAGGGGCCAGCAATAAGGAACCACAGACAGTAAGGCGATCTTTACAATGTCAGAAAGTGTATTTGGCATTTAAAAAAAAAAAGAAAAAAAAAAGAAAAAAAAAAGGAAACAAGTGCATACAAATACAGCTAGAAGCATTTCTGGTTTGCCAAGTGCTCTAAAAAAAGCAGCGCAAGTCACAGCCTACATTGAACAGTAACTGTCACCAGGGAAGCACAACAAATAGTTGCTATAACAAAAGGGGAAAAAAAAAAAAAGTGGGGGAGGGGGAAAAAAAGAAAAAAAGAGAAGAATTAGAAGAAATGCCTTTATAATAAGTACATACCTTTTGTCTTCAAAAATATAGAAACACAATGTATTCAAAAAAATCAAAATTATACAGCCATGTTTATGAAGTCTACATTTCCCTTGTCTTGGAGATATATATATATTTATATATATATATTTATAGATATATACAGAATTCAAGCAGTTTGAGTGAAGGGTGGCGTCGGGCCGCGAGGCTGGCAAAGTCACGAGTCTCTCTCCTTTTTCACTTTCACATCCCCGGCCAGAATGGTGGCGATCTCCCCCTGCATGAAGGCCCAGGGGACGTTGGAGCCGACCAGGGGACACTTCTCCCCGCTGGGACAATACACCTCCCCGCTGGCCCCCTGCTGCTTGATGCTTTGCCGGGAGCAGGGGAAGCAGAACTTGTGGGACGGGACCGAGGGGCACTGCACAAAATGGGTGTCTTCCAGGCGCTCGTGGCACAGGGTACAACACAAAGGGACGCTGGCGGCGAGGGACGAGTCCGGCAGGCTGGCGGGGTGCACGGGCTCCAGCCCGCCCGTCGCGTTGGCCCCCTGGCCCGGCACCTCCCTGCCGGGCCCCAGCCTTCTTTGGTTCATGGCGGAGGGCGAGGGGGGGCTGCTGCTGTTCCTCCTGGTGGTGGAGTGGACCTGGTTGGCCTCTTTGGAGGCGTGGTTGCCCCCGGCATTGTCCGCCACCAAAATGAGCGCGGCCATGGGGGACTGGCCGTTCTGGGCCGCCTCGGGCGGCGTGGTCCGGTTGGAGTGGGGCGAGGCGGTGGGCGGCGGGGGCGACATGAAGGAGGTGGCCGTCAGCGGCATCTTCATCCCTTCCGACGAGGTCGGCAGCCAGGGCTGCGCCTCCCCATTGATCTTCGGGGGTCCCGCCTCGCCCTCCGGCTCGGGGGACGGCTTCCTCTTCCGGGCTGCCCGGGCCCCTGAAAGGCAAGGCGGAGAGGAGCAGGAAGGTGAAAAGGCAACGCAGTCGCAAGGCACCGCCGAGACACAGAACCACCGCGAAACACGCGGCCGCCGAGACCCGTCTCCCCCCGGCCGGCCGCC
>VXAV01001700.1:4262-18747 GCA_013399715.1 Alectura lathami
AGAGAGGCTATCAGTTCTCAATTCAACACGCTGAATGACAGCACTCCCATGCAAATCAGATAGCCAGTTTTCCAGATCATGCTGTGAATTAGACGAAAGAAAAACTGAAGAAAAATCTGGGGTGGGGTAAGATTCCTGACTGGTCCAGTTTGCTCTAGTTCCTGTCTGGTTGCTCCTGGCTCCCAGGCGCTGTTCCCAAATCCCAGGACAGGGACAGCCCAGAACCTGGCCCTGTCTCTCTCAGGCTCCTTCCATTTGAAAAGGCTCTGGATCAAACGCTGTAGCCAAACAGTGAAGACTTTAGAGGTGCTGGAAGTTCCACAGGATATACCCAGTAAGAGACAGGCAACAGAGAGGGGCTGTACAAATCCCCCACTTCACAGAGCCGTGCAGAACAGTTCTGCAAAGCACTCTGCCAACATCAAAGAATACAGGAAAATAGAAGAGAGAAATATTTTCTATTTGCCTTTATTACAATATATAGTTCTATCATTGTTGCATTCAGCAGATCAAAATGAGGTGTTAAAATGATTTTCATCATTGCAGAAGCACATACATATATAGGTAAATACTGTATATAAATAGGCTTTGAAATAATAATCCCTATCTACAAATACAAATACCCAATACCCTCCTTCCCCCTCCCTATATTACAGCAGTGACATTTTATCTTTAATACAACTAACACAACAAGCATGGTATTCTGTCTCTCACACGACACAGCTGGAGTGGCATGGTCATCAGCTTCATGAAAATAAACATTAGTCACTCCTCACTGTTGCATATTCTAGTTATGTGTGCTGGATAAATAGAATATACAGTGACTTGATGTGTCTGCATATTTATGTTAGCCAGATATTCTTTCTGTAACAGAAACCAGCACTACACTGAAAGGAAAGTTGTTTTTCTCTTTCACAGAAAGAGTAGGAATTTATTAAACCATCCTTTTTTCTTCTTCATGAATTAACAAAGCAGTTTAAATATTATGCATAAAATTGCTCAGCTACCAAAACAAAATATCTTATTCTCTCTTAAGAAGTATGGCAATGTTTCTAGCAGGTCAAAACTTTGATTTTTCTTAGCTGTCTTTTCTGTCAGCAAGTTTGGTAAGCACAAGCAATATAAACACAGACTTGTTTCGCTGTCCAGCTATATTTAAGCCTTCAGATACAAAGGGGTATACCCTAAGTAAGGCATTAACTTCACAGAATCATAGAAATGTTGGTCAGAAGGGACCCCTGGAGGTCACCTAGTCTAACTTCACGCTTGCAGCAGTTGATTGACAACATTGGATCAAGTCAGCCACAGCCTTGCCTAACCAAGTCTTGAAAAACTCCAGGATGCGGATTCCACAGCATCTCAGGGCTACCTGCACCACTGTGGCACTATGCTCAAAAATCTGGCAGAATTCAGATGACCACTCACTCACATGAACATGTGGGTTGAAATACACCCAGACAGCCCTGGAGAGGCTATTTTTTAAAGTCATAAACACAAGCTTTAGGCTTTATTTTGCATTACAAACAAATTGAAACTTACCAAAACTGAACTGAACAGGAATCAGTATACTCATCCATTAATTCAATCATTAGAGACAAGTATAAATGGATATTTCCAAGAAAGCGTGGCTATATTTAGAGATGCAGCCACCTCAGTTTGGCAACCTGAGATACTCACTGATTGTCTTACATTTAAGAAATGTGGTATGGATGACAGTAAATTTGCATTTTCTGAAGGAGAGCATAATCAGTCTGGGTCGTTAAACACATTTCTTCCTCTTTGTCTGCTAATTGTAGCAACTCCAAAGTGGCAATGCACTGAACCAGCAGTGTTCATGTGAAAAAGATGACATACGGAGGCTCACCACCGTGCAGTGCAGCTGTGTAAAGGACTGCACTTATTAATCACTATTGAAGGCACAGGGAAATCGTACACTGCCCCCAACATCTCAGATAAAGTCTGCAGCTCTAAAAGCTAGAAAACCCTTGTCATAGGAGATACCATCCTGTGTTATTCTCACTCGTTTGACATGCAAAACCAGAATTTGTTGAAAGAGAACAAAATGTGATACAGAACAGCTGTTCCCAAGCCTTTGGGTGATAACCAACCTCAATCACATCTTAAAATTTCTCCTGGACCATTCTGCCTTCCTATTATTAAACTCTTCATGGGAAACACTGCAGAACAGCTGCCAAACATGTACCACGACCTCACAGATCACAAGCCGGCAGAGACCACAGCTTATGAAGCACTGTTTTAGCCATACAAAAACACTGTATACATGGAATCACACGATACCATTTTTCAGCATTTCAGAGAACAATTAGGTTTTTAAGTGTGTTTGAAAAGAGGAAAAAAAAAAAGAATCTCACCTTCTTAGCTACAAGCTCATTTGAAAATTATTTGGCATATGGTCATTGGATGCATACGTTTGGAAGCGAGGTACCGCCTCCTGTAGAGGTGGATCATTTGAAAAACATTATCAGCTGACCTGCAGTACTGCTTCTATCACACACAGTTAAACCTTAAGGCAAGTAGCAAAAACAGTATCTACAGATTGTGTCTGAACAAATGAGGGGGGAAAAAAAAGATTACAGAAGAGATTTCATTCTCTTGAAGCAAAGTAAGTTGCACTAAAAGCATCCATTTTTTTTATTAAACAACAAGAAATCCATAAAACCTGATGCTGGTAAGTGATGCATCTCAGAATCACATTTTAACAAAAAAAAATTTAAAATAAAACTACTCCATTTTGACAAAATCCTCAGTGCTCTTGGCTCAGTAATGATCTTGAAATTCAGGACATTTGCTGAGCAAGATGTCTGTACTGCAAGAGTCAAACCACTGACTTCAGTGAGATGGGCACTATACACAGCAGCCTGTATCTTTCACACTTATCTTAACCCAAATNTTCCCATTTAGATGGCACATCATTTATTTACATGTAGAAAAGCGTTATCAGGTCAAAACAATAGGCTCGACTAAATCAACACAGCTCCACTGGTGTTGGTGGCTCCACCAATTTACAACAGGTGAGGACCTAGTCCAGTGATTACTCCAGGCAGCTTTGGAAGTCATCTGGTCCAATCCCCCTGCTCAATCATTTCTCTTCCAGAGAATGGAATTTTGACATATGGACCGCAACACATATCACAAATTGATGTCAGGAATGGCAAGTACCTTCAGCCCCCTAACTTGCAGTGATGTCTGATGAGATGGAAGAGAACTTCAGTGATGCAAAAAGGATACAGAACCATTTTATGACCTTGAAACATACTTAACTGCAACTCCATCTCCACTGCATTTTTATTTGACTTTAAGTAATGAAATGAAACTGTATGGCACGATTTGAGTTGCGGGGTGAAAAGTTAGTGATACAATTCCATTCCTAGCACAACTCACTCTCGTCATCTGGAAACATGACAAAGAATGAAAAACCCTGTCTGTTTGCTCACGGCAAATTAACACAGCGCTTACAACATCAGATTTCAGCTGAACTGTCAACAGCAAAAGCCAAGTGATGTCCTTGCACTGTGAGCTAACTCATTCTTCAATCTGAGGCTGACAGTTTGGAGATGCAGTTAAGATGAGGTTGGATGCACATCCTGAGTTTCAAAAGGTGGTAGAGGTTCTCTCCAGTAGGTAAACTGACTGTAAGTATCAGAACAAGGAAAGTCTGAAGAATGGCTTCTTTTCAGCAAAGGGAAAATGTGATCTACCACTTCACACAGTCTGACGTAGCTGAAAAACAAATACATAAAATGAAAACAACACTGAATCATTTAAGATCTTTCAGATCACCTTTCCTTGAACTTTTTTTCCCCCTAAATCCCCAACATCAAGGCATGACTACTCTTACACAGACAGGTTATCCTCCTTAAAAGGATAAAATTAAGCTCAATTTTGGTTCCTAGCTTCCAGACAGGATTCACAGTTAATATACTAAATCTGTTCATTCTAAGCAAAGATACTTGTCTAGAAATAAATAGGTACCATTTTCAGCCAAGATCACCTGCTAAGATATTCAGGCCCCATATTTTGTTTCTTCATTGCTGTCCAGCTTGGCTCAAGCAGCTCCCCACTCAACTGATCATTCATATTTTGTACACTTCCTTTGGTTTCCCTTCCATTATGTGCAGTCTCAACATTACATAAAGCCATTTCCCTTCTCTGAGGTGCCTTTGCACCTTGATGGAAGCCCTCAGCCCTTCTTTCAGATTCTTCTCCTGGCTCTTCTAGACAGAAGCTCCAGGAAAGGGAAATTTTGAAAAGGCCACAAGAAGACAGATGGCTTCAAGAAACTAGTTTACCTAATTCCTATGCAGACTAAATTGTACACTGATTATTCCTCTACATGATTAAAGGAGACAGAATATATTAAACTACATACGAAACAATTTCTTTATCAGTTTAACTGAAGAACAGTGCAGCAAAGTCTGTGTTTTATTTTTTTGGATATTTTGTTTGGCACATTCTAAAGAATTTTTTCATTATTAAAAATCAAATCCATCTTTGGGCAACTTGAGTCATAAGTTAAAGGGAAATTAATTTAGTCTATAAGGTGTTAGGTATGAGATTACTTACGATGAGATGTTTGTCTTTGCATGCTCTTGTATAAGTTCTCCTTTGGGGTTAACTGTAAATATTCGGTTTAAAGAAACACCCACTTGTTTGTATGAATAAACATCCTAGAAGGCAAAAAGAAAAAAAATGATTCTGCCTTTGCACAGTAATGTTTGTTCTAGCTGGAATGTATTATACAGAAGAACATATTTGCATAGTATTGGTACTAGATCTACCTAGTTATTGTGCATCTGAAATTCTCCAATAACGTTGCAAACTTGAACTCAGAGTAATGAAAGGCTCACAAAACAGAATGGAGTTTGCCACTATAAATTAAACTATTGATCAAGATAATACTGCTTTGTTTTTCAGTTACTTCCTTTGATACAAAAATAACATTCAATAAAAAACTAGCATTATTTGGGGGTAAAAGTATTCGCACTTTCATTCTTCTTTCAGAGACCATTTCGTTTCCTGAGTATATTGTACCAAACACCTTGCAACAATGCACAGAGGCTAAATCGTAACAGACACAAAATTAGACTGTATGGACAAGGTCACAAAAGGAGTTCTAACAACTGTGTTTACATTAAAACCCCTGGAAACATCTCCTAGCTCCGAGTTTGGATTTGTACAATAACCATATATTGACTCTGAATCAGAGAAACGGAGAGTGAAGGGAAAGCCACCTATAAACACCATAACTGCAGCAGTGAGCCCCAGGAAGTAATGCAGGTACAACTCTGGGAAGAGTGTAGGGTGGCCTACATGGCACCAGGCATGCAGTCACTGGATGGGTTTCAGATATCAAAGGGGGAGGAGGGTCCTTGGGGAAAAGCTAACAGAGCTCATTGGAAGGGCTTTAAATTAGGTTGAAAAGGAGATGGGGAGTGATAGTGACCCTGCCCACAATAAGGTGGACATAGCTAGGTTAGAGGGGCAGAGTGCTAGCAGGCATCATAGACCTGCTGCCCTGGGATGTGTTGGCAATGCTGCAGCACACCTGAAATCTTATGACAACGAGCCAGGAACCACTGAGACAGTAAGAGTAAGCAACAGGGAAACTCAAGGGAACTACTTCAAAGGAATTAAGGAGTTATCCTCCAAAAGGTGACAAGGCTGGCTGCCCAGCTGAAGCGTCTCTACACCAATGCATGCAGCTTGGGAAACAAACAGGAGGAATTGGAAGCCACCATGCTGCTAGAACACCATGACGTTGTTGCCATCACTGAAACCTGGTGGGATGATTCCCGTGACTGGAGTGCGGCAATTGATGGCTTCAAGCTGTGCAGAAGGGACAGACACGGAAGGAGGGGAAGTGGTGCTGCCCTTTACATCAAGGATGGAATAGAGTGCAAAGAGCTGTCCCTGAAGAATGGCCACGAGCAAGTTGAAAGCTTGTGGGTGAAAGACTGAGGCAAGTAAGGGAGCCTTGTGGCTGGCGTCTACTACAGGCCACCTGACCAAGTGGAGCCTGTGGATGTAGCCTTCTTTCTCCAGCTACAGGAGGCGTCACAATCACAAGCTCTCATCCTGCTGGGGGAATCCAGCCACCCTGACATCTGCTGGGAAAGTAGCACGGTGAGCTGTAGGCAATCCAGGAGGCTCCTGGAATGCACTGAAGACAACTTCTTGAGCCAAATAATAGATAGAGGGGGGATGCAATGCTAGACTTGTTGCTCACCAATGCTAGTGAACCGATTGGTGCCATCAGGATTGGAGGCTGCCTGGGTCTAGTGATCATGCCATGGTAAAGTTCACACTCCTGAGGGATATGGGACAGACAAGGAGTTAGGACCCTAAACTTCAGAAAAGCCAATTTCCAGCTCTTCAGGGAGTTAGTCAATAAAACCCCCTGGGAAACTGCCCTCAAGGACAAGTGAGCAGAGCAGAGCTGGCAGGTCTTTAAGGAAGCTTTCCTTAGTGCCCAAGAGCTCTCCATGCCCTGGTGCAGGAAGTCAGGAAAGGAAAGCAGGAGACTGGCATGGCTGCACCATGACCTGCTGCTCAAACTGGAGAACAAGAAAAAAAATGCACAAGCAGTGGAAGCAGGGACAGGTGTTGTGGAAGGAGTATAGGAACGCTGCCATGCAATGTAGGGATAAGGTCAGGAAGGCCAAGGCCCAACTGGAACTGGACTTCACAAGTAGTGCAAAGGAGAACAGGAAAGGCTTCTACAGGTACATCAACCGGAAAAGGGAAGTCCAAGAAGGCATTCCCCTCCTAGTGAGCAATACAGGCAGGCTGGTATCAACAGACAAGGAGGAGGCTGATGTGTTCATGAACTTTTTTGCCTCAGTCTTCAATGACAACTGCTGGGTCAGAAGGTGGGAACTGGGGGAGCTATGTCCCTCTCACTGTAAGGTGAGGATCAGGTTCATGACCACCTGAGGAACCCGAACATCCATAAGTCTATGGGTCCTGATGAGATGCATCCCAGAGTCCTGAGGGAATTGGCTGATGCAGTTGCCAAGGCACTCTCTATATTTGAGAAGTCACAGCAGTCTGGTGACTGGAAGAAGGGCAATGTGACACTCATTTTTAATAAGGGTAGGAAGGATGAGCCAGGGAACTACCAACCTGCCAGCCTCACCTCTGTGCCAGGGGAGATCATGGAACAGATCCTCCTGGAAGCTATGCTAAGGCACATGGAAGACAGGGAGGTGATGAGAGACAATCAGCATGGCTCCACCAAGGGCAAGTCCTGCCTGACCAACCTAGTGGCCTTCTACAATGGCATAACTGCATCAGTGGACAAGGGAAGTGACACTGATGTCATCTGTCTGGACTTCAGGAAGGCCTTTGACATGGTCCCCCATAACATCCTTCTCTCTACACTGGAAAGATACGGATTTGATGGGTGGACTCTTCGATGGATGAGGAACTGGTTGCTAGATTGCATCTAGAGAGTGGTGGTCAATGGCTCCATGTCCGGATGGACATCAGTGACAAGTGGTGTCTCTCAGGGGTCCGTTCTGGGACCAATACTCTTCAGTGTCTTCATCAGTGACATCAACAGTGGGATCGAGTGCACCCTCAGCAAGTTTGCAGATGACACCAAGCTGTGTGGTGCGGTTGACATGCCTGAGGGATGGGATGCCATCCAGGGACACCTAGACAGGCTGCAGCAGCGGGCCCAGGAGAACCTCATGAGCTTCAACAAAGTGAAATGCAAGGTCTTGCACCTGGGTCGCGGCAACCCCCGCTATCAATACAGGCTGGGGGATGAAAGGACGAAAGGATTGAGCAGAGCCCTGCTGAAAGGGACTTGGGGGCATTGGTGGCTGACAAGCTGGACATCAGCCAGCAGTGTGCCCTCACAGCCCAGAAAGCCAACAGCATCCTGGGCTGCATCCAAAGAAGCGTAGCCAGCAGGGCAAGGGAGGTGATCCTGCCCCTCTGCTCTGTGCTGGTGAGACCCCACCTGGAGTGCTGCGTACAGATGGGGAGTCCTCAGTGCAGAAGGGACATGGAGCTGTTGGACTGCTTCCAGAGGAGGGCCACAAAAGTGATCCAAGGGATGGAACTCCTCCCCTGTGAGGGCAGGCTGAGAGAGTTGGGGCTGTTCAGCCTGGAGAAGAGAAGGCTCTGGGGAGACCTGATAGCAGCCTTTCAATATCTAAAGGGGGGCTACAAGAAGGATGGGGACAGACTCTTTTTAGATGTCCCTGTTCACTGCAGGAGAGTTGGACTAGCTGACTTTTAAAAGGTCCCTTCCAACTTGGATGATTCTATGATTCCATGATCTTAACTTCTATGTTGTAGAGCACACTATATGCACCTGTGTTGTGGTGCAACACCACTGAGTCCTGAAATTTCACTGAGTTTATTTTGGGAAGAAAACAAAAGATAAAGCAAACAAAAGAGGTGTGCAGGAAACTGAGAAAGCTATGATCCTGATGTTCACAAAGCCAGCAGCATATCTGTACTTCACAGCTGAAACAGCAATCAAAGGTGATACCAGTAATTTCTTTAGAAATATCAACTTACTGCTTTACCTGCTATTTTTACTGAAGCATGCATGAAAATAATGGTTTTATATTACTCTCAGGTTTTAAAAGAAAATAGAACTGGGGGTAGGCTTCATCTATAATACAAAACCATGAAAGTAACTAAAAAAAAGTTCATTTTCAAACTGTACATCTAAAGTTACCCTGATAATGGAAATTAAGCTGTGCATGATATAACACCCAGATAAAGCAGTTGGACAGTGAGGACCTCCTCCTGTCCTCTCTGATTATGTTTTTAAATTATGCAACTTGCTAAAAGATGAAGCTGAAAAAATTGTCATTGCTTATAAATAACGGCAAGCCTAAGAAAATCCTAAGATAATTGTAGAAACAAATTCCAACAGAAAAGCATGCTGAATTCTCTCAAATGTAGCTACAACATGCACAGTTTCAGTGCCAAAACATCTTGCCAGGCACTTCCATCCAACATTTAGGCATCTAAACTGCTCAGTTTCCGAATGTTCATGTTCACACTGGCAATGGCTAGTGTCCATATTTACACTGGTAATTTCCCAGGCTATCAATGTTTTAGCTAGTGGATGCATTTAAAGTCTTGCAGCGCTGAGCAGCTAGGGCTGGGATCTATTCCATGCTCCTCGGGTGCTTCAACTGGAAGCTTTTAGCTCTTCTGAAGCCAGCAGAGAGATGCTCACCTAGCACCCGAACCCATCCCATTCCTCTCTACCAGCTGAAGAAAGAAGGAACCACTGGAGTGCTCTCTGGCTAATTACACTAACAGGAGGGGTCAAGGACTATCCTCTCAAGGCCATGTTGTCATGTTACAGATTGCATGTTACTATACATTGGTTTCTACTGAAGATTCTACCTGCCAACACAGAGCTGGAGGAAGGAGCAAATGCTCTGCGGGGGATCATGGACACAAATAAGGGTCCTATCTGCCTAACTCAGGTGCCCAGTGAAACTGTGGATACCCACACTGCTATTTCCTGTGCCCAAATCATTCCTTGGATCATGGTACCAATATAAAAGAAGGGATAATCATATGCCAAGGTGCCTCTGCCCTAGCCTTGCTTAGCTTAGATGAAGTCTCAGCATCTCCCCTGTGGCTGTTGCCTTTTGTGGATTCATTCAAACATCCTTTGGGCCAGGACAGTACTAAGAAAAGCCTACAGCCCAATTTTAGTCTTCAAATGGGTGAGGGAGATCTGACTATCCCGCTCCGTGTCAAGAAGCACATCAGTTTCCTCACAGAGTAGGAGGTTTGATTTCAGTGGAACATCCAAATCCTTCTGAATATACTTAGGGTTTCAAGTCCCACCAATACTCGCCTGAAGGATTTTGCGTCTGTCCACAGGTAACTCACTGGCACTGTATCAGTGTGCAGCAGAACGGAATCAGTGTTTTCCCACAGGCTTGAGGATTTTTTACATAGTTAGGATTTCAATCAGTATTTACTATTATGCTAAGTTATGCACGCATAATGGAGTTAGTTTGTTGCTCTTCCACCACTGTATCCTACATGGTGAGATATTTCAGGAAGAACCTCTATATTATCCTTTGTACAAGGCCTAATAAAATATTCTATAGTCTCATTTAAAGCTTGTAGGTTCTAAGGTAACAGAATTGTGAAATAACAGCCACCTTACTGTTCTCAGTAACAGACAAATTTCAGCTATTACTTACAGCAGGTCTGTTTCCAAAAGCAGCATAAAAGGGTTCTGTGTTAGGATAGAACAAATTCTTGATGTCTGTCAAACACTGAACTTTGAATTTTTCTGGCTTCTTTTCTATCACTTCCCTGAAATGATATATAAAAAATTAAAGGGTGGGAGGGGGAACAAACCTGAATAAGTACATGTGAAATGCAGCATAAACCATTTAACTTTCTTCATTTAACATTTTTACCTCACCGAATACTCCTACAGAGCCCACACCCTTCTCCAATAAATCTTCATTAGGAAGTCACAACACTCAAAGACAAAATAGCATTCCCAAACTTACGTAATGGGCACAGAAAATAAATCCTCCAAAACAAGGGGACTTGTACTGAAGCCTAAGTGACAAAGATGGTTACTGAGAAAAGATGGTTGATTCCAGGGAGCAGCTGCTAAATAAAGACTTACGAGACATAAATTGTCATTAAGTAAACTGCTTCCTGGGAACTGCAGAATGGTTCGTATAGAGTAGCCTTCACTGTGTATGGTTCATATATATATATACACACACATATACACACACTAAAAAAGATTGCAATTAACATGTGCTAAAAGGACTCAGCCTGTTAAGATACTTCTACAGTCAAGGTCAACTTCTGCTAATTAACAGTGACAGATAAGAAATAAGTCCTTTTCTCTTCAGTTGCTCCTTATAGAATACAGAATTCATTAGTGAACAGAGGAGCTGTCTCATCTCTGGGCAAAAGCCCGTTCACAACAGCTTCTCTTGGCAAGGATGCTGAACAGGTGGCAAAGTCTGGAGTTCCCACAACACAGGAAGCCACCAGTATGATAGAAAAGCACTGAAGAAGCTTAGAATCCCACATCCTAGCACCAACACATATGCCAAGGAAAATGCAAGTAGCATGGATGCTTCATAGGAGCAATACAGCCCTTGGAAGTAGCAGCTCCACATACAAAATCAAGTTTGAGAATGTGCAAAGGAGGAATAAAACCATTTTCTCTTAGTCCCCTGATCTCAGAGTGCTTAAAACCACAGTAATTAAATCCATGGATAACAGCAAAGTCATTTCTTGCCCACACAACACAGAAGACAGTGGATACTGAAAGATGGGCATTCTTTAGTCTAAAGAAGATACCAAAAAGGGCATCACTTCACGTATTTCTAGATATGTGGAACAGCAGGTGACAGCAACTAACTGCATCTGTTATTTAATCAGCCTAAGATCACTGTACACCTCCACACTCTCTTATATTTAGAGCATGACTGGTAAGACAGCCTGTAGCATGTCATTCAATCAGGAGAACATCTGAACAACCTCCCATTAAAAATGCTCATCAAATCCTGTCACAGCAGCTTTTAACAGCCTAAAATATTTTCAGTAACCACTTGACATGCTTCACTGAGTTAGAAAAAGGTACAATATTCATGATCTGTACTATTACAATTCACTAATTACATAAATCAACAACTTGAAAGAATATTGTCCACACAGAATACCAGAATGCAGTCAGAACTATAAGAAGTTCATTTCATTTTCACATGAATTTCTCCTAAACTCAAGAAAATAAATATTACACACACATAGAAAAATAAAAAACAGGCACTACTTTTATCTAAACAGTGAACAGAGACATATTGAGGTGTGTCTAGGCACATTGCTTAGCCTCTCTACTGATCTTGGTCTTTCTTGAACAGAATTTCTTCTTAATTAAACTTTACACCACTATGTAAGAAAAACCACTATGGATGATTTCAAGAAATCCCATACAAGATGCGGAGAATTTAGCCTTCACCAGCTACCAAGTTTCTTTCTCCTTAAGGTGATATTGCAATACCTGTGCAAAGCTGAGAATAAGCTGCTTGGACTCAGCAACACCGGCCCTTGTGGCAGCACAGTTCCTCGTTCATTGACCCAGTGCAAATACCCTCTGGTCATGTCTGCCATTCCAATAGCACGTGCTGAGCAATACAAAAATTTATATCCATTTCTGTGAACAGAAATTGAAGATATTACTGTAAGAATAATGCAAGTGTTTCGAAATAAATAGTTTTGTAGATTTACTTTTGCATGAATCAATCATGATGGTTGAACAGACTTATGTTTAACAGACTTATTTGAAAGGAATAACAATATTTACGCCAGAATGCTGGACAATAAAAATCTACCTGGCTGCACTTCAGTTAACAATTTACACCTACATAGGGCTCTTTTATCCCTGGTCTTCTCATGGCTTTTCTTCTCATGGCTTCAGATGGTCTTCAGTCCATCCTTGCATACTAAAACCTAAGGTCTACACCTTAGAATTAACTAAAATAACATCTAAGAGGAAACACTTGGCATAAAGCTGACAGTGGCATATTAACCTTTGCTCTATTAACAGAGTTACACTCCTGCCTTTAGGGCCTCCATGGAGAAGACTGGTCTATGCGCAGCACCAACTTGCTCCTTCAACTCTGAGCAAAGCTAAACTGCAAATCATTGCATGAGAAGTAATCTTTGTTTTGGCACTGAAATAAAGATTTCAGCAGAAGTTACAGGTTATCCTTAATTCTGCCATGATGGAACAGAGTCCAATGGCATTAGTTCAACTTAATAGCATTTTCTTTTGGAAGTCCTACAAAGAAATTGTGAAATAAATATGTATTTGGGGCATGGATGGCTATTAAATAACTATTGAATATTTCTGTAGTGTTCAGCTGTAATATCTAGCTGCTACACAAATAACCCAGTAATTGGGCAACATGTCTCAAATCTAGTTTTCTCCAATGTTTTCGATCAGCAAAGCCGTAACAACTGACAGTGCTGGCAGACACAGAAGTAACTGCAACTAAAAAAAAACATTTTCAAAGGAAATGCAGAAGTTATACACAGCAACCTCTGTGTAAATAGTGCTCAGCACATGAATTCACAGGCTGCCCTATCTTTCCTGTAATCATGTATATCCATACAGAATAAAAGTACAAACCAGTGTCTCTGGCATAAAACAGATTCCATTATCCATAGTTTATAATTTAAAACCCATGGAAAAAAAAAAGGAATAAACAAGCCTTACCATAACCATAGTACATAGAACAAATCAGATTATCTAAGAGGACAGCTGTGATTTGTACCAGAGGCTCTTCAAACAATTGTGGTAAGTTGAATATATAAGAACAGCTGAATTTAATGTAATAAAATAGTTTTCTTCTTTCTCTGTTCAACTTGAACAGACAATAGTCACTAAACCTTGTCATTGAAGCTTAGAATCTGAATGTATGAATATCAGATAGAATCACAGAATGTCTTGGGTTGGAAGGGACCTCAAAGATCATCCATGCCATGGACAGGGCTGCCAGCCACTAGCTCACTAGATCAAACTGCCCAGGAACCCATCCAGCCTGGCCTTGGACACAGCCAGGGATGGGGCAGCCACTGCTTCTCTGGGCAGCCTGTTCCAGCACCTCACCACTCTCTCAGTGAAGAATTTCTTCCTGATGTCCAACCTAAACCTCCCCTCTTTCACTTTTAGCCTATTCCCCCTTGTCCTACCATTATCCACCTGTGTAAAAAGTCAGTCCCCCTCCCACTTGTAACAGAGACTTAATCTGATCCCATTCAGACATTTACTAAGTTTTCTCCTTCCCGCCCCCCCCCCCGCCTTAACTGCTGTTGACAAAACTCACCATCCTCTCAGAACAGTTCTCCTATTCATATTCAGAGGAATACCACAAGTTTTTTGGAATATATTGTTCTAGGTCACACCAGAATACAGCCCTAGGTCATAGTAGGATTTTCTCCCTGTTAATGACATTAACCAACCCAAAGCTCAGCTGATTTACTGCAACCCAACATTTCTTCAACAGTCAATGGAGACAAACAGTTACTTCAAAAAATGATTAAATCTCATGACTACTTCTCCATGGATTACATAGTGTACAAGCAACAAGCAAGCATGATGAATCCAGGTCCCTCCATCCACAGTGGCATAGAAGATGTTTATTACTGTGGACCAACAGGCACCAGCACCTATCAGCTACTGAACTATACTACTGCAGCTCACACTGGTGTTGTCAGGAAAGAGTCAGTTCCTCAGGCCCTTCACAGCATACATCACAGTGGCTTTCAATGCCTTTAAAATATTTTAAAAATGATCCTTCCTAAATCTGCAATTTAATTATGGATTAACAGCAAGTATGTATTATAGGCAAATGATGAATAAATCATATAACCATCAGCAACAAAGAATCACGGAATCACAGAATGTTAGAGACTGGAAGGGACCTCGAAAGAT
>VXAV01001701.1:0-38614 GCA_013399715.1 Alectura lathami
GAAAGTTATCGTCGATGGACTCCAGCAGCCTCCTGGATCACAAAGGAGGGTCACTTCTGAGACCCAATGTTCATCTCTCAGCTGCTTGCCCTTGCAGAGAATCGTGCATTCTGGCCCTAGAGTATTATTACAATTATTCAAAAAAATAAGTGGAGCTCCAACTGGTGAGATCACTGTCATCCATCTAATATGAGCATGCACACCACAGTACACATCAGTGTCTAGAGATGCTGTGGCCCACAATTTTCTTGCAGGGAGCCACATCACAAGAACTGCTTTGTGACAGTGTCATTCTGAGTACCTTGCTGTCATTCTTAGCAGCCCTCTGCCTTTGAAGCTATTGTGTCAAACAGCCCTGTCCCAAAAATGAACTGCTTTGAAGGGTCCAAGAATTTTCTGAATGCAACTCCCACATACTCTTCACCAATAATTGTAGTGTTTATCCTTATTACCTTTTAACTTCAACAAGATGCAGAATGTCTCAATACAATGGGAGTTTTTTTAGCCATATGCTCTATTTTCAGACTACACATACTGCAATTAAAAATGCAGATTTTATTTTTGCAGAAGACTACACTAAATGTGTAAAGGTGAAATTTGTGCATATGTGTGGTCGTTTAAGCCACGATAGCTCCCAGCAGTCGCTCGCTCACCACCCCCAGGCCTGGGCCTGCCGGCGTACTGCCAGCGGCCCGGTATCAGTGGGATGGAGGAGGGAAGGGAGAGAAAAAGAAAAAGGTAACTAGGAGAGTTAAGGTAACTAGTTTACTAAAATAACTAAGGAACAAGAGGTAATAAAAATCTTAAAGTAATATAAGGGTAATAATACTGATAATTGGAAAAAAAAAAGCAGTGACTTATGAGGAAGGCAATTTCTCACCCACACACAGGCTCAACCCAGAAGAAGAAAAAGAGCCACGCAAGCCGCGGCTTCCCCCTGTCAACAGAAAGCAGGAGGAGGGCCATGACATGATGTATATGGTACGGAATACCTCATGGGTCAATTTGAGTTTGATGTGCTAACTCCGCTCCCCCCACCCCCAAACTTCCTAATCCCTTCTTGTTCAGCATTCGCAGGTTCAGCTATGCTGGAAACCATGACACTATGGCAGGGACTAACCCAAGGTATATGTATCAGGCACACTAGGCACCAGATGAGAAGGGTCTTCTTTGGTGTGTTACATAATACCAAAAACTTATCTAACTTTCACTAACAGATAAAACATCAGGGACGGTTGTCTGCTTGCTTCCTTGGCCCATCTGGCTTACTGAATTCAAATCGGATTGTGTTAATTCTCTATAAGCAGTTGATGTGCTTGGTTAAAACAGACCATTATATAGAGGAAGTCCTTGTTTATTTGTGCTCAATTTACATAATTCACAATTACTTTTGGGGTAAGGTATTATGAAGCTTTTGTTAGCTGTAAAATTCTGTGGGAGCACATTCTAGTTGCTTCTTAATGTAATCAGTAAACATGAGAACATACATAGTTTGTGTGATTGAACTCAATGAATATTGAGCTGATCATGCTGCTAGGACTCTGCAAAAATACACTCACCTTCAGTAAGCAACTGAAAGACAAAAACCGTAAGCAGCTAAAATAGGAGCAGTGACTCTGCAGTGTAAGAAGGTGAATTGCTGGGATGTATAGGGACGGGGTCAGGAAGGCCAAGGCTCAACTGGAACTGGACTTGGATAACGGTGCAAAGAAGAACAAGAAAAGCTTCTACAGGTATATGAACAGGAAAAGGAAAGTCTAAGAAGACATCCTCCCTGGTGAGCAATACAGGCAGGCTGCTAACAACAGACAAAGAGAAGGCTGAGGTCTTCAACAACTTTTTTGCCTCAGTCTTCAATGACAACTGCTCTTCACGCACCCCTTGCATGGATGGTTCGGTAGGTGGGAGCTGGGGGAGCAATGTTCCTCCCCCTGTAAGTGAGGATCAGGTTCGTGACCACCTGAGGAACCTGAACGTCCGTAAGTCTATGGCTCAGAATCAACTGAAAGAAAAATAATTTCTTTTAGCTCCTTGCAGTGGAATGTTGACTACATGGGAAGTCAGGGGGAAGAAGCTGGGTGAGAGGGAGGACGGAGAGGAGAAATGCAAAGTATTCAAACATAATTGAAAGTGTAGATGCTGAAGTGTCTAGTGTGTCACAATGCAATAAAAATATGAAGAAGAGAGTAAAAAGTCAATCTCCTCAAACCAGAAGAACAAAAGTTAATCACAGGTAAAGAAAGACTTACACAAATATAAAGCCTTCAAGGCAGAGGATTGGAAAGAGTTATAGAGAAGTCACATTTATAGAATTGTGAGAAAAAGTTGCATATAAAATTAGAGGAATTATTGCAGGAGACTTCCACAGAAATGATAGGAAGGTATATGAAAAACGTGAATAAAGTGAAAAAGCAAGTCGTGACCTTCCCAGAAGATGTACAGCTGATACTGAAGGTACTTAGAAATACAGTAGGAGAGTTGGTGAAATAATTAAAATATTTCGAAGGAAAGAATTCTGGAATGAAGCAGAAGAGGAAAAACAGTAGGTAAAACACATTAGAAATGTGTGTGTCATTCTCCCCACAAAGTGCATTTGTGTGAGTGTCGAAGTATACAGAATTACACTCATCATTCTGCATCATCTGTGTCAAATAGCCTCAGCTAGAAGCTGGTGAAATTCATCAGAAAGCTGGCTTACAGCAGAGCTGCAAGGTAGGAAACAAATGGAGAGGAGAGATCCATGACTAGTTACAGACCTGATGTGGTTATTCTGTGCATGGGCCACTTCAAGAATGGAAAGACTTCCACATGACATGGGAAATTTGATGGCAGAACAAACCAAAAGAAGGCAGAAAAAAAAATCGAAAAGGTAGGCAAGGGCTTCCAAAATGCTATGTATAACTAGAGTGGAGATACACTGGGGCAGAGGAGGCTGCTCCTTGTTTTGTGAGCACACATATTGTGTCACTTGTGCTTTGCATATTTCTGTCTGCTTCAACGGAGCCTTTCCCGTCGATTTATATGTACACCAGGAGCATTGACAGAGACAAGAAATAGAAATCTCAGTGTGAATAAGTACAAGGTACTTAGGCAATAGAGAAATTCATGAAACAAAGGAATCTACCAGTACTGGTCCAGTTCCCGAGGTGGAAAAGGCCTAGTCAGGAGAAATTTGAATACAATTCAAGAACCACTGTAAGTTCTTAACCACGTTGCATAAATTATGCATAGCTGTTGAATTAAATTCTGTTCTAATATTGTACAGGTAACTTGTAAAGCAAGATGTGTTAAGCAAAGGTTATTGTAAAGATCTGAATAAATTCAGCAGGAGGAAACCTTCGGGGATGTCATTTGCTCCAGAAGGTTAGCTGTCTGTCTTCAGCTGGAAAAAGGATCCAAGAGTTGCGTGATGCTACATTATTGAGTTGTACTGCACTCAGAAGAAGCTAGAAAGGCATAATGCGTTGGGCATTTTGGATTTCTCTGAAACACAGACAAGAGACAATCAAACTAAAGAAAATGTCTGATAAGATTAAAGACAAAGAAGTTCATTTTGCTTTTTTATGCTGTAATATTTGAGTGCTAGATACATGTGAAAAGAAGAAAGAAAAGCAACTGCCAAATGCTTTTGAAAAGGAGCTAAGAGCATATGTGCAGGAAAATTAACCATAAATGTTATCTCAAAGGAGGGGACCCTCTTGGAATAAGCATATATATGGCAGTTATGTCTAAAATTTTTATATTGCCATTGTTTTGTGAAATGACAGAACATCTGCTCAGTCACAAGGCACCAGTAAAATGCAGCTTTATGCCTAAA
This sequence comes from Alectura lathami, assembly GCA_013399715.1. Lineage (NCBI taxonomy): Eukaryota > Metazoa > Chordata > Aves > Galliformes > Megapodiidae > Alectura > Alectura lathami. The sequence goes on from VXAV01001701.1 coordinate 3,818, forward strand.
GCAGTATGTCAGTCCCTAAGAAAAAATGTATATAATAAGTGAAAAACAAAGGAGCATTGTTTGCTTCAGTTGTAGTCATTTCTGACCTAATAATGGTTTAGAAAGGGTTTTTAGTTTTATTTTTAAAGAAAGAAATGAATGACAGGATTGAGTCACTTATGACTCTTTTCAAGATTGGGCTTTGTGCATTATTTGGGCAGAAGCTGGCAAAATGCTTTGTCTCTGTAAATCATATTTATGTCACTGAAGTCCTTTTTAAAAGGCAAATGCTCAGCTTACAATTTCCACTTTCAATATATAATAAGCCACTTCTTGATCTCTGTGAAAACACCAGTAAGATACATGCGCTGACATGAGAAGTGGATGGAGGTTAGATTTCACCTCAAAGCTGTCTTTTCAGAGAGAGAAAGCATTCACACTGAAATGTCATACTGAAAACTAATTAACAAATTTATTGTTAAACAGTTACTACATGGGATTTGTCTCTGAATATTCCAAGCACGCCCTTTCAAGTGGTTTTATTCAAAAAGAACATTTTCTTGCATGTTCATTGCTGTATTCTCTGACCTGAAAAGAGTAAAACTGTGGTGCAAAATATAATTTTAAAATCTATTTTCTGATGAAATTAGTATTACCCTACAGCTTAGAGCAGTCCTCTCGGAGATGCATGCATATAGGATTCCTGAGAAAACAGACTAATCAATGAGATTGATTAAGATCGACAGTTTTATCAAGTAGTTCTCACAGAGGTAAATACATTATTTAATTAATGTGAGGAAGTATTTGAATGGAACATGCCTTCCTGGGAACAGATGTTTCTTCTAACACATCCATGGTCAGAGATCCAGAGCAAGAAGGGTTAGGCTCATGGAAGAAAGCTCAAGGGCTGCGTACTGCGTACTGTGTGAAGCCTGTGACTTCTGTAGGACTATGTAGGTGACCGGGAATGTGTGTGCTACATCATCAAGTATTAACAGGGGGGAAAGACAGTAACAGCTCTCGTAGGAGTTCTTTCTTCTCCATAAAACCATGTCAGCAGAATGTTTTTTTTCTAATGTAACTTTGCTGGAATGAATACAATGCATGAGTATAATCTGACTCAGAGCTGATTAGTGATATGTGATTTTTACCTCTCAGCTGAATCAGAAACAGACACTAAAGCTTTTCCGTAGAAGGACTGTGGAGTTTCTCAGAAACCCTCTAAAGGGTTTCTGAGAACCTGATCCAAAGCTTACAGTTAGGATAATTCCTGATTTGAGTCAGTTTTTGGTTGGGCTGTGCTAATCTTGCTGAGTTGTTTGTATAAGAATTTCATGAATAAAAGGTATTGTCTTTCAGATATGGCAACAACTCTAAGACTTATTTTTTAAGCTGTTAAAATTGGGTGTCTTCTGGAATCTTGAACAGCAAATACCTTTTGCTTTGTGAAGGTAAAGATGCGAGCTCCAGCGCCCAGCCTGGAATCCTTTGCAGCTGTTCAGTCAAGGCATCTATTCTCAGCACCAAGGCAGTGCACTCCGAGGCTGGAACTGCTGAGCAAAGTTTCCAGAGATGGCTGGATTGCAGTATGCATCAGCAGGCAGAGAGTCAGCAAAGTACAGCTTGTCTAAAACCAGGTTTTAATAATAAAACCACCGCTACTGACTCCAGTCTCTGATCTCAGCCTTACAGTGTGGGGAAGGGACTGCCGTGTGCTCTACAGCCTTCTGAGGAAAGCTTAAAGCCCTGAGAGCTGGAGCGGGCATCTGGGAGTGTTGTTCAAGTCTTTCAGCAGGTCATGGCTATCTCTGAAGAGGCCTAGAACATAGCAGCAAAGTATTAAGGACATTCCCTTTCCACACTCATCTTCTGGACCTAGCAGAGCTTAAAAAATGTAAAGGACTATTACGATTTTTCTAAAGCACCAGCACCCTGTGACACAGTCTGTGCTGTTCTGGTGCAGCCTCAGGCCTTTGGGAAAGATGTCTGTGATTCTGTGAAAGATGGAAAGGGATAAACGCAAATGTACGCTTTGCTATTGCACAGAAACAGTGCTCTCACTGAAGTCATGGGGCAGTGGTCACAGGACAGGTGTACCCAACTAACAGGCCACACTGCTTCATCTCCTGGAATGAGTTTATTTATAGACAAGCCAGTATGTGTGCACAAAGTTGGGCTGTGGTTCGTTGTTCTAGGTCAATGGTAGCCACAAATCAAAATGTCTTTGCTGGAGAAATCATTGGAAACATTTGGGAAGTGTTGTACAAAAGGAAAGCGGTAAGTAGGTTGCGCTGGAGCTGGTACTGAGCTGTCGTCTTGAGCTTCCACGTCAGGGTTCTGTGTAACTTGATGTGCCTCTGCAGTGGCAAGCCAAGGAAGAGCTCAGTCAGCCTTGAATAATACAGGGGAGATGCAGATCTTGGCTGTGTTTAATCTCTGCTTGCAGTGCAAGCCTTCAGAACTCCGAAGGCTGGAAAGCTCTGCAGGTGTACCATGTTGAAACAATGAGCTTTTTCCAAGAGTGGTGCACTTGTGGTTCGAGCATTTACTTGTTTGGAGCAGGGGTCAAATTGAGCCATGAATACTGAATGAAATCAAATTTTTGAAAAGAATGATTGCCTTAACAGGCAATAAACATTTCTACTTTGACTGCAAACAAGCATTAAAAGCCTTTATTAAATTTTGCATCCATTCTGTTCACCACTTAGCCATTTCTTTTCATTCTGAAAGATTATAACTAAGAATAAATGAGTCTTCTCTAATACTCAGGACATGAGAAATCTGTGAAAGAACTGAGTTATCTTTCTCCCTTGTAGGCAAATTTTTCCAATTGTTTAACAAAATGTCGTTTTGTATAGCTATGACATCAGTCTTTACGCCTGTGAATAACAAGGCTCAACGTTAGGCAATTTCCTTATAAAAAACAGGCATGCAGTAACAATTAGACAATGTTTAATGCTGTTCCCCACTGGAGTCCGTACCCACTCCTCCCACTTACTGATCTTCCCACTGCAGTGCGAAGTGGTTTTTGTCTTCAGAGTGAGCAAACAGATCTCTTCAATGAAAGGGTGAAAAAATTCCTCAGTTCTGCCATACAGAGGTTAGTGTCTGTAGATCCGGGTTTCTGCAGCGCTGATCCCAGCACTTCTCAGCCCCAGAGTGGAGGATGGCAGCTCGCAGCATCTGAAGAAGGAGAGTGCCACAGAAGGCATCCACTCGGAGAAATGGCAGCATTCATTGCCATTGCCCAGTTAAAGCAGTTGTGTTAGCCCTGAGCTCCAAGCTCACCTCCTTTTCAGTGTGAAATCTGCTTGAGTCTTCAAAGTAGCTGCATTTCAAAATACATTTCCCTCAGTACCAAGGATAATCACGGTCCTCTGGGCTAAAGCAGATCACAGAGCTGGAAATGAATCTGCGGCACTTTGCAGGGAGGTGTGTGTGGTGGAGGCTATGGGGAGCTCTGACCAACTTTGGGAAGCGTTACAAAGTCTTTCCATTTGGTTAAAATGTTTTCACATGGCGAAAATAATAGGGCTTAATCATACCTCGTCATACCGTACAGGCAGAGCTAACACAAACAAGGCTTTTGTAACTCCGAAAGGAGACAAAGAAGCTTCTGCCATTCAAAGTGGTTCATAAGTGTTGGAGGTTGAGCTAAGAGGAATAAGTGATGCGAAATACTGGAACAGCTCTTTCCATCACTTAGAAATAAAACAAAACCAACACCCCCCTGTGTAATTCTCAAAAAGGAGAAAAGGGATTGGTAATTGCTCACAAAGTGAGAGTGGGGTGATGGGGAGTGGAGACCTGGTAGTCATCGTGGCAACATAACGAGGTTGGGGCTCTGTCCCGTCTGAGTCAGGGCATTCCCTGTTGCTGAGCTTTAGGGAAAACCTAGCTGTAGGGCTTTTTCTCTGCAGAGGCTGTTCCATCTCTTCTACCACCACAAACACAGGCTGTTGAAGAGGGTGTTCACCAAGGAACATGGAGCACCTTGGTTCTCGCTTTTGCATCAGCAAATGTCGAAGTGTTGTACAGAAACAGCCTTGTGACAGCGGGAGGGGTGCCTGCGGCTCAGCAAACAGCTTCTCCTCCCCTCTGCAGGGGACAGGTCCAAGTTCCTTCTTTGCACCGTTCTTCCTTGGCTAATGCCGTGCAACAGAATGGATTAGTCCGAGACAGTTACTTCATTTCTTCCCAGATAGTCCTGTTGTTGCTGTTGCCTGGATAGGCTGGGTTTAGATTGACCGTAAATCTAGCATTACCAGTGAACTGAAAAATCATTTTGTTCCCATAACACTAGTAATAGGCAACTATATGTGGTGTCAGAAGGAGAGTAAGTATCCAAAGACCAGAGAGATGAGTTTAGAGGGTAAATATGTTGTTGTAACAACTGTGACCCAGTATGATATGTTCAGATTTATTTTAGAAATAGCTTTCTTCTTTTATAGTCTGTTCAAAACATGTATTTCAAGTGCAATTTATTGGACAACTTTCAGTTGACAGAGGCATCTTGAATGACAACATCTTAAAAATCATATCTGGGGGCAAGGTTTCCAAGTGACCAAACCCTTAATGAGAAGTAGCAGATACCCTGAGCTCTTCAAAGTTGGCCAAGGTATATAGTGGCCCTAGTTGTAAATATGTACTGAGACTTGTGGCAGATCATAAGGTCGGTAACCAGACTGTGGCCTGCAGGAGGAGAAGCTGCAGGTCCAGACCTCCAGTGATTATACCAGAGGGAATTCTTCACTGAGAGAGTGGTGAGGCACTGGAACAGGCTGCCCAGAGAAGTTGTGGATGCCCCATCCCTGGCTGTGTTCAAGGCCAGGCTGGATGGGTTCCTGGGCAGTTTGATCCAGTGAGCTAGTGGCTGGCAGCCCTGTCCACGGCAGGGGGGTTGGAACTAGATGATCTCTGAGGTCCCTTCCAACCCAGGCCATTGTATGATTGATTGTATGTGGTGTTTTCAATCAAAAGCTTGATGATAAATGTTGAGGGTCATCTGTGGTGGATAAATTTTGATAATATAGTCTTTTCCTCCAAAAATACAAGGATGACACTGCTAGAATCAATCTCCAACATGAGTAACAGTTCTGCATGTGAAATGTGAATGTGCTTGTTGCTTTATAAACCCATCTTGGTCACCAGAGGTAGGAGCTGTGTAAACATCCTGACCATTGTTGGTTTTTCACTCTTCCCTTTTAGCTGGATGCTGAGAAGGCAAAATTAAAACTGGAAAGATGGGCTTCCCGAGACACTGGCAGTGGGGGTGGAAGGAGTGGAGAGCTGGAGTCAAGCGGGGACTGCGATGATGAGGATGGCTGTCAAGGATCCGGTGACAGGATTCACACAGCAGGTAAACACACTTTGTATAGACACAGAGCTTGGAAATTCATCGGTGTCACAATTAGGAGGACGGAGCTAAGGTTTGTACTGCTGGAGTTACTGTCAAAATCCTACTGAATTCAAAGGATTCTAACCTTAATCTACAAAGAGCTGCAGTAGAACTTGAATGATACAGACAGTAACCCAATATAATTTAATGCGTGGAATGCAGATAAAAGACTTCAATTTAGAGTGAAAAATACCTGTAAGGAAATCTAGACCACAGAAATACTGGAAGAGCTTTCCTAGATACTGTAGGCACTTCAAATAAGGGGAAAATCAATGCCCTTATGGACTGTGCTAAGTGTTAACATAAATATTTATTGATTGCATAATCATACTGAAGATTGATCCAAACAGAGTTTTGCTGAACGTATGTATACTTGGAAAAACACCTGAAGTATTGTTTTTTTGGAGTAGTGGGTTGCTAGATAAAGATGGTCCCGGTATAAAATTTCTTGATAGCCTCAGATATGCGTTCTGCAATATTTATTCATTCACTTACTGGACTGATATGCCATCAACTGTAGAATCAGCATAATAATTTAACTTCCACCAAAATACTGGCAATTTAATAGTTCGCTAAGTCCTTACCATATGTCAGTAAGAAGTAAGATGTTTCCTTCTAAATCAGGGATTTATCTTATCAGGAATTTCAGATTCATTTTAGCTCACCAAACTGTAACTGCATTAATTATTAATAATTTATGTAAACACATTTCCATTTGGATGTACAAGTATATGAAATATGAGCATAATAGTATTCAAAAATAGTGCTCATTAAGATGGCGTGGAACTCAGGTAAGTTTTAAACTGCTCCTTCATTCAGCAGAGGTAAACACGTGCACCCTTCTTGTCCCTTTACCACTATGCAGAGAGAGGAAAAAGGCATCCCATGTTCAGGAAGGACTTGTAAACCAGCTTTGATTTAGGCTGTGCTCAGGACTTTGGTTGTTCCTATGATGTGTGCTTGTTTGGGAAAGCTGAGATTAAGCAAGTTTTTTGACATGTGCGCAAAGTGTTGATTTTATTTTGCAGAATCAGGTTATAAATACCTAAAATACGACATGCGTTGCTGAGCTGTATAATCAAGATAAATGAGGTATTATTAGATAGGGACTTTTTTTAAAATTCTTAATTGTGACTAACGGATCAAGTTGAGATTCTCACTGCCTATTCACCTATGTTTTTAAACAGAAGAACTTTGATACATGTTATTTTCAAACTATTTGCTTAGCATTTTTTTCATTGTTTATATGACACTGTTACATATGTAAGCAATTAAAAGACTGCTAAGTCTTTTGGGCCCTGGAGATTTGTGAGTGTGAGTGCTATAAGTAATAAGCTTTCCTCTCTAGGCAGTATAACGCAAACAAAAGCCAGGTGCTAACTACTCTTCAATGAACAATTAAACTATAAATACTGTGTTTTGGGAGGATGTGTATGCATGTTTACACACACAATGGCAGATTTCAAATATTCAAAAGTGAAAACCTGAAAACTTTCGGGACTAGGCTTACAGCTGACTTAAATAATGACAAGCAAAGGAACTGCTTAATGTTTCTTTTTTTCCTTTTTTTTTTTTTTTTTCAATCTTTTTAAATAAAATATTCTATGCTGCTATCATCCTGGATTTAAAAGAATTATATTTATATAAATAGCTGCTTCAGAGTTTAGTAGGGTTTATATCCAATTTAGAAAGTAATTACAATTAATTTTAGAAAATGGTATTGATTCATAACAGTAGGAATAAGTATTTCATTGTGTGACAATAGTACTGCTGTTTCATAATTAGCTTTAAAATATTATACTGTGTACAAGCCACTAGCAGTAAATACGTTTGGCATATCTGGATACAATTAAGAGATAAAATGGAGTAATCTCATTATAGAACTTCTTTGCTTTAATAGAATGCTAAAGAAATAAACATTGGATTAGTTGTATTTCCTCTTGCAGCATGTCTGTGAGATGGTGTTTCTCATTGTACATCCTGTGAATTTGCAAGGCTTCCTGAACTTAAAGCCCGTCAATGGCATCTGACAGTTGTTTTGTAGAAGTGGAACATGGCAACATAACTATTCCCTGCTTGCTTGAAGAACACAGTAAATTGAGACATGAGTTGAAACTAAAGCTAAATCCTAAATAAAACCCTGATCTGAAGCTCAGGAAAGTCAGTGGGAATATTCTCACTGACTGCTGCAGGCTTGGAGCTGTAAAATGCCACTGAGCTCATCAGTGAATGTTGTAGCTTGCAGTCACGTGGTGGAACAAAAGGAATAAGAAAGGAATCAAACCCATTTCAAAACATAGGCGCTTTGTCAGAGCAGTCATTTTTAACAGCAGGTCCAAGGAAAACAGAAAAGAAGGAAAATAATTTAAATATCAACCTTTAAAATACAGAGCGTAGAATCCATTGAAAATTCACTATGTCATTTATTTGAAACCCGTATGAAAATGAGATCTGCATTTTATGTGCTGAGATTCCTGCTTTGAGCATTACAGAAGATTCTGAAATGTTTTAAACAGTTTCTGAAAACATACCGAACGCTCATTCCTTTCCACCTTCCTGAGAAAAATTACTTTTTCTTGACAGTAAGTCAGTAAGACAGTAAGATGTTGTTTCACCAACACAATCTTTGAAACATTTCTGTTGAGAACTAGTAAAAGATCCCGCTGGACAGGCTACATTGCCATCTCTGCAGTTTGCTTTTTCCATGTTGCTAACAGAGAGTCTGGCTTCTAGATTTTAGATTTCAGTTTGCGCCAGGTAGATGAAGACAGAAGTGGTTATGTGCTTGTATATTCCAGCCAGCAGTCCCCCTGTGTTCTCCTTTTCCCCCTTTTGTGTGTGTTGTTTGTGTGTGTGCACTGTCTCTGTATTTCTATATATATTTCTCTTCTGACAATGGATATTAACATCCTGTCCTTTTTGTTTGTCACCTTCTAACCTTTGAGAATTTTATCTGCATAGCAGTTAATCATTTAATGTCTTCAATTGAGATATGTGGCTATTATTTAGTGCTGCCTTTTTGTTTGCATTTGTTACAGATAAGTCTTTCCTAGCCAGATTTGTGATTATAAAAAAATCACCACTTGTAATCGTAACGTGCTTGATTATCGATTCTGTATTGTATGTCTTTATCCAATTGATTTTATACAAACAAGACGGACAAGTTCTGAGGAAATCAGCAGTCTCTTAGGACATTATGTATGGAGGAGATGCTTTATGTTCTGTCAGGCCTTAGCAATTGCCACAACTATCCTTTCTTGCGGAAAGCTGTGGAAACATCAGTTTCTCAAGCAGATCCATGTGCTATTTGTTGGCAAGTACCAACTTTTTAATGACGACATTCTGTTAACCATCTCCAAACAAAGCTTTGTTAGGAGAGATTTAAGAAGGCGAAAGCAAGCCATATACATCTTGAACACGGATGGGGAAGTGGCTCTGTAGTTTGGACCGCTTCAGTCCTGCAGGTTTCTGGGCAGAAGTGCAAAGCAGCATCTGAGTCTGAACCTTGCTGAGCTAAGTGTGATTGCCTAAGCATAGTCTGATGTGAACTTCAATCAAAAAAGGACTTACAGAATGGTGTAAGGGCTTATTCTTAAATCCCTGCTAGGATGTGAAAGGTGTTCGGTGGTGTAAAAGGGAAGGATTGCTCAGCACCATGCCGGATCAAGCCGTTGGAGCCGTTGTATTTACTAGGAGAGGGGTTAGCATCCTGCGGTTCATGAAAAGGTGCAACAGCAACAGATTCGCATTGTGTCCTGCCTCTGCTTCCTTTGGAGAAAAGGAAAATAAGAAATGCTTCAGTCTGATCAGGGAAAAGTGGGAAGGAGGTTACTGCAGGGGATTCCCCACTCCCAGCTGTGCTGCACAGCTGTATATTGTCACGAGGCCTGATCCAGACGGTGACTGTCGACAATAGATCTCTGTTCAGGGAAAGCATCAGGTGCTTATCTCTTAAACAAGGCTTAGATGAAATGGTTGGACCACAGGCAGGGACCTGATTTAGTGCAGGCCTAAGAACTCTGGGCTGTAAAACAAAAATTAAGACAAAAATTAATCCAAACATTTTTTCTAGAGAAGCCAGAAATAATGTGGTGGAAAGTCACAAGGCATTTAGGAAATGTTGGACTACAACTGTCCTCATGCTGGCAAGGCAGCCAAACAGCACAGGTTAAGGAGAACATCTGTTCTAGTCTGTCTGTGGAAGAGAATAGACAAAGCCAGAAGTCTGGTATACAGGAATCACAACCTTAGCATCAAATTCACCCTTCGGTGGGTGACATCCATCTACAGGGCAAAATCCTTAGCTCTCAGATGGGGCATTTTTCTGACTTGCCTTGAAACTTCAGATCTTTGTGAAACAGACAGGGATTTACCTTCCCTGTGACTGGCTGTCTGTTCCACACCAGGAGGGGCTTCTGTGTCCCCATCCCAAAAGCAGTGGCTTTCCATTGAAAAACACGAAGTGCCTGACCACACTGACCCTTAGGCACAACAGATTTTAAACAGTCACATCTGTCAGTGCAGGCATTCAATAAACAAACACATCCTATGACATCCCAGACAGACTTTGATCATGGCTATGTGTCAGATGCTCTTTATTACTGTGAGTTTTTGCCAAATGCTTATATAATCCCAATAGAAATTTTTTTCTATGCTTCTAATTCCTTCATGAAGCTCCATCCCTTTAGCAAGCATTCTCTGATTTAAAATATCTCTCAGCAGAATATCCCGCTTCTTTTCACATTTCAGTGCTCAGTCAATAGCAAGTTTACTTCATTAGCACATTCAGAATATGTGGTTCCTGCCCCTGGTTTTGTTCGTGGCTGTTTAGACAATGCACGGTGTTAGTGCATCTTTCTTCTCTAGCCAGAATACCTAAAGAGACTGTAGATACTGTAGATTTCTTCTTCAGGGCATAAGAGTAGGGGTTTTTTGTTTGTTTGTTTGTTTGTTTGTTTTCCCAGAATGCCTTTTTTAAGTGCAGAGAGGTAAACTTTCTTTTTTCTTCAGTCTGCTGTCCGCTCTCAACAGTTATGGAAAGTTAATGAACTTTTCCTTATTGCTCATGAATGTTCTCATTATCATTTTTTTTCCTTTTTGTGTATCAAGATTATTTTACTCTTTATTATGTTCTCATTCTTCCTATTTCTCTGTCTTTTCTAGGAATCAATATTACTATATGAGCTGTCATTTTTAATCATGCTTCATTTCCATTCAGCATGTTACGGGATGCACTTACACTTGTATTTATCCAAATAAGTAATTGTACAGCTGCTGATTTTGTAATTATTAGTACAAAACATCAATATTCTGAGACCATAATATCTGCTGGCAGTCAGCCATGCTTATCAAGTTCTCATCTCCACACATCTTTGCTTCCCTCGCAGACAATCCTAGCTTGCAGAAATACAGCATTTTCAGTGTCTGTCTTCCAGTCTAGAGAAATCTCTCCATCATGCCTCATCCCCGTCCCACAGCCTTGCATAACCACTTCTCTACAACCTCCGTTGTGCAAGATATTTTATCTGCAGCTCTGTTTTTAGGGACCCTATAAAACTCTATATTGCTCTTAGCGTTAATGCCTCGTTCCATCCATGGAACAGCATACTAACAATTTAAGACGTCATATAAGATTGATCTTTTAGAAGACTCAGTGGTTCCAAAACTTTGTCACTTGGGCTGGTAGATGGAGATGGGCCTCTTTCTCCATCAGTGTGTGCAAACGCTGTCAGAGGGCACTGGGCGTGCCTGGGGGCAGCCTGGGGCAGCAGTGGGACCTCACAGCTGCAGAGTTCTGACATGGAGTTGTGTTGAGAGGTGCAGTTTGGGAAGAGGCATGAGAACAAAGAAAAGCAAGGAAACACAGACAGCCAGGGTAAGAAGTGTGGCTTTGGGTTAATGCTGATGGAAGTGGATAGGATCTGGTGCAGAGATGGGTTGCTTTGGCCTGGTGCTGTCGCACTGTTATCTCGTGGGCACACTTCGCTGAGCATTCCTGGGGGTGACACTGACATCTTGGGCAGATCCATCCTGTGCTAGTGGGACCAGAAGGCTGCGGAGGGGTTCTAAGATGGGGACGGGAAGAGAAAGCATTTGAAGGCGAGAAAGAAAAAAGTTTCCTCTCTTCTCTATCTCAGGTCTTTGTTAAATCTTTTATAATCTACTGACTGAGATAAAGTATTATGTGTCACTTTAGTCTTCTTCATTACACAGTATAATTTAAGCTGAAATGCATATGAGAAGAAAAGCATAATCATTCGAATCCTTCCTCAACCTCAGCATTTACATGACAGTGTGAGGTGTAAAGGAAAGGGATTTTAGTTCCTTCAGGTTGTCACTCCTAGAACTGGGGTGAGCTTGGATCCATGAGAGGCAGGAGTTTTTGCCAAGGTGTTTAAAACACTTTCTGCATGACCAGATAAACACTTAACCTGCAGGAATTTTTCCTACAGCTGATCAGAATGCCAGCTAGAGGAATGACAAACTGAGTGCCAAGCTCTGTGACTCTGAGAGCAACTTTGGTACCACCTTTGGTACCTTCAAAGAGATAAAAAGGTAATTTGGGAAAAGTAATTTTACCATTTCACTAGAGAAATGTAAATCACAGCAGATTTTTGATCACTTCAGCACCATATAGAGAAAATTAAAAGGTAAAAGTATTTTTGTTCTTAAGGTATAAAGCCTTCCATAAGGGGAAATTAAACACTGGAAGATAGTCAGGCTGCAAAGAGCGTGAATGAAGAGAGGCAACTTAGTATGTGATGACTAGTACTACGAGAAAGACAAGCTCCCAAGAAAGATGGCCTTACTAATCATATGAAGCAGAAAATGCTTCTTGCTGCAGGCCAAGAGCAGTCTGAGGGGAAGACCCTGACCCCATGTTGGTCCTGCCTTCCTCTGTGGAAGGCATTTGCAAGCATCAGAATGGCAGCAAGAGTATGAAGGCCAAGCTAAATGGAGAGGGAGAACCGCCCTCCACAGGTAAGTCTCATGAGGTGTGTGATTTAGATCCTTCTGACAAGAAATTCACTTAAGAGCTGTAATATGCTCTGGCATGCCAAGTAGTGATGGGATAAATGTGAAGGCTAAGGCAATTTGCCCCCAAAACGCCATAAAGCCGAAATTAATTAAGAGGAGTTAACAAGGAAAGGTCCTTCAAATTGCTTCAAAATAGATAACTCGTATAACTTAATGGCAGCACTATTTAAAATGTTAATGCCATTACGCTGCAAGTTAAAAAAAAACAAATCCTGCAAGCTTAAGGTAAATGTTCTTCACCTGCAAATTAGTCTTCATCCCACACAAGGGAACGCTTAGCTGATCCCAGCTGAGTGACAGCAATATGAGTGCCACGCCACGTGCTGCACCTGCTGGGCCTTTCCTCCTCACCACTGGAAGCAGGAGCCTGAGGACCTAAGTGAAGTGAATGACTGTGACTCCTTGTTTTGGGGTACTTGTCATGCTCCTTCGTTTCGGGGTTGTAGTAATATCCAGACTGCTAACTGTGAGATGCAGCGTGTTTAAATGTGGGGATCTCTGGAGGGGGAAAAAAAAAGAAAAAACACACACACTTTTCTCCAAGGAAGGTAGACAGTAAAAGCAAACCTAGGACCTTGCTTATTCCAAAGGTAGGTTGTTCCCAATTAGTTAGGGTAAGGCTACAAATTACCACAACCTCAAAGTCATTAAGCAAGAGCCTGTCATCTCTCACTGCACGCAAGTGAAAGGCAGAGTGCAGCTATCTGACTGTGGAAATGGAACTGAAAGTTGCTGAGGAATGAATAGTTTCTGTTTCTCCCTGCTGCCACCTTGCCTTGTTTTATGATTCATGAGGAATGCCCACGGAGGAAAGGAGTTGCTTTGCTTTGTTTATCCTCCCTCCCTCTCTTGGACCAATGTTTCTTGAGGGTGTTTTGTCTTTGCTTTTAGGGAGAAAATGCCTGGAATGCATCAGGTATGCATTTAGGGCTTTTCTGTTCCTTGATTGTCCATTTTAAGGTATGCTTCTTAAACAGATTGCTGTGGTGCCTGAAGCCAACATATATGCCATCAGATTATACCAGCGGAGAAATTTAGGATCAAAACAATACCCTGAAAGAAAGCATAGTTTTAGTTTTACAGTACCAGAGGGCACAGCACAAATGTGCTGTGCTCTCTATATTCAATTTACTGTAGGAAGAACAGAACTTCAGGCTAAAGTATGTGACACATGGACTGGATCATGGATTTATGGGGCTAGATCTGGCTGACTTGAGATCAAGGTGCTTACAATAACTGAAACCAGATGAAGATTTGGCACGTGGTTAAATGCCTTCCTTGAAAAGAGCTGAAAGATCAGGCACATTGTTCCTCAGTAGGTGATTTTGCATCTGATTTATCCCACAGTGTCTCCAGTCTCCTGGATTTAAGAGTATTTATTTCTGCCTGCCTGTCCTGAGAGCACTTAAGGAGCATTTCCTGGAAACTTAACACTTGGATGGACAGGACAGCTGACACCTTTCAGGGGCATATTAGGGTATTGTGCGGGTCCAGGGAGGCTCTAATGCCATCTGCTAATAACCCCAAGCTCAAGAGCCGGGTATGAGTTGCAGAAGAGTGAAGTTAGAAACATAATTTTTGTACAATATCCTGGATTGTGGAGCCTGAATCTGTGCAAACAGGGTGAAGTATGTTAATTGTGGTTTACTGAGGGTCTTCAACATAGTTGTCAGTGATGGAGAAGCCAGCTGAATGCAGGATCTTACAGCACCTCTTCTCATGTTTTTTGGTCTAGTTTCTCCATTTGCCTCAGTTCATTGCCTCTCATGCCTATTCCTATCAGAAGTTTTTCTTTTTTTTCTGAATTACATTTCTATTTCTAGTTAAGGTTCCTGAATATCAAACTCAGAAAGAGGTTTCTGTTCTTGTCTTCCTGTCTATGAGGATTTATGCAGTTTTTCTGACATTGCTTTAGCCTTTCTTCTTGAATAAGTCTCTCAGCCCGCCCATTTGTGCTTATTCTTCTCTGAAGTTCTGGTATTTTGTCAAGCCAACTTTGAAATATCTCTGAAATAAAATGCCATAAGGAGCCAACCACACTTTGAATTTGATTAAATAATATTTTGAAATTAAGAGAAATCTTTTTTTGGTATCTGTTGAGGTACCTTGTGTCACGTTAGACTTTGTTCATCTAAATAAACACTTCTGTCAAGGTTGCAAAATTACCATGTTTCAGCAAGATGTAAGCCCATTTTCTGTTTTAGTGCATTCTGAGAGGATGTACATTCTTGATACAGACGTGGTTTGCCTGTGCAAACCATGCACAAGCAAGCTACCTGGGTAACAGCATTCCCCAGAAAAGTGTCAGACACAGAAATCTTGTACTGTGTAGAAGAAACACAATTAGCATTTTGAAGAGGTGAAAGCAATAACTGTATACTCTGGTGAGCAAATATCTTCTTTGAATAAACAGATAAGTGTGATTTCTGGCACTGTTTAGGTTGTAAATTCTTATCTGAAGTCCAGATGAAACATGCATGTTGAAGTGACAGCATGTGAGGGCAATAACTGTTCTTTCAAACGTCACCCAATTTAGCTGCAGAAATCATTAAACATTCTCAAAATCCAAGTTATAACCCATCACCATTGAACTGTTGCCCACAGTTAGCAGTTAGTAGAAAGTTGGTACACTGAAATCTGTTGCTTAGGGGGTGAAATTCCACGTTGTGGCTTATCCATTATTCGCACGGAGAACCTTAGCAATTCTCAGCTTTCAAAACTGTTTGCCATTCATCTCAAATTAAAGAGACTAAAGAGAGTTTGCCATTGCAGTATTGAAACTGCCAAGTAATAAATCATTATGTGATATTTATAGCCCAAAATTAAGACTGGTGACTCAGACACACTGCTGACCGTTTAGTAGAGAAGTCCTAATAATCCAGTCTGGAGCAGCAGGGAAAGGAATAGCTTTCTGATGTGAAGTCAGACAAGTAATTTCCTATTTAAAATTTGATTAGATAAAATCTTCTGAACATGTGCTCGTAAAGGAACAACTTGTTTAAATATGTATACTGCTGCAGCACATGCTGTACGCTGTTACAGCTGAGGCCAGCACAAAGAACATTTGCGCTAACCTGAACGTGCTGGGGGAGGCACAGTGCCCAGGGCTAAACTCTATCAAGATAAATCTCTTACACAATGGCAGCATTAGAGCTGGTGGGGGAGATGTAGGATTCATCCTAGAAGGAAAAATACATGGCTTGAAAAGGTGTCGTTTTCCAAAACAGAAACATTTGGTAACTTATGCAATTAGATAAGCGTTAATTTGGGGGGATGTTTTTGTAGGTATTTAACGCAAGAGGGAAAACACAGGTTCACCCTAGAATATTCTGCCACCTGCAAAAAAATAAAAAAAAAATAAAATCAGAGATTTTAAAGCCATCTAATAAGCTTGATATTTCCATGCAGAGAGATCTTCTTGATATAAAGGCAATATGTTGTAGAAATCAGGAGAAGGAATAAGGGGGAAAAAAATGAAAAAGTTGTGAAAGTTTGGCCTAAATCTGACTCAGTAATCATGACTGGAAATTCTGTCTTTGACTCAAAGAGGTTACAGTTTGAGCAGCAACTGAAAGGTCGGATGCTGCTGCCCACATGCATGCTGTGCAGGACAGAATCCCACAGCAGCAATGCTCAGGCCTGGGAGGCTGCCTGCAAAATTACTGCAGTGATGCAATGGCCTGTGCCAAAACACAGCAGATGACAATGTTTCAGGTTAAATAATCATGGAAAAGTGGCACTGCCTTTTGCTCGTATCCTGATTTATATGATTTGCAGAGCTCGTGGCACCGTCTCAAAAGCGGCTATTGATAACAAAAGCATACTGTCAAAGCTGGGTTGCGGTCCCACTTAAGTTTATCTACAGAATCCCATTACAACTGTTTAGTACCACAGTAGCCAAGCTGGAACATTTCTATCATTCAACATAAAAAGGGCTAGCATAATTGGGAATTGAAATATTCAAATTGCGTTCACACATTTTGAAAATTATTATTTTTGAAAGCAACCAACTGTGTCAGTTTCACTGGAAGTTAGTTTTTGTCTGTCTCTCTTCATGGACCTCTTCATTTTTTTAGTAAAACCTCAGAGACTGTAATTCTGTGAGCCCACAGTGTGAAAAATACTTATCTGTACAAGGTGATCTGGTAGATATCTGCCGAATTTGTGTTCTTATGAAAGCAGGGACTGAGGGCGAGTGAACCCTGTCCCCAGTGACTGCTGGAGGTGCAGTCCTGCCCACCTGAGCAGGACTATGCTGACTGTCTCCCGGCTGTTTTAATGCTTTGACTCGTTTGACGTGAACTCCGCATAGATACGGATAGCTCCTGCACTGGCAGGAGCTTAATCAGAAAAGGGCTTTAATCATATTCCAAGGTCCTGTGACATTTCAGCAGATCTCGACAGCTTGTCAGTAAATGAATCAGATGCATGACACTGATGGGGACACAACAGTGGATCAGTATCATACTCGAATGCATCACCAGGGAATGCCCAGTGGGAGTCTCCCCATTAATCCCAAAAAAGCCAGTCATCAATGTCCATCCATGAGAGTAAAAAGTCACAGTCCTTTTGATTTAGTGCAGCAGCCTTGGTACTGTCAGCTGAACTTCCTACTTCAAAACCAGGGTGCATACTCTTTGTCAAGAAAATTTGCATAATCCGCGTCACAACAGAAATTGTGTATTGTATCAAAGAGGAATTGAAATGAGATTTTTAAACTGCAGATAAATCGCAAAACATTTTTGCAAACTAAATGAAAATATATTGTAAACTCTAAAGAAGTCTGCTCTCTAAAGGAACAAATATGCAACCACAGAAAGTATTTTTGCATCTATAGAAGTGCACTAAAACCCATCCATCTACAGAATATATCAAAATAAGGTCTTGTTAGAAATAAGCAAATTATAAATTCCTAGAGGACAATTTTCTTCCACAGATTATGCAAACATTGTGTATGCTTCAAGTAAACTTACATTATATTAAAAATATAACTCATGATAAAATAGATGTAACGTATGAGTAGCAATTTAGAATCTATATTATTCTTACCTGATAAAAGGATATTGAAAAAAATTAATGGAACTAACACAAGTGTATTCAGAATGCATGAAATTTCTATTTAGCCTGTAAAATGCAAAGCAGATAGATAGTAGCCATTTCCCAGTACTGTAATTACTGTGTCACCATTTGTAAAGCATTTATGTAAAGCACAATACTTGCAACCAGCCATGTGCAAACTCTCTGCATCTTGTTAAAAATCAAATTATTGATTTCAAGTCCTTTACATTGTGCTGATACTGATGAGTGGAGTGTAATCCATCACTACTTCTGTTTTATATAATCACTCTCTTACTTTTTTATATGTTCTTTTTAGACAGACTTATCTATTATACACTACTTTAATACTGTAATTTCAGACTACTAAAAAATGGAATTCTGCTTTATTTGTTTCTTTGTGCTACAAAGAACACTGGAACAGACATATCTTTGCTTAGGGCTTCTGTCTTTATTCTTGCAGATACATGCGTTGATATTAGTGAGGGTCACTTTTGTGTTGTTGCCACTTTTCCCTGAAGAGCCTTATTCCTTTTCCATGCTGATCACAGCTGTTTGAAACTAGATAAATACTAACATGTTTAGAAGGCAGATAGTCAAAATAAAAATTCTTCCCTAGCGAATGTTTAGGTTCTCTAGCCCTTTTCTTTTATTCATGCATCACACATCTCATTGACTACTGAGATTTGAGATGTAGTCATCAGTCAACTTCTGAGACAGAAGGCTTTCCTCTTCTAATGTCTTCTTTGGGTGTGGCATCTTTCATCTGCTGGAAAGGTCTTTCATCTTTCATCTGCTCTGAGGTGAAGGACCCGGGTGTCCTGGTGGACAACAGGTTGGACTTGAGTCGGCAGTGTGCCCTTGTGGCCAAGAAGGCCTGTGGGCTCCTAGGGCGCGTTAAAAAGAGCGTGGCCAGCAGGTCGAGGGAGGTGATCCTCCCCTCTGCTCTGCCCTGGTGAGGCTGCATCTGGGATACTGTGCTCAGCTCTGAGCTCCTCAGTACAAGAAAGACAGGGATCTTCTGGAGAGAGTGCAGCGCAGGGCCACAGAGGTGATTAGGGGCCTGGAAGATCTCCCGTACGAGGAAAGGCTGGGAGAACTGGGGCTCTTCAGCCTGGAGAAGGCTAAGAGGGGATCTAATCAATGTGTGTAAATATGTGAAATGCAGGAGCTGAATGGGTGAAGCCAGGCTCCTTTTGGTGGTGCCCAGTGACAGGACGAGGGGTGATGGGCAAAAACTGGAGCACAGGAGGTTCCGTACAAGTCTAAGAAAAAACTTCTTGACTGCGAGGGTATCGGCGCACTGGAACAGGCTGCCCAGAGAGGCTGTGGAGTCTCCTTCTCTGGAGGTGCTCAAGGCCCACCTGGGCGCCTTCCTGTGCGACCTGCTGTAGGGAACCTGCTTTAGCAGGGGCATTGGGCTGGATGATCTCCTGCGGTCCCTTCCAACCCCTACAGTTCTGTGATTCTGTGACTCTTTGCTCTGCAGGAGCAGGCCATGCATCTGTGCCCTTCTCTGCGCTGCAAGGCAGATCTTAGTATGGCTGTTGTACTCCAGCTCCTCAGGCAGGTCTGCCAGCAGAGCACCTGTAGGCGCAAGGAGTAAGAATCATGAGGCATGGTTTGCAAGACGGAGATCCAGGGCGTGTCGGCATGCATGCCCTTGGGAAGCAGCTGGGTGCTCTGCTCCTGTGCTGCCACGCTAGGATGGCAGTGGTGATCCAGAGTGAGCTGACCACAGCCCTCAGCAAGGCTTAGCTGCGTGTGGTCACCGCTGCAGTACACCCCAGTAATGTCTGTTTGAGCTGCTGTGAAGCTTGGCGGGGTAAGCTCACAGCTGCAACAGTGCGTCTGTGCACCTTTCTTTTGCAAAATAAGCAGATGTGTAATCTGTTTTCTCCTGGGGCCTCATGGAATTCACGGTTATCGTAACTGTGTTACAGAGAGACCACATTAACACTGCTGTCTTAGAATTGAAGGCTTTTGTTCTTGGAAGGTGTTAAGATATTATGAGCTTTGGGAGATTTGTCGCAAAATGAATTTATAGAAAATTGCCCAGTGTTAATGCCTTTAAATGCCCATCATCAAGTGCGTGACTGCTAAGCTTTCAGACGGTGTGTGGTAATGTCATAATTGATGAACGTGGGAAGCTCGCGTCTTTTCCTTGGAAGTACCGTTTTAATATTCTTCCCTAAATTCTTCACCAGACTGGGGTAATGCACACACATTACTCAGTGTTATGGAAAACTAGATGTCATGAGTTATGGATAGATTTAATTTGATTATTAAGTCTTATATTAATTGAATGCATTTGTTATAAAGAAGTATACAAATGTAATGAAATTAACTACAGATTAATACTGCACTGCACTAGGAGTTATATTTTATTTGGCTTATTGTTAATGTATGTGTTAGATTTGGAGGCATGAATACTATAACTGATCAAAACAAAAGTATCATTTGAAATAGACAACAGGACTTGTTTGCCAGAAATTGGAATTGTGCATATAAATTAACAAGGCCTCTATGTGAGAATTGGTCAGATACTTTTAATATGGTGTAGCTGGTAGAACAGCTGTGTGCACAGTAAAACAGCTGCATGGCTGCAATCATCTTTGTTTCCTGTTTGATCTAATAGCTTGTAATATAATGTTAGGAATAAATCCCAGGAAGTGGGGAGATGCATGTGGTTAGGGGTTTCTTGAGAGCTTCAGCCTTCAGAGTTTCTTGAGGGAGAAAATGATTTGTTCTCGTGGCCAGAACCAGATGTGTGTGCATCTGTGGATTAATTGTATTGAGGATGGTTATGTTTTGAATACTGTCTCAAACAATCAAGGCTATTGGGGGGGTTATATTTCTGCTTAATTAAATACATCATCCTTGAGCTGACTAATAAGAGTTGCAGATGGGCTCCTTAGAGAACCTAGAGGAATTAAACACCAAGGGCAATTTTTAGATTCACAGGGTAGGGCTAATTCAATGATGGACAGTCCCTAAGCAGCCTTACAAAAGGTCTGCATCTTCTCTAGCACTAGGTAAGTGCGGAGCCCCTGAACACATCCCTTCCCAAAACAACACGGTCCTTCACCTGGCAGCTGATAAGAACTCCCAGCTGTGGAGAACTCCCGTAGAACTTGTTTCTCATAATTTCTCATGAATATTGGTGAGAAATACTGGCAATGAGAAAAAAAAATCTGCTAAGTTTGCTTCTTTTTCAAACCCAGATCTTGCCTTTACTATATAGTCTGCGTAAAAAATTGCAGACTATTAATGTGCCAAGATGTTGATGCAGCTTCCCAGGATCTGTCATCTTGGTTAACATCAGCTAAGTACCTGCCGCCAGGGTTGTCATCTTTCTTTTGATTATGTGTTAAAAAATCACACAAGTTTTGAATACAGTAGTACATTAGCAAAAAAAATAATTGGTACGTATAATGAAGAACACACATTGATATTATGTGCTCTGTTAAAATAAAATTACCTCCAACTATAAATAATATTTATTTAAAAATTTGAAACACTCCATCTTTGAAGGCAAGCAGACATGGCCCCTTGCCAAAAGCACAATCAGATTTTCTGCTGCAGAATATATAGAAAATCATAACAAACCTAATTACCTGTTACCACTGCTAAAGGCCCTTCATATCTTAGCACTCTTGAGATTTAGCAGATTGTATCACATCTTCCTGATTAGCAATTCTGACTGAGAAAAGAAACATTCAGACTTAGTGAAACAAAAGAAAAAGATTCCATTTTGAAAGGTGACAATTTGTGAACAGCCTTGATTTAAAATGGTGTAACAGCTTAGAAATGTTTAAAATTCAGTGTATTTTCTTATAATATGTGCTTTTCTTTTGTGCTATGAGAATAAATATCAGCATAGTTTGAATTTTCTGGGATCTTCCCTCAGCTCTTCAACCTTTCTTAGAGGTCAAGATACCAGCATGGATTTTTCACTTTCTTCCATCCCCGGCTCCCACCACAAGAGACAGTACAACAATGCCTTTTCATGATTTCTAGATACCAAGGATCTATGCAATATTCAAAACCTCTTATTTTTCCCTGAAATTCTTTGGCATTTTGTGATCCCAGTGCTCTTTTGCCCAGAGCAGCTGTGGGTGCCCCATCCCTGGGGGTGCTCAAGGCCAGGCTGGGTGGGCCCTGGGCTGCCTGATTCACTGGGTGGCAACCAGCCCCCGGCAGGGGTTGGGGCTGGGTGGGCTTTAGGGTTCCTTCCAACCCAAACTATTCTGTGGTTCTATGATTTCAAGATGTCTGCAGCCTCCTGGGCACGGTGCTGGAACTGCCTGAAGGCAGTGGGATGCATTAGCTGGTGGGACGTAGGCATGGGGAGAGCACAGGAGGCAAGGCTCCTATTTTGGCTGTGAAACGTTAAACTGTTGCTCTCTGCTCTATATTAACATTCCCTCGGTATTGCTTGTGAGTTTAAAAGTTCAATACTGATTTTCTGGCAGTATCTCAGTGCCTCATGGTTTAGACATTGGCATTTTTATAAGCAGAAAAACATGTGTTCAGCTGGGGCTCAGGGTGGGAATAAGACCACCAGTGTCCCTGTGCCGTGCAGCTAGGTTGGTCCTGCTGTTGCGCATGCCTTGTTGCTGGCTTTTTGGCTCTCCAGAGTGGCCACCTTGCTGCCCGCGTCCCCTTGGCCTTGCTGCCCCGTGTCCCCTTGGCCACAGCGCTGCGGACAATTCCTGTGGCCTTCTCTCCTCGCGCTCCCTGGCTGGCCTACCCCCACCTTCATCAGGCCCTGCTTCCTGGAAGGGCCTCATCACACGTAGGAGCACATTTGATCACAGTAACTCTATTTGAGCCTAATTCTCTACTAATTCTTTGCAAGCCTTCAGTGCCAATCAGAAATATCTTTCCAACATCCTCCAGACACCGTCCTCTTTCTCGGTTTGAAAGGTTCCAGTTTGTAAAGCCTGGCGGTGTGTAAGGGAAGGAAACCTCTCGCCCTCCCGCGGTCACCACCGCCAGCTCTGTCTCACACCCGGCTGGCTTCCTGGCAGCAAAACTCGCCGAGACCCAACGCAGAGCACAGACAACCTGCAAGGGTCTGAGCTTCTCTGGGCTCATGCTTGCTCAGATTAGCAGTATTCGAGGTCGTTTTGGTTATGTGATAATAGATTAGGATGAGATGAGAAATAATACTTCATTAGTGTCCA
Organism: Alectura lathami; assembly: GCA_013399715.1. NCBI lineage: Eukaryota > Metazoa > Chordata > Aves > Galliformes > Megapodiidae > Alectura > Alectura lathami. The sequence continues at coordinate 26,477 of VXAV01001701.1, forward strand.
GAGAGCATGCTGTGCTAATCTTACCAGCAGGCAGTGCAGGCATCTGGCAGAGCAAGCCACAGAGGCTTGTGGAGGGAGCAAGGCCTGTGCTTGGGCCTTTTCTTTCCAGGCTTTAACCCAGGAATAAGCTAAAGCAAATACTTTGTAAGATCTCCCTCCTTCCCAGTTTGGGCTTTTTGTATGCTTAATTTTAGCAGGTTGGTTGGATCGAGAGCAGATAAGAACAAGAGTAATTCTTTCTGAGGTTTCTCTTGCATCGTGCCAGATTTTCATCGTTTCCTTCTGTTGCAGTGAGAGAATTGCAGATAATTTTCCCTGATTCCTGCCTTTGTAGCTCCCTGCCTCTGGGGAGCTATCATACATAAGGGATGGATTTTCCTGCTACTTACCTGATTGGAACTGGGAGAGCTGTTCTGTTCTGAGGAAACAGGCTCGGGTGCTGTAACTGTGAAGCAAGTCCTATATTCAATCTGCTGTCCAGTGTGATTGGATGATGTCACATCAGAAGTCAGATTATCTTTCCAAATCACATGTTCTTCTTCCTCCTGATGAAATGCCATCACGAGAAGTGCATTTTACACCTTTTCGTGAAGCTGCAGCCTTGCCCTGGGCCGGCCTGTCACTATGTGCACAAACACACGCCCCAACCATTTTGCATGTTTGCATTCATCTGGGATCCCTCTTAGTCTCCTCCTTCCACCCGTCTTCAGCATGTGCTGATCAGCTGAACTAAGTTATGTTTGCTTTCCCAGCTGCACCTTAGAAGCTCAGATTACTCCAAAGTTAAAAAGTAACACTTGTTTAATTAAAAGGAGTTGCAAACTGTCCCTAGAGTGCCAGATGTAATAACAGGAATCATCACACCTCTACTTTCTTTTCTTCTCTCTCCTCTGGTACACCTAACAGCAACTATAGAACAAAATTAGCAATAATTAGCAATAAAAAAAAAGAAACAAAACATAACCAAAGACAAAAACAGCCCTGACAGATAATCAGCCACATAGAATGAGCTGCAGTACATCAGCGCACCTTCAAAAAACGGAACACAGGAAATCCTTTCTGCTTCATTTGCTGTCGTACTCATAAGTGTCAAGTGTCATATTTATTCCTCTGTCGTATTTGAAATTGTATTTTTAATATGGAGAAAACTATTGTAAAGCCTATTGCAATACGTAAACCTGACTATGAAAGTAGAAAAATTGATTTTTCCCTAAAAGCAGATTCTCTGGTGGAATTACGGCCCCAGAGAAAACGCCCTCAATTTCAGCAGGCTTTAAGGCGTGCTTCTTGGATAGTGTGCTAATGTTATACTTAGATGCATTGTCTGCAGGCACTGGGCACAATCCTTTGGGTGTGCAGAAGTTAGAAACGGATTAATTCTCTTGTAAAATAGTATCCCTTGTGTACCCTTCTGTGCAGTACCATAAAATTAACTCAGCATCTCTCCATAAAGCTCATCTATTGTCCCAGTGTTAGAGTATATTTCTCCTGCATTCCACCTGGGCAACAATATTTTCTAACTTCATTTTGTTAGCAAGTCCAGCACTGGTCATTGACAGAGCAACTTCAGTTCCAGAGTCAGCTCCATAACTCCATGTATATTTTTGTAACATGCTTCAGCCAGGTTCAGTTTTACAGGGAAAAGCTAAATCTGCCCCAGAGCAAGCTAGTCTGTACACAGTGGGATGTGAGGTTGGTTATCCTGCCAGTACAGAGTGCAGCTCGGAACATTGATCAGAAACCAGAACCCTCACTCTTATGAGAGGTTTTTTGTGTAACTTAGGTTACTTACAATGTCAGTGGCCTGTAATACAAATACCCTGTTACTCATGAGACTATAAATTCCTTTTGTATAAATCAATCTTACAGTTTTCTGCCCTTGTTCCACTACAGATACTTCCTGTTCCTAGCCGAAGTTTCCTATAGACTTTGTTAGACTCACAGTTAGACCTGACGTTTTATACTGTTTTGGTTTTTCATCAGAGACATTAAAATGGATTACTGTTCATGGTGAATCACTGTCCTCTAAAGCTTCTCACAGGCAGAATGTTACATTGGGCCATTCCTGTGTATGTTTACAAGACATTTATGTCCCTGTTCTAAAAATTGGCAGAAATTACAAAGCTCGGGGACTGTGACAATAGTGTCACAGTATCACACACACTGCCTTGAGTCAGGGTCAGCCAATGAATTCTGGTCAAACAGAGTTTCATCCAGGATAAGTTCAGTCAAGAGAGTGATATATAAGGATGAAACTATTAAATCCAGTTCCTGTTATCCAAACCACCACTTCTTGCCTTCTAGAAACCTGACATGCTGACTTTTAAACTTTTTTTCATAGAATATTTTGCCCCCTGCTACTGCAGTTAGGTGAGACTTCTCCAGACCCAGCTCAAATCTGTTCTCAGATGGCTCTACCAGTCATCTCCTTCCAGCACTGGCGTTTTCATAGCATTTTTTTTCTCCCTTATCCTTGCCTCTTGACCTATGCATAAAGCGAGCCTCACCCTTTTTCCATATTAATTTTTCAGCAGATTAGATAAGCCATTCTTTAGTCTCTTACTATGAGTTTCTCATTCCTGTATCAACTCTTTGATTCTGTTACTGTCTCCTTTGTCCAGTCTTTTTTTTTTTTTTGGTGGTGGTACTTGAAGCTGATGACCCTCCGCCTTGTAGCAGAAATTCATCCATACATCTCTTATTTAAACTTGGTAATATATCTCCACACTACCCCTCTGTCTCCTCCTGTCTTTGAGATCAGCCAGTTTGAGGTTCTGATGCTTTGTTGTACTGACAGCATCTTCTGCCTTTGTGTCATTCCGTCCTGGGTTCAGTGTCCAGATTTTTAATAAAAATAATAAATATTAGGACCTTTGACAATTTTTCCTTTAGCCCATTGTTCTCCACCTTTAGCTGTTGTTCTCCATCTTTTCACCCATTTTTTAATTCCTGTTTTCACATTCTTTTTTCTTGTCTTGATTACTTATTCCATATTTGGCATCATATCAAATGTTGATGTCTAGATCCAGTTAGAAAAGATCTTCTTTCTTCTTGTCATCAAAGAATGGGTCTGCCTTTGATATTTGCGTTAATTTCCAAAGAATTTTCTGTTCACTTTCTTGTCTGACATGTTCACAGCTGCCAAGAGGCTCCAACTCTGCAGGCACCCCTGAAGTCACTCATAGCCTCCAGTTGCCTGACTTCCCCTTGGTCTCACTCCTAAGCGTGGGTACATTGTTTATTATTTCCCCACTGATGTGGTACCAGGATGCATCTGATGGAGTTGTTCAGAGTCTTCGCTTCTAGATGCTCACCTGCACTTGTCAGGGTTTTCAAAGTTTTGTCCTGAATCTTAATTCTTCCACAGCTCTAGTGCCTTGGGACTCCTGGAGATTCACTTTTACCTGAGATGGCACCATTTCAGTATCATCATGCTCAGTAGTGCTTAGATTTTCTTCCATCTCCTATATCACCATCCTGATTTAAAACTGAAGTAATACATTTATTTTGGTGGGATCCAGATTGTCTTTATTTTTTATCCTTGTCATTGGCATAGCAGCTCCCCTTATGTTTTACTGTTCTCTTACTACAGCTGCAGAGCATTTTTCCATATTTTGGTACCTCACACTTTTACCCTTACAGTCCTTGATTGCTGCAATGTATTTACCATCTCCTTCTCCATTCTTGGCAAATGCTCCACTTATTTCTGGAGTTCAGCTGGGGTGATCTTTTCTCCAGTCAGATCTGGAGGGAACTTGGCACTGCCAGAGTCCCCTGCATGACCCCAGGCTGTCTGTGAGCCCATACAGAGCTGTAGTCCCCTTCCATGATTCTTGTGGTGATAAACCAGCACCATGAGGCACTCGTGTGTTGTCATTGTGGATGTGTAAAACAGAGGAAAAGATTTCTGCTTTTTCAGTTTCTCTCAATAGGGCAGCTGCTTGTCAGGGTCCTGTGGGCACCCTCGCCGCAGGTGGAGCCACCATGGTTGGGCCTCTTGCAGAATTCTTCGGCTTTCCTGACTTGTCCCTGAAGCTGACTGCTTGCTTTGCCTTTCCTGCTGGCCACCAGCCTGCTGGTGGGAAGTGCTGCCGTCACCAGCCTGCTCCACCCGCCTGGACCGTGCCGTGTGGGTGAGCTCGCTGGCCACCCAGATGGGTGTTTCTGTTCCATACTGACAGGAGTGGATTTTCGTTGACTTGAGAAAAATTGTAAAATGTACCGGTTGCAAGCAGAAATAACTGAAAGACATCTTCTGCTCTTGACACCAGTGGGAAATCTTAGGGTTCTGGAGCAGGTGCAGAGGAGAGCACTGCAGTGGGCATGGGGAAGCTGAAGAAATTTGCCCTTAGTCTGAAAAGAAATCCCGCTTCTAAGCTGTACTGTGTATTACTGAGAGCTTTGTGGAAGAGGTCCTTGAGATCTCTTTAACAGAAGTAGGCAAAGCCACTAGGAAATGGAGAACCCAGGGGAGATGTCTGTTTTGTTTTCGCAGAGCACTTCATTTTGGTAACATGTAAACATGCCCTTACAGATTTGACTCTGCTGGAGTTTTATAACTGTAGCTATCCTGAGTTTTGAGATGAAAGATCATTTTGAACAATATATATATATATTTTAAATGCCAGCACTGACGTTTACTCAGTTATGCTTTACTTTGCTTTTCAGTTGTCTTTGCCTGAGCACTACTCTCCTTTCAGTCTTTGCAGGCACTATATGCCTGTGACATATTCTTTCATCACAGTGGATTTCAGCAGAGGTGTACCTTGGTCACACAAGGGCGTCTCATCAGTCTAACAGTTTGAGCAGAAGCTACAGATTAGCCGAGTGCCACAGTGGGACATATATATATGCACACATGTATGTATTTATATAGTGTAGCAGACAGTGAACAATGACAGCCTCTCTTCTTTGCACCAAGAGACAGCATATGTTGTGAAGCTTTGCTCTGTTACACTGAAAGGTTCTCTCGTTGATACGTGTTCCAGATACTCGGTGCAATAGAAGGCCTAACCAGGTGGTTTGATAAAACACATGCTGGCAGGTTCTGGGGTACCATTTTGCAGTTTGACATTGCACAAGACTTGAGCCCTCTGGAAAAAAGTTTGTCAAATTGACTGAAAAACAGCCCAGCTTAGGTGAATATCATAGCCTTTCCCTTAAGGCTCACTTTGGCAGCCCAGTTTTCACAGTGTCTCAGAAGTGCCATGGCGATGGCCTGATGCATGCGTAGGCAGTGTAGATGTGCTCCTTGTTTATGGGCTGCAAAAGAGTCGGCATGCCAGGTTGGGCACAGCCCAGCTGGAAGGAAAGAATGGAGTAGCAGTAGGTATATTGCAGAAGATGGGGCATTCCTGGGGAGTTTTAAAGGTGACAGCGAGCTGAAGTGCCTTTGACTCCCCTAGTAAATCTGCCTGATGGACAGTTTTTAAAGTTTTCCCCCGATCGTTGTTGTATTTCCTCCCAAACAAACACAATTTTGAATTACTTGGTTAGGCTTCTCCAGCCCACCTACTTGCATGGTATCCATTACAGCTGTGTTGGAGCTCTGTAGCCTTTCATCTGTTTTTTCCTCATTATGCCCCGAAGACTTGTTTTCTTAATTTTACAGCTGGAGAACTGGAACAGACAGTGGGAAGTGGGCCAGCCATTCTGCATGAGTTGTTTTGCATTGGTTTTAAGTGAGTTTCTCTAAAATATAATTAAAAACTTTATTGTTCCTTGATTAATATGCTTCTCTGTTTATAGTGTAATGCCACATTATCCATATTGTCCCTCAGCCATTTTACAAATATTTCTATGCTGTGTTTGTTTTGGCAACTGCTGCCAGATGTTGACTATATGAACTCTTCCCAGCTCTTCCAGAGCTGCACATGCAACATGCTAGGGTCCGGTGAGGTGAGGAGCTACAGGCTCACCTGGGACCAGCCCTGTTGTCCAGACAAGTCAGGCCATCATGGGGAGGAGCAAAGGAGGTCAGAGCATGGGGTTGGATCTCCCAGTGCCAGGCTTGGCCGTGCAGCTGAATCTCCAGATCCCTAACTGCCCTGTGGGCTGCCCTTCATTGGAGCTTTCACAAGGGAAAGAGTAACACAGGAGGGAAGGTGATACAGGGAGCAAAACTGTTGTGCCCACTTTAGAACCTGGTTGGTAATGAGGGCTGAAACAAAGCTGGGATGACAAACGAGAAGTTTAAATATATGTCTTGTGGAGCTCGAGGTGGATGGAAGCCTTCTCCATAGAAATCAGGCCAGGGGCTGGGACCTAGCCTGCTACGTGGCTGTTGCACTGCCCTTTCAAGGTTAAACGCGTTTGAAATCCAAAGGAGCAGAAGAACAGTGTAGTGTTTTCAGTATCGTGTGGGTATATATGCACTAGTTTGAATTTCACAAAATAAATTTCAATGGAAATATATGATTTAGGCCAAGTTTGAGTGAAGTGCATTGGCAGGGTTTGCACAACCAAAACCAAATCTGGTCCAGACCTCATAATTTAAGATATGTATTAGGCATATGACTACATTGTTCTGAAGTTTTTTGGGAGGAAACAACTGGCTTGTGTTGCGTTCTATGACTTACGTAAACTTGTTTGGCACCTTGTGTGGCAGCTCCCTGTCAGGAGTTTGAATCTAGTTTGTAATGTGTGAATTTCCCTCTGGAAAAGGGAAAAAGGCAGTGGCTTAATTTCTTCTATAGATTTTAGGTTTTCCTTTTTCTTTAGACCTTTTGCTCTTAGCTTCAAGACAGAGCATCTATCATAACTGCTTTCTGTTTAGATCTGGATTGGAAAGTCTGAAATATGTGGCTCTGCAAGTCTCGATACCCTTCACAGACTGACATCTTTGAAATGACCTGTCTAGAGCTGACAGGAAATTTTGGGCTGCCAGGCAAAATGAATGGAAGAAAAACAATAGCATCCCTCCCAGGCATCTGCGCTTCTGTGGAGTAGCTATCACTCTGAGGTTTCAAGACATAAATTGGCTGCGAAGAAGTGTCAGCACACACCACCCATCCTGTGGCCCTGTGACACTAAATCAAGTACTCAATCCACTGCAGTGTTCCAGCCCCTTCGCAGTGCTTCTGGTAGCCATCAGAACTTAGAGTAAAAGAAGTCATCTGCTGCACTGTGTTCATCTGAGATAGGCTTTTCCACTGAAGGTAACGTTAGAAGCTGTGATCTGATTGTTGCGAGCAAACAGGCTAGCCATGCCCCGGTAGTTACAGGAATGAGCAGTCTGTTCGGCAACATTTGAGCTCTTTACACTGCTGATAGGCTGCAACACAGAGGACCAGATAGCCCATCTGTGTGCTGTGAAGCACTTCCAAGTTAAGAGATCACTGTGCTGTTGAAATCAGGTATGTGAAATAAATCACATAAGGTTTTGCAGGCCATAATCCTGTGAGCAAATACCATAACCCTCTTTTTATTAGAGCAAGAAGCTCATCAACAGATATTCTGCAACATGCCCAGAGAGTCTCTGGAAACCATCTCAACAGCAAGTTTAGATTCCACAGCCAAATATGCAGACCACAGCAGCTCAAGGTTAAGGATATAGCCAACGCAGGCAATTACAGATGCTGAAATCTGCTCTGGTTCCCCACGCTTGGACGTCTCCTCCCCGAGGGCTCTCCCCTTACCAAAAGCAACATGGCTCAGATCCTCACATACACCTTCCGTCTTTCACTGCTCACTGGCTGTGTGCACGAAGGGCCAGCCCCAGCCGTGGGTGCAGATGTGCACGGCTCGCTAGGAGTCACGTCTGTGCGGTTTTCCCCAGGCCTTGGTGCCTTGAGCCCCTAGCCTGGCATTTCCTGGGGCTCTGTTCCTCCAAGTGCTGTTCTCTTTAGGGCCATCCCCATCCATTTTGAGTCTCACATTGCTAATTTGTTCTGGTTTTTGTCTAAGCCAGGCTAACGTTAATAAACACCAATTTGTTCTTTTCCTGCAGTGGTTTGAAAATAAAAACCAAGCACAAGATAAACCTGCAATAATCTTGTCCTTGGCTGGATGTGTTGTAAGCAATGTTACAGTATTTAAGGGTCCTTTAAAGAACAGACTAAACAAATTACTGTTTCCTTTATATACACCCTTCAATTATATTATACATAGGCCATCTTTTTCCTATCAGTCATTGCTTTTGTTGTTGTTGATTTTTTTTAATGATTTCCTCTTAAGCGTGTTTAAACAGTCTGTGGTCTAAGTTTTGGCATTGACATGAGCTCCACATGTGGCATTGCATGTAATTACACAGCTTTCAGAGCAGACACAAAGCACATGAGCTGTGCTGAGGGCTCAGCTCTGCCCCAAGGCAGCCTTCCCTTGGGCTGCACGGCAGGGGGGAAGATCTTTACCTGCTTGTGTTGGGATATCTTCCGATAATTGGTGCTAGCCAAGTCTCTCAGTGAATGGGAGACTTCAGGGAGGACTTCCCATCCTTTCTGGCTCCACTGAGCTAGCCCATGGTGTGGGGGTTATTTGCTGCAGATGTCTTCTCTAGAGCAAAATGGTTTGTGCATAGGCATCTGTAAAACACTGACTTTCTAAGGAGATGGGGAAACGAAGCAGTGGTGATTTGTAATACCTGCATGGCAAGGATTTGTTTCCCCTTCTTGGAGGTGGTAGCTATTTCTCGTGCAGAGCCCATGAGATCTGAACGCTTGTTTGGTGCACTGCTTGTTTGCATGTGCTGAACATTTTCTTCAAAATTGAGTGTATTCATCTGCAATACTTCTGTTCCTTAATTAGGTTTACTGATCACTAATGGGAAGATAAGTGTTCTTTGGTTTTGGGACTGGTTTATGAAAACAGCCTGCAGAATGTATCTTTTAGCATGGAGTTTGGTTTGTGGCATTTCTTTCTGGGTTCAGGTTCTCTAAAGTAACAGAGCTAAAACTGTGACACATAATCTCTTTTCCAGATATTGAATAACTTCTGGCATCTGAAGGCAGTTTATATTCTTTTTATTGTGATAATTAATTGACATCAGACAGATGTAGAGGTAGTGTAACAGTGTTGTATATGTCTGTCATTTTTTGTTGTTTTTTATTAATTCAAACCAACTTTATGAAGCCAATTTTATGATTTTAAACATCAGTAAAAACTCATCCTAGAGACCTAACAGATAAAATCATTATTTTTTAAAATATGAATAAACACTACTGCTTTGGGAAGATACTATATCAACAAAGCTAGTCTTTTCTTTTAAGGCTAGTACCATACAGAAGGTCTTATAACAATAGAGGTACTAACTGCTATTTGAGAAAAGGTTTAAATTTCTGTTTTCCAAGCCTTTCGAAGCTGCTTGTATTTGTTACTGTTCTGGGGCTTCAGTTTATTTCAAGTGTCTGTGGCATGTTATGAGTTCTTTCGTTTCCTTCTAGAGTACATTTGCCCTCTTGCTTGACTTATGCTGCAGGGTGTTGGCTTTTTTTTTTCCTGGGGATTGTGTCAACTCAGGAATGTGACTGTGTGAGGGATGCTGTGACCAAGGCTTGAACGTGCTACTAATCAAGACCTGTTTCCTTATCACTGACTCTGGCAGCAAATGAGGCTGCTTTTTCCTTGCATCTGCAAGCTCGCTTTGGCAGTTGCAGTCGCTGAGAGCAACCAGAAGTCACTGATGTGTTCCAGGCTCAGTCTGCAGCCTGCGTTTCTAGCCAGAGCCTAGACAGACAACTCTGCTGATTCAGAAGAAATGCATTTAACGTCAGAAAGCCTGAAGGGGAAAAGACTGAACTCACAGCACAAATCTGAGCAGTAGCCAACACTGTTGGTCATGCTCTTTTGACTTCTTAAATGCAAAACCTCCAGGGTAGCCGTGTAGGATGGGATGGCTGTCACAGCTTCTGCCATGGCTGGTACTATTTCTCATTTCAGTTAGCATGGATATCACAAGTAGCAGTGTAAAAGAAACGCCGCAGTGTACGCCTGTACACTCCAAGCCAGAGCTTTCAGAACATGGGGCCTCCCCATCAGAGCCCTTACCAACAGGCTAGGGAGCGCTGGCTGCAGCTGACTGCTGGATTTGCCCTCCAAGAGGCACGAATGAGGTGTATAACATCTAGGATGTCTGATACTCTGCAGCTGCCAGAAGGTTTGTGGTTTCCAGTGTGGAGGAGGATGTCTGGGCACCTGTGGCCGAGAAGGATACCGGATCTCTAGCTGATTTCTCTGTTAAATTGGTGCTACTGTCTTAAATCAGTAATTGCATTGCATTTTATTAAAAAAAAAAAAAAAAAAAGTCTTTGTAATGGTCAAAATCTTTGCAACAGCATGGGCTCAGCAAGCTGCTCAGTAGCCAGCTGGACTGAGGTTTTAGTGCCAGAACCATTTTCAGTCCTATCAATGAACAGTTATTTAAAGAGTTGGAGTTGTTCTGTCTTTGTTTTTAACATACATCTACTATTAATTCAGGGCAGGGAATGTTTCTGATTATGTCCTAGTGCCAATTGAAATTAAATTGCTAGCAAGCTGAAGACATTTCCAGTTGGGTTGGAAATCATTGCATGTAGTCCTGGAAGAAAGTGTAGAGAGAAAGCTTGGCTGCATGGGAAAGAGGCCAACACATACTACTTTTGGAAGAGGATCACAGTGCTTTGACCACAGAACCTCAGCTCATCCACCAGTGTTTGAGTTTTGAGTGCTGGAAAGTAGATTGGTAGGAATGGGCTAAACCTCCGCAGCCACACCATGATTTTCCTTGTTTAGCTCTCTGTACCAAAGAAACTCAATTATCACCTAATCAAGCATTTGGTCTTACTAGCTTTGTTCTGTTAGCTGAAATTATATGTCATGGTGCACCTTGGTCCAAGTCCTTTTTGTAAGACATGAAGTTACTAATGATTATTTAACTCTTTAAATACTTTTCAATATCCAGCAGATACTGTCAGGCATCAGCTCCGTTACCACATGGGTCCTTGATAGGAATTTTAAGCTGGCAGAGAAGAAGGATCGCGGGGATGTTCCATGATGAGTCAGGTTTCCCCTGTTGATTTTGAGCCCACACGCCATGGCAGGTTACAGCCAGGAGAACCAAGTGTGGGCCTGTGGCCTCAGTTCCCAGTGTGAAGTGCCAGAATCGGTGTCTGGGCTCCAGGGCTTTTTCCAGGTCTCATGTTTGAGAACAAGACCTTGAAAACAAGGACTGAGCACAAAACAATGCAGCAATGTCTGCCTGGGCCTGCAGGCATGTGGCAGCAGTGTGAGCCCTTCCGTGGGTCCTGGGGCCTCTTGTGAAGGTGATTCCCCTTGTACAAACAGTTCCTTCACTGCAAAGGTGTCTTTGTGCTGGGATATCTGTGTGTCAAGAGTGGGGAGTAAGCTGTCCTCCTATAACCATTTTAAACTGTCCCTGTGATCATGCCAGAGCCTCACAACAGTCTGTTTTGGTATGGGGACACCCCTAATGGAAGGGTTTTCTCCGTGCAAAGGTGGACATGGAGCAGGTTGGAGAAATAGCACCTCCCTTTCGCGGTGTGTTATGTGGACAGTGGAAAAAACCTCTCAGTTTTGTCACAATTAGTGTGTTTTCTGATAATTTAAAAGCTTGAATTACTTACATGTGGAGCTAAAATAGCTCTAAGTGCACTTTTATTGCCTGGCCCTGGAGCTGCCATTTACAGGTTAACAGCCCTAATGCTTCTAAATAATAGGAGAAGGAGTGTATGCAGTACAGTGTTAGAAAATGATATATGTGCCCTGTTATTTGGACACAAGTAGAGCACTAAAAGCCCTGTTCTGTTTTGTACAGGATATTTTCTTCTGAAATTTCTGCTTTTAAAATACTCTCTGGTGGAGTAGTTAACACCGAGAGGCTTGGAGTGTGTAAAAATGTTGTTACATATATCTTACAACTAAGGAAATTAAATTAGTCCGGTGTACTTACATTTACTGTAGATGGCTATGCATACTTCTTGGCCTAAATATCCAGAGTTGGTTTCTAGCTTTCTGGGACAAGAATATTAGTCTTGCTTTTCTTCTGCATCCTCCCTGATTTTTTGAAGTGCTTAAGAAATTAAAGAAGGAGAAGAAAGCTCTGTTGGAGATATCCTGCATGTGTGGAAACAAGAGAGGCACTAAAAGTTAGGAGCGTATGTTTTCTTTACTACTATTCAAAAAAAAAAAAAAAAAAAAAAAAAG
>VXAV01001703.1:0-37211 GCA_013399715.1 Alectura lathami
CGAGGAGATTCTGACGGAGAGGCTGTACGACCACCTGCAGAGCTCCACCCGCATGGTCGTGCAGCAGCTCCTGGCCTTCGCTGTGCGGCAGGGAGGCTCAGGACCTGCTGGGACTCGGCATCCCTGCTGCTGCTGTGGCAGGGCCCTCCAGCATCAGCCCACGGTGGGGTACGCAGCGAGCCCCCAAGAGGAAGAGCAGAGGCTCCCAGGCCTCCGCAGCCCCAAGGAAGAGGCAGCCGCACTGGCAGCCGTAGAGCAGCGCAGGAGCTGGTGAGACTGTGGCCGGGCAGCAGCCGGGACACACGTCGGCCGCGGCGGACCCTTGCCATCAGTGTCCAATGCCAGCACAGAGATAAAGCACAGATAAAGATCACAGGAACGTGTCGGTGAAGCCCTGAGAGCTTCAATGAGTGGAAGAGCAAATTTCGGCACCTGGGGACAGTGAGGGGAAAAGGGAACTGGAGGATAATGGGTAGCATTTGGGAGCATTGTAATCTGGGGGCACCAGGAGCTGCAGAGCAATTGGAGGCCTTGTGACCTGGAGGGCAGTGGGTTTGAATAAGAGCTGTGGGGCACTATGGAAATGGAAACTGGAGGACACTGGGATGTTGGGAGGAATGGTGAGCATTGGTAGCTCAGGGGCAATGGGGAGATGCTGGGAACTGAGGGAGAGCTTTGGGGGAACAACTGAAACTGGATGGCAGTGGGGACTTGGGTTGATTTTTAGGGGCCCTGGGACCTGAGGGGCAATGGGAGGGCAATGGGATCTGAGGGGAAACTTGGGGACAATGAGGGAGCACTGAGACCTCGGGGGGAGCAATGGGAATGTGGGCAGTACTTGGAGGTAGTGGGCAGTGGGGGAGCAATGGGAACTTGGGGGGAACTGGGGGTCCTGTGGTGTGCAAGGTCCCAGAGGGGCAGCTGGCACAGCTGGGGCAGGCGGTGAGGGAGGTGGAGCTGGAGACATGAGGTCAACAGGGAACAAGTCTGGGGTTGTTTGTCCCCAGATGCAGAAATTTGCCTGCATGGCCAGGCCCAGAAATTGGTGGTGAATGGGGTTGTATCCAGCTGGCGACCAGTCATGAGTGGTGGTCCCCAAGGGTCAGTACTGGGGCTGGACCTGTTTAATATTGTTGTTGATGATCTGGATGAGAGGATTTAGTGCACCCTCAGTAAGTTTGCAGGTGACACCAAGCTGGGAGGAAGCACTGATCTGCCTGAGGGTAGGAAGGCTCTACAGAGGGATGTGGACAGGCTGAGTTGATGGGCTGAAGCCAAATGCACGAGGTTCAACAAGACCAAGTGCCGGGTCCTGCGCTTTGGTCACAACAGCCCCACACAACGCTACAGACTTGGGGCAGAGTGGCTGGAAAGCTGCACAGTGGCAAAGGACCTGGGGGTGTTAGTTGACAGCCAGCTGAACACGAGCCAGCAGTGTGCCCAGGTGGCCAAGAAGGCCAGCGGCATCCTGGCTTGTATCAGCAACAGTGCAGCCAGCAGGAGCAGGGAGGTGACCGTCCTCCTGTACTCGGCCCCGGTGAGGCCGCACCTCAAATGCTGTGTTCAGCTCTGGGCCCCTCAGTACCAGAAAGACATGGGGGCCCTGGAGCGTGTCCAAAGAACGGCAATGGAGACAGTGAAGGGCCTGGAGCGCGAGGCTTATGGGGAGCGGCTGAGGGAACTGTGGCTGTTCAGTCCGGAGGAGAGGAGGCTCAGGGGAGACCTTACTGCTCTCTACAACGGCCTGGAAGGAGGCTGTACTGAGGTGGGGGTTGGCCTCTTCTCCCAGGTAACAGTCATAGAACGAGAGGTAATGGCCTCAAGCTGTGCCAGGGGAGGTTCAGGTTGGATATTAGGAAAAACTTCTCTGAAAGAGTGGCCAGGCATTGGAACAGGCTGCCCAGGGAGCTGGTGGAGTCACTGTCCCTGGAGGTGTTCAAGAAACGTGTAGATGTGGCACTTCAGGGTATGGTTTAGTGGGCATGGTGGTTATGGGTTGACAGTTGGACTTGATGATCTTAACAGTCTTTTCCAACCCTAATGATTCTATGATTCTGTGATTCATAATCCCTTGGGTTTTTGCTGGAGGGTTGCTGGACTATATTTCAGGGAAATGTGACTGTTCCTCTTTGAGCAGCCACTCTTGCTCCCAGCTCCATTGCTCAGCTCCACCTGCTTTATGCAAAGGGATTCTTCTGGGCCCAAAATGTGCCTCTGCACCTGTGTTCCAGAGGGTGATCCTTAGCTCCAGCACAGGAGCCTGGCCCTGCCTTCCTTGGAAGCACAGATGTGGGATAGTGGTTTGGGACCTGGTGTTTCCTAGCTTCCCGATGCTCCTGCCCCCTGCTCCATCCCATCCCAGTGGCCTGGAGGGACTGGGATGCAAGCTTGTAACTGGGGAGCCCAACTTGAGCCACCAGGTGGGCAGAAAGGGAAATACTTGTGTTTTCCAGGGAAGAAGAATTCAAGCAATGGCCAGGCTCAGTGCACTGGCGACATGAGGGTGGGATGCTCCAGGACAGCCTGGATGCTCTCCTTGAAGGGAAAGTGCACAGCATGAAGCCGTCCTCCTGCAGCCCAGCAGGAGATGCTCCTGCTCTCTTCACCCCGCTCCTTGGAAGGGTCTGCACGAGATGTCAGTGCCAGGGACCCTGCTCCCCCCTCGCCCTCCGCTCCTGTGTCGTCCTTGCCGCTGTCAGCCTGTCACTGGGACACAACCTGGCACTGACAGGGCCCTGCTTGCACTGTCACTAACACATCCAGACCGTGCCCTTGTCACTCCCGTCCTCTCCAGGACGCTTGTCCCCCTCTCTCCCTCCCTGTCTCCTCCTCACCTGCTGCTTGTGGCCGCTGGCAAGGCCTGGCTCCAGCCCAGGCTGGCCAGGACAACTCTGTCCTTGTGCTCCCAAGCAGGCACTGCTGGGACAGAGCTGTCACCTGGCCATGGCCAGCTGTTCAGTGCCATGTGGGACCTCACCTTCCCCGGCCCCACCTGGAGCTGTCATTTCCCTCCAGCAGCTCCTCCTGCAATTGGGGCTGTTCTTCCCCAGGTGAGAGCTCGCCCCAGCACCCTGCTGCTGTGGCTGTCCCCTCCGAGGGGACTGGTGCCACAAACAGCCAGCTCCAGTGATGCTAGGAGACGTCCTCCGCATAGCTGGGCTCTGGGCTGGCTCCTGGTCCTGGCAAAGATGCCTCAGTGGGGAGGTGTGGATTTTGCCAGGGCCATGGAAATGCACGCTTTCCTAATCCTCCTGCTTTACGAATACCAGATTTTAGTCTCTTCAAATGCAAAGAAGAACAAGCTTTAAAAGTACTGACTTCAGAGTTGATTTCCTTTGTACTTGTTACTCCTCAGAACACCTCAGGTTCCAAGTTTTTTATTTGAAAATGTGGGAGATGGAACAAAATCCCATTTATTTCTGGCAAAACCTTAGACTTCTGGGGCATCAGAAATAGATGGCTGCATGAGTGGGTGGAAGGTCCTGTCAAAGAGCTCCAAGGCAGGCTTGTTTCTGAGCAGAGATCCCAGACCTGGGCAGATGGGAGGGAAACTGAGGCTTTTGCTTGAGAAGGCTCAAAGGAGGCTTTGGAAAGCAGCTCCCAGTGCTTCAACATCTGTCCTGAAGACCATCTTCAGCCCTTTTGCTGCTGGCACGCAGTGTGGTAGGGGATAGTCTGGGAACTGCACAGCCAGCAGCACTGGGTGTGGGTCAAACAGCTCCAGAGCAGAGACTCAGGAACAGTGTGAATACGTTGTGAGTTTTTTTCGGTCTTTTCCCCATGGAAACACACCTCAGGTGATCCCATGGGCACTTCTGGGTGGAAATTGAGGCAAACCCAGGAGGGCCCCCGGTGGGCAATGCACCGTGCAAAGGTAGTGCACCATCAGCCTATAGCCTGGATGCCCCCCCGACAGAGAACCGGTCACCCTCCTGTCCCCACCATTAGCTTTGTGCTGGGCTGTCAGGCTGGTGGCAGGGTCCAGGTGCTGTCTGTCCCCTCATCCCCCTCCTCCAAGTCCCCCAGTGCATGGCAGGGGGTGACAAGCGCTCTGTCCGAGGCCCCTGCCGACAGCAGAAGATGTGGTCCCTGCGTGGTTCCAGCCAAACTGTCACCACGCGTTAGGTGGCCGGCTCATCAGCCGGCTGGACAGCAGCTTGAACAGCAACAAAGAGCAGGGGTCACCTTGCTGTAAAACACTATTATGGGCTGCCTGCAGCCAGGCAGCTGAACTTTGGGAAGCAGGGCTAGGGAAGGAAAGAAAGAAAGAAGATGCTGCAGGTCCTGTTCAACGCTGGATACAGCGCGGGGTCAGATGTAAACCTGCCATGGTTTTGGAGAGCTGCTCCTCTTGGTGCTGTGTCCAGAGGGGCACCACAGGTTTGTCCCAGATCACCCAGGTGCCACAGCACAGCTTGCACACCCTGCCTGCTGCCAGCCCTGCCCAAGAAGGACAAGCACAGCCCCGGGCAGCCCTTCATGCCTGCCTGAGCAGGAGCACCTCATCCAGGGCTGGTGCAGGGCAGGTGACGTTTGGCAGGGCTGGGGTCACCCTCACTGTGCCAGCAGCAGGATGCTGTGGGGAATTTTGGGAAGCCTGAGCCTGTGTGGAGGTGCTGAGACTGCCCACAGCCCTGGAGAGCAGCAGGTAGTGGAGGTACTCAGCTTCCCTGGCAGAGCTTCAGTCCCTCCCTTTTCTTCTAGATGTGGGTAATGAACAAAATTCAGCCTCAGGGCATTCCCGCAGTGGGCTGAAGACCTTTTCCACCTGATTTAATTAACCCACAGGTACCAGGGAGGGCGGGGATGAGTGTGACCCAGCAACAGTCACCGGCTCCTACTGGTGCACTGATGCTCTGCACAGGCAGGGAATGTTTCAGGAACAGCCCTGCTGGAAATGCTGCCCAAAACTCAGTTTTGCCGTTGGCAGCTCCAGCCTACAGGAGTCTTTGGGTCTGGGGAGCAGAGGTGGTTGGACCTGCTTCAGAGGAGCAAATGGTCCTACCTGGGCCTCGAGAAAGGGCATAAAGGACTCGGAAATGCAGTGCCCAATGCATCTGGCTCCCTTGTGCTGCACAGCAGGATGGGGCCAACAGGAGGAGCAGAACATGCTGCCTTCCTGAAGGGCTTCATCCAGGGCAGGCAGATCCTCTGCTACAGGGAAAGGACGTTTCCCTCCTTACTGATTGCTGCAGTATCACGGTGGGCAACAGAACTCAGCTTTCACCTGGACCTGACTGCCTCATGGTCTGCAAATGTGTCCTGTGGTCCTGGTCTCTGCCCTTCCTGTCTGCATCTTTGGAGCAGAGCATGTTTTCCCAGAGCCTGAAAGCTAAACTGTGATACTGAGTAACATACAGATGGTGTGAGGATGGCAAAGGACAGGAGATCTTCTCCCATGAGGTCTCTGAGCTCAGAGGAGTCCCTGGCACTAGCCAGGAATACCTTGGGGGATTTAGAAAGGACATAGAGATGCAGGACTCCTACAACATGTCACCCTAGCAGAGCCCTTGGCATTGAGCCCACAGACTGCTTGGATCAGCTTAAAGGAGATGTTCACATGGTGCCCCACCTGCCCCCACCAAGCCCTGGGAGATGTTGGCCATGCTCTGCTGGCCATGCAGCTGCACCTGGTCCAGGCAGTTGCTGCCACTCAGCGATGACAGCATTTCCTTCAGGTGACAGATAAGATCCAGCCCCTTCCCAGCATGCCTCAAGTCTGCCTTCAGCATCTCTCCAGACCCATCAAAGGCTCACCAGCATCCTTCTGGTGGCTGCAGATGGGATCCTCCGTGAGGAGAAGGGTTCCACCTGCTGCTGCCCCTTGCCCGCTCTCTCCTCCATCACCCCTTCCACCTCCTTCGGTTTCCTTTGTGTTTCTGTATTCTTGGTTGTGTGTAAATGGACTCAGGGGAGGGTCTGGGCAACAGCTGCCTTTGATCAGCACAATATGTGGGAGATGGAGCACTTCAGGAATGCTGACTCCTGATCAAAGGTGGGAACCCAGTGACAGCCGGGGCCTGGCAAGAGCCCATCCCTGCTAATCCCCAGCAGGGAGCTGGGAATAGAACCAGCAACCTGCACAGGCTGTCCATCCATCCACCCACCAAAAGGGACAACCCAATGTATGGAAAGGGACAGGAGGCCATGCTAAACGGTAATCCCCAGAATCCAGGGTTGGCACCCAAACCCAGCCGTGGGGGAGGCAACACAAAGGGAAAGCAGGACAGCAGTGCCCCAACGTGTCACCTCCGTAAAGAAGAGGCTGGGTTGAAAGGTCACTTGCTGTAGAAGCAGCTGGAGGAAGAGGCGGATGAATCACCTCTGCAGTGGATGGAGTTCAGGGGAGGCAAAGGCACAGCACAGCCACCCCTTGGGAGGACACCCCACCCGTGGGTGGGTCTGGGTGCAGCCCCCAAGCCTGTCCCACTACTCCTTCTGCCCCAGACATTCTTACCTGCTGTCTCTGGTAACTCCTGGTGTGAAGCTAGGAAACACATCTGCATGGAGCAGGTGGACCAAGCAAGGCAGTGGGATAGGATGCTCTGCCTGTGATGTTTGGCTCCTCAGATGGGAACCAGGTGAGCTTTTGCCCAGGAGGATGCCCCAATCAGCCCCACCCAGCAAACAGCAAAATAATCCCTTGGTCACGCACAGCATCCCCTTACCCTGCCTCATGTCTATTTCAACATTTCTCAAACAAGTCTCCTCTGTCATGTTAAAAAGGGAAGCTTTTAAAAAGGGCTGATAAGGGAAAATCCCTCAGGATCTCCCCAGGCAGGGTCACAGGTCGCTTCCTTGTGGCACATTGGCTGATAACAAGTCAATCAAGGCCGGGGCTACAGAGACAGCATTTATCAGCAAACCCTGGGAAAATAAAGGCATGAAGACATCTGTTCATATGCAGGGCTGGACACCCCCTGGTGCAAGGATGGAGGGCTTGTGAGCTGACAGGCCAGCACAGAGGAAGGCTGTGGGAAGGAAGCTGGGATGTCAGGAGCAGTGGGAATGGATCGGCAGAACAAGGGATGTGTTCCCTGCTTGCTCCCAGAGCAGCAATGCACTGACTGTGATGGGGCTGCCATGGCAAGCAGGGACAGATGAGATGTCCCCAGAGCAGGATGGGCAGCAGCTGGGGAGATGCTGCTTGTGGGAGCCAAGCCCCATACAAGTCCCAGCTGCAAAAACCCACCTGCCAGAGTATCCAACAGGCCACAAAGTGCTTTTCTTTTTTTCTCTCTCATTCCTACCAGGAAAACCAAAGCCAGGCTCTGGGCACAGAAGGGTGGAGAATTCAGGAGAGCAGAAGAGGGAACAGCACACAGCTGTAGCAAGGGAAAAGAGAGCATGAAGTGTATGGGCACAGCCTGTCACTGCTCAGGATGCTGAGGGTGACAGGCCACCACCAACACCTCAGCACGGCCGACACATGGACAGGCAGCATAGGAAGAGCAGGGCACAATGAGGGATGCAGCAGCTCCCAGGGCTTAACTCCCTCCTCAGGCTCTCCTCCACCATACACATCTCACCAACACTTTCCCCTATCAGAAAGGCTTTGTAGGGTGAAAATTGAAAGCACCTGCCTCCCTTGGCCAGGAATCAAAGACCCCAATGCCAGGATCCTGTGCTCACCCAGCACAATTATCCCCAACCAAATGCTGTCTTGCAAGAATGTAGGGCACCCTCTCTGCTTGCCCGCCCTAAACCAGAGTGCAACACAATTAAAATAAGCAGCGCCAGATGGTTTATTACCAACTACAGAGCTGGGAGCTGACACTTCATCTTCCAGCACAGAGGTCTCCAAAGCTGCTCCACTGCAGCTCCATTGCATCCCAGGACTTTCCTCCCACCCCATCAGCAGCCCATGTCCCTTCCCAGTTCCACATGCTCTGGGTCAGCACACCAGCAATGCAAGCATTGTGATAGACTTGCAGCAGAGTCCTCTTGAAAGGCGAAGTGCATTCAGAGTCCCCTTTTCTAGGGAAGTTGTGTAATTTCAGCAGTGGGTGTGCTCTGCATGCTTGGCCAGGGCAGTCCAGCCAGGCGCTGCGTTGTCTTTGTGTTTTGCAGGAGCAGGTAGGACTCCTTCAGTACCAGCTGCCCCAGTGGAAGAGCCTCTGTTGCACCTGGCCTGAAAACACAAATCCGAGGTGCTAAATAAAGAAAGCCTACAGGAGTATCACCAGAAAGATTTCACATTACATATAAAACCATTTAGGGGCACTGCATAATTGCCTTCCCATCCCAGCCCCTCTCTGACACCTTCTGACCTCTCGGGCTTTGCAGAGATGCCAAATCTTGTATTTTTGTCATGTGTTTCGTTCCCCTGCATGCCATTTGTGCAGCAACAACCACTCTGTGCATGCATCCCAGCCATTCCTTGCAAGCAGAAAGGTTGGCTCAAGTCCGTGATACGGTGTAAACCATGGAACAGCTCCACTGCCATCTACCAGCAGGCCATGGACAAGTGCAGGCCCCTAATCTGGGAGTAGATTTGCATTCTCAACACTTATTCGCCTGCTGCTTTTGCATCATGGGAGGCAGCACTGGGAAGCAATGCTGAACTGGACCAGAATGCTGCAGTCCTGCCCAAGAGAGCCACTGGAGTCATGGCTGTCAGGTTTGCAAGAACAAGGTTTGGCCACACTGGATCCTGGTGCTCTGCAAATCCCTCTGCATCCCCATGGATGTGCATGCAGGCATCCCCATGCTGCAGCACAAACATCTCAGAGGGTCCATCCTGGGCAAAGTCACCCCACTCATGCAGGAGAGGTCAGGATGGACCCTGCAGCACCAGCTCAGCCCCCAGGGGCTGCATCCACTTCCCAAGTCCCATCCACACTGCTCCAGCCCCCAGCCCTGGGGTTTATGTACTGCACAGCCTGCCTGGCCACTGGGAGCAGGGGTGTTGGTGCTGTTTTAAGTCTGCTGAAGCCTTGCAGTAGACCAGGCAGAGAGGGAATGGGAACAAGCTGTTGCAGCCCCCATCCAGCACAGGGGATCAGCAGGCTCTGTGCAGAGCCCTGCTCCATCCCTGGCTGTGACCACCATGTAACGAGTTTTGCACTGAGCCAGAGGAGCTTGCAGGCTGTCTGAGTCCTGCACCATTCTGGGATGAACACCAGACAGTGACAGTTTGGTGCAAGCAGCATGGTCTCAGCCAGGAAGGCAGGGTACCAGCACTTTGGGCCAGGTGCATCCCTGCAAGGCAACACCAGAGGGGTTGGGGTCCCCCCAAACCAACCAACATCCCAGCTGCAAAACCCCCTTCTCCCACAAGGACACCTCACACTGTCTGTTTTTCTGCTGGCAATGCTGTCTGTGAGGAGTTGCCAGGCAAGGGGCTCTCCAAGCAGGGACTACAAAGAGGGCTGACACCTCTAATGAATTACAGTAATACCAGCTGGGGTGAACCCTGAAGTGCCTGTTTACACAATCACTGACCTCTCTTCACCCGCACTCTGGTGCGAGTTTCCCCCCCTCCTCCGCCTTGATGGATCACAGCTGAACACAGGCAGAGCCCAGTGTTTATCATCTCCCAGCTTGGGAAGGGAAGAAATAACAGTATTTCCTGGCACAGCGGCCACCACCAGCGATAAAATGCCCACCCAACAGCTGCTCTGGGAAACACCCTGTGCAGGGTGTTCTTTTGCAAATCCATGTGCTGAGAGAGCCCCATGCACACAGCCTTTGCAGCCAGACCATCCCCAAGGCCAGCAGAGATGCTTTCTGTGCCAAACCCTGTCCATAAGTACTGGCCAGGCATGGTCCCTTGGCTGGAGACAGATGTCATCATGTCTCTGCCTGGGTTTGAGCAAAGCAGACCCCAATCCTTCCCCTGTCTCTAATCCTCCCAGTGGTGCAGTACCCTGTGGGTCCTCCTCTAGGACCTTAGGTCCTTACAGGCCTAAGAGGTCCCTCCTCTTAGCAAGCTGGGATTTAGTACTGGCACAGCACATCCCACCTCCATCTTGTCCCAGTTCCAGCCATGCAGGGGAGAAAAATACAGTTAGGCAACAGGGGGAAGTAGTTAGAAGAGTACAGACAGACAGCAGGAAGGAAGGACAGGAGGATGCTCTGTCACACAGCCGCTCTCACACCAGCCTGTGCAGCTCATCATGGCCTAGCAGGAGGGGAAAGCCTTTCACATAGCCAAGTTTTCCTTCCTTGTGTACTCAGAGGGTAAAAACTTCAGTGCCAGCCCCCAGGGAAGGTGCTTCTCCTTTTCTTTGCTCACCCTCTGACCTCCTCATTTTGTTCCAGAGTTATTTCTGGAAGTAAAAAGCTTTCTGCTTCACCCTTCCCCTGGCCCCTATCTTTCTGCCAGGAAAAGTGGCATTTTAAGCCTCCAGCCCACCCAACCAGAAAAATGGGGGCTGCAGCAGGGCAGAGTTAAACCTTTCCCCCCTGCCAAGGAAGCTGGAGCCTTCTCGACCCATTAACCCTCCAGCAGCTCAGCCACCCAAAGACAGGCTCTCAGAGGTCACTGTGGGTTGTATCTGACTTCACATGGGTCCATGGGGAAGAAAGCTGTGACCCCCAGGATGGGGGATTCATCCCCATCTCCTTCTCTGTAGTGCTTTGAAATGCATTTAACTATAGCAGTGTTGTATCTACAGTTCCATCATATAGGACATCCCAGCTGCACCTCAAGTCCTGCTTGCACTCAGAGCTGGATGAATTCAGGAGGTCCTACCCCAAAGAAGCTGTGGGAACTCAGATCTCACACCAACCCCAAAAACACACAGTTCTAGGTTCACATCAGCCAGAGGTTTAAAACATCAGCAGCAAGGAAGCAGCACCACAAGGCTTGCAGACTTGAGACTGAGCTGAATGGGAGGATGTCAGAGCTGAGCGGCAGGTGTCCCATGACCTGTGGGTACCAAAGTCCCAGCATCACTCCACTCCTCACCTGCCGCCAGAGCTGCTCTGCAGCTGGATGCACTGCCATGGGCTGCTCCCAGAGCTGGGAGGAGGCAGGTCTCTGTCACTTGCAGGGCTGGGATGGTGGCAGGAGGGCATGCAGGAAGACAATAATTAGTAAAAGCCAGCAACAAGAGTTGAAGCCAGACACTCAGCTGGCTCAGCATCCTTCTCCTTGTACCAGGAAGCACTGGACACCGAGGCAGGTAGATAGGAAACACGCATGGAGTTACTTCTGGCTCAGCTGTTGGTGATGGTCAGCAGCTTGGGGACATCCTGAGTTCTCTCCAAACAAGTGTTTCACATCCTCTGCCAAACGGTCACCTCCTTCCTCAGTTTTCCCAGCCCCTTTTGAACCCAGTGATATTTCTAGCTTCCAAGGCACATTGTGGTGGTGAGTTTGGGTTAGGTACAGACTCTCATGGGTTTTAGCTCACTGGACAGGAGAAGGTCTCACTGCAGAGTACCACTGAGCAGAGGCACTCTGCAAGGCACAGACCTGGTTTCTGAACATGTGATTTCTCCCTTCTCCAGTCAGCTCCTCCAGCACTTCCCACCACCTCATCCTTATGCTTTGGAAGCCAGCCAGCAGGAAAACCTGGCAGTGATGCCACAGCATGCCTGGCTACAGCTCAGGGTGCTCCCTCCCATTGCAAGCTCCGATTTGAGTCGAAATGGCCGAGCAGCCTCTGCTGTTGCAGCAGCATCACTGCACAGCCCTGCAGCGGAGCCGTCACCACAAGATGTCACCCTCACCCTTCGCCCGAAGCCCCCTAGAAGACCCCATAGGGCTGCCTTGCAGAGCGGGGCCGGGGGCAGCCTGCCCCCAGCCCCTCTTGGGTGCTCACACCTCAGCACCTCATCCCCTGCGACATCAAGGGGCACCA
The DNA here is from genome assembly GCA_013399715.1 of Alectura lathami. Classification (NCBI taxonomy): domain Eukaryota; kingdom Metazoa; phylum Chordata; class Aves; order Galliformes; family Megapodiidae; genus Alectura; species Alectura lathami. Next base: position 11,811 of record VXAV01001703.1, read on the forward strand.
GACTGCATCACCAGCTCAGCATCCTCCTGTCTCCATGGAAACATCCCCCCCCCCCGCTGCACCATCCCCCAGCAACCAGCACTGGACCATGGATGCAGCAGGTGTTCATCATTCCAGTCCTGTTCACCCTCCTGGACTGGGATAGTTGCCTTAGGGTTCTCATCAGCCCACAAACCTGCAGCCCATACCAGGAATGAGTGGAAGAAGTTGCTTTCAGTCTGGTTCAGGAGCACAATAAGAGGTCTGTGCAAGGAGGTGTTCAGCTGAATTAGCACAGTGTTTACATAGTGTTACCCTGAATCAGAACAAAATATACTATTTTTGTAAGTATATTGAAGATTTCTTTGAATTATGGACCCATCCATGCATTTTAATCTAATGCAGTTCAAGTTCTTGTCTAAAATTAAGTGAAATAAGACAAAGCTTTCAAAGGAAAAATTTCTCCAAGCCAGATAAGTGACAGGAGTGGCTGGAAAACAGATGAGCAGTTTTGACTCCAGGAGAAATTTTTCTAAACATCATGAGAGAACCTGGAATTCCCACAACATGCCCATATTGCTAAGTTAGTATTTTCTCCAGCTAAAAGCTTTGGTGAAAACCACAGCAAATGCCAGCCTCATGGCTAGCACAAGCCAGCCCTGAGCATTTCATGCAGCAAGCCCTTTTCCTCCCCAGCCCTAGCAGGAAGCAGAAGACCATCCAACAGGTCAAACCTGAGCTGCAGGACACCCTTCAGGATCCCACCAACTCCTGGAGAAGGAAAACCTTCAAGAGGGAATCCCAGAAACCCTAAAAACCAAGGCAGCCCCAGCAATAAAACCACACAGACTGGCAGCAACAACCAACCACTCTGGGGAAGGAAAAAAAAAAAAAGCTGCAAAAAACAAGCCAGGTCTTTTCCTACTTGACCTCCCCTGCAGCAGTGCATTAGCCTCTCTGTGCAGGCTCTCCGCTGCTCAGGCTGTAAGTGGGTTGCTGCTGAGTTTATTACAGAAGCAGAGGGGTCAGCTCAGCAAGGTCCTGGGGCTGAGTCCCCCGCTGCTGTTTAGCTCAGGTTGCGTTGTTTAATGGACTGGTTTACGAAAAGCACGTCTGTTGCAAGCCCCCACAGTGTCTTATAAAGTCAGAACCAACACTAAGCCCCAGCCCCGCTCGACGAGTGGGTTATTGCTTGTAAAAGCCCCACTCCATAGGGTGAGCCAGCACTGCCTCTAGGTTTGGGCAATAAAAACTCCCCATGCTCCATCCCTTTCTCAAGGAATATTTGATATTTGTTGCTCCGGGATGTCCAGAAAGGAAGAAAATTACTGGCCCATTAACAACTGCCCCTTGGCCCATTTTTCTGAATTTAAAACAATTGGCAGGGTCAGCCTTGAACATTTGTTTTGCCTCAGATTATTTGCAACACCCCATAAACTTGGTGGCTTTTCACTCCCTTGCTACAGGGATTTCTCCTACACATTTTTCCATGCGTCTCCAACATATGGAGCAATAAAAACCAAGCTCACAGCCAGCGTCACAAAACATTTTGGGGACAGGGGGCCTTGGGGAGAGGTGCAGGACTCAGGTGGGGATGACTTGGTGGAGACCTGGACCTGAAGGAAGCTCATATTTTTATTGGCCAGGAAATCGCGGGTTCAGCTCAGGCTGTGCCAGCTGTCAGGCTCCATCCTCATCATACCTCGGGGCTGGGTGGCAGCCGCATGGGACTCAACAGGGTGGGCACCAGGATGCTCTCAGCAGAGGCATGGCCAGGATCATACAGGGTTGGCGCCTGGGGAAGACACCACTCAAAGAGCCACTCAGGGGACAAGAGAGACACGCCCAGCACCAGCTCTCCATGCAGTTCAGTCTCCCTAGGGCTTCCACAGGGCTTACATTAAGGGCAGGGACAGAGGGCTGTGCAATGCACAGCAAGGTGGGACAAAGTGATGGAGAGCAGATCTAAGGGAGAAAGGAAGGTCAACAGGCACAGACCCACAGAGCAGAGGTGATGGAGATGTGAGGAGCACCCAGAGCCCTTTCTGTGTCTGCAGCCTCTGTTCATTTACATTCAATTTTCACAAGTATTCTCTGCCTGAGAAGTTTTACCAGATGATGGCTGTACTTTTACTAATTCTGACACACCATTTTTAATCATATTTCCTGTTGCTTATAATTTAGCCACCCACTGAATGGGTCTTTCAGATGTGTGAAGGTCTGGGTGAAATGGGTGTGAAGGAAACACTGATGAAAATGGTGGCTAGATCCTGCAGCCCAGGGAGGGCAGATGTCAGAAGGGACAGGCAAAAGGAACAGGGCTGTCACTGACCCAGCCTGCCAGGACAGGAGGGAAAGGCTTGACAGAGAGTATGTGGAAGGAGACAGACTAAGAGGTGATGATGGAGAATGGAAAGCAGTAGGGAAGCAGCAGGAAGCCAATGGGATGCCCCTGAGCCATGGAAGATGGCAGCAGATTGGCAAGGAAAAGGGAATGAGGCTGAAAGCAGAAGGGAGAAGCAAGCCTGGAAGAGGTAAAGGAGACAGAGGTGCTCAGCATGGCCAGAAAAGCCCAAGATCAAACCAGCCTCAGTCCACCCTTCCCATCACCAATACTTGCTGGCCCCTTACAGGACTTACTCCAGAGACATCTCAGGGCTGCAGCAGCCACCTGTATCACCTGCAAGAGGTGCAGGTGCACATGGGCCAGGGTCTGCAGGCAGAGAATGCAGCCATGTCCACCTGAACCACACCATTCTCCTGCTTCAAGGGTTGGTTCATTGCAGCCCAGTGTTGCCCCTTCACTGCAGGAGCAGCAGCACAGCCTGGGCCTCCTGTTTAAAGAAGGTGCATAAATTTCTGCCCTTCCTTTCTACACCTCCCAGTCCATAGAAGAGAAATCAAACCAGAACATCTGATTAAGATGCTCTAAGATGCGAGTCACCCAAGCAATGCAATTCTGGTGTTTCTCAGCTTTTGGGCATTCCTGATTTGCCGTTTCAATAATGTTGCCTCAGTGCAGGTTTTAGGGGTGACTCATACAGCCCAGCAAGTCCCCAAGCAGCCACACAGGGGCTCTTATCCAGGGAGTTCACTCCCATCCACCTCTGCTCCACTGTGTGCTCACAGGGAGCCTCTAACCCATACCCTCCCTCCCCTTCTGGCTCAGGCCTCCAGCACAGAGCCTGGAGCAGCCCCATCCAGCCAGGCAAGTCCCTGTGGGCACCACAAAAAGGTGCCTCCATGGAAAAAAGCACAGCTATGGAGAGACTGAGCCAGCCACTGGCACAACCAATGAGCTCAGGAGCTGCCTGACTGCTTCTTGCACTGGGCAGGCATTAGAGGGTGACTGAACTCCACCACCCCTCTGGGAAGAGTCACATCCACCTGCAGCTGCCCAGTTCAGGGATGTTCCACACATGTCCTGGAAGCAAGCAGCCCAAAACCAAGGTCCAAACAGACCTCAGCCCATGGCTGCATGCTCAAGGAGGGCACAGTGTACAAGTGTCTTGACAAGAAGGCAAACAGCTCTCCATGCACTGCTTCCCCAGGGGAGAGCGAGCCGCTAGCAGAAGGCTGGAGTTTGTAACACGGTGTCCAGCTGTCAGCACTGGCATTTGTCAAATGAAGTGACCACTCTTGGGACAGGTACTATTTCAAAAGTGGACATCACTTCAAAAAAGTGCTAATGTACAAGGCTGTCAGGTCCTGGCCTCAGGAGCAAGATCGCTTCTCTGATGTTGGGGGGGAGATAAGGCTGCAGCGCACTCGCTCCATGGGAGGGAACGGCCCAGGCTGATCCTGCACAGCCTCTCCCTGCCCAGCACTGGGGAGCTGAGCACTGAGCCTTTCAGGTCTGCCTCCCACTGCTGCACTTCACACATTGCCTTCCAAACCACCTACAACCACAAAGTTACAGCACAGCTCGGGTTGGAAGGGACCTTAAAGGCCCCCATGAGCTGACTGCCACCCACTGGATCAGCCTGCACAGGGCCCACCCAGCATGGCCTTGAGCACCTCCAGAGGGACAGCACATCCCTGCAGTGAAGGGATTATTTTTTATAGAGCACTCATAGCTGCTCCTGCCTCCAAGTGCTCTGCCCACCAAGGGCTCCTTCCCCTGCAGCATTGCAGAGCTTTCCCCCAAACCCCCCCCCTGCACTTGAGGCTGGCAGAGGTGAAAGTTTTTGCCCTGGTGTCCATCACACAGGGCCAGGGCACAGCAAGCAGAGCATTGCCCACAGCAGCCCTGTTTCAGGGCTCATCCCTCACTTCTACAGTAAGGCTGCCTGAAAACTGTTTATCCAAGTCATTTTCTGTTTGTCCATCTTGCTTTAGGACAACAGGGAAAGAAAACACACAAAGAGCTGAACAGATCCAGCAGATCTCCTTCTTACTTTCTCTTCTGGAGACAGCCAAGACCTCTTCAGAATCTTGGGCATTACCCACATGGTTCAGCTCCAAGATCACCCCAGCTGAAACAGGAGTTCTCTCCTTTGAAAGCCTTGAAGTAACTTCTGACAGAGGCCCTCAGTGTAATCCTCTCAAGAACAGGGAAGGATTTAATCCTGCCCCTCAGTCCCACATCCCAAGCCACTGCACCCACAAAGTGGGGCAGCCCCTCCAGACACTGCACCCTGAACACCAGCAGCACCCAGAGCAGAATGCTTCTCCCCCCCAGAACAGCACAAGGAAGCAAACAGCACCTTCCCACACAAGAGCCAAACCTCCACATACCTCACAAAGCACACTCTGCCATCACCCTGCCAAAAAAAACAGCACAGCATTGTCAGGGTTTATATAGGGTCCACCACCCCAGGGAGGGGAAGTCCTGCCCTTTCCCTAATTACCTGCAGCTTGGTCAGCTAATGAGCCCCCTGTCCTTCAGCTCTGGGTCTCTAACAGCTGCGTTGCTCAGCACATCCCCTTCTTGGCGTTCTCACTGTGCTGTGTGGAGCCTGCTGCTGGGCTGCAGCTTGTGGCTGAGAGCGCAGCAGGGCTTGCAGGTGAGCCTCGATGCCTTCTGATAGCCAGAACCTTACTGAAGCGTGGGGCATTTTCCACCTGAATTGAAATTTAGGAGGGACTTCTCTGAGTTGATCTGAAACCTATTTTAACCACCAGCTATTAACTCATTGATTAATATAAACATTAATTATCCCATTGATTAATATCAGCTGAGCTGATCAAGGGCTTTTTCAAGGAAACAGTTTGCACAATAACAAGACTTTTTCTAGGAAATAATTAGTAAGGTAACATGTTGCTCTTGATTAAGCTTTGCAACAGCAGAAATATACCAATAGTTTGTTATTCTAATGCCATTTCAATAACTCTTATTTGTTCCTAGAAAGCTGTAACTTTTTATTTATTCCAGATAATACAGCACACTACAGTTGCACGGCATAGACAAATGAAAACCAAAGACCCGAAACAATGCTACAGAAACATAGTGGGTGCCTTCGTTACTATACAACATTTGATTGTTCTCTTAAAATGATCATTCTAGGGAAATTCAGAGGGGTAAAAATGTCAAAATTTCTTATCCACGAATAAAGAAATTTGTCTTTTTATTTATAAGAGAAATACGGGTCCATGATAAGCAGGGAAACGTTTCTCACAGCACAGGAAGCACACTTTATGAACTCCTACTTGGAAGGAGCTTTTATTTATAACAAGGAAAGTAACAATTCCTCCTCATGCACTTATAGCACTCGGCAATGCTGATCGGGTGGTGCTGCAGCCTCTGGGGCTGGTTCTGCCTGAGAACAGCGCGCAGTGGAGGTCCTAAGATTCTCCCAGGCAAACACGCGTCCCATCACCTTGGTGCCACCCCTCCCTCCTCTTCCTCACGGCCCCGCCCCACAGTGCAGACCCCGCTGCCACCCTCCCGACCCTCGCTTCCAGAACCCCATATTTTTTTTTTATTCTGTTTGGCAACGCTGCAGGGAAATATCAGAGGCACCCATGTGGCCTCCGCTGGCTCCAAAAGGAGGCACTGGCTGTGGAAGAAACACCCAATTATTTAGCAGCTGTCAGGGTTAAGCTCGGTACCCCCGGGCCGGGGAAGGCTGGGCTTCTCCCTCCTTCCCAGCGACGGGCAGCCCGGCTCATCCCGGGGGCTGCAGGCCGCTGCCCGCCGGGACGCTGCGCTCCGGGCGTGCAGAGAAGCCGGGGATGCCGTGGCCGACNGTGCCCATCCATCAGCGCCCGTCAGCTCCCCGGGCCCAGCCGGCCGCGGGATAAATCAAACCCGAGAGGGGAAGGGGGAAAAGCGCCCGGGGGAGCGGGGGGAGCTGGGGGAGCGCAAAGGCAGCGCGAGGGAGAGGAAAAACCAGATCAAAGGCAGAAATTCATCAGAGATAACGGAATTATTTATTTTTCCTGCTGCTAGTGGGGATTTTTTTTCCCCCTTTGAGGCCCCCCAGGCCTTCTGGGCTCCTACGTCTCCAGGCAGTCTGTTGCTCTCCGGCGTCCCATCACCCCACCCGCCACAAAGCACCGCGTTCACTTCATCACGCCGCCCCGCTCGGCGCAGCGAGACCTTTTGATCTCCGTCTCTGCAGTGTTTATGTGTGACAGTGCAAGAAATGTATTTACAGTACCCAGGGCTCTGTTAGACACTGCCTGCCCACGTTTGAACATTAATATTGGGAGCAGGGGAGGGGGGGAGCAGCTCTCCTTTAATTCACCCATCATTTATTAGAATGTTTATTTGGAAATCTGCAGGCCCATTTATCTGGTTATTACTCAGAGCAGGATCAAATAATAACTCAGGTTCTCTGTGTCACACAAGACAAACCTAACAACGCTCTCGACGAGGTCTCTCTGTGCCCGTGGATCCGTCCTGCTTGGCGCACTGCCGGCCGCAGGGCCTGGGTGGGCTCCAGGACCTGTAGCTCTGCCTCTCATCTCCATCTGTGGGCACAGGTCCAGCTGGGCCGGCTGCTGCTGCTAGTGGCCCCAGAACCAGCCGAGAGCCATCAGTGCCCTGTTGGCTTTGCTCACCTCTGCCTTGCACCCTGGTTTTTGAGCCATTTCTTTGCATCTTTGGCCCCACAGGAGCAGCTGTTTGCTGGAGATCTTGGAGTCACCCCAAAGCTCCAGACCCTAAGAGTGGGAGAAGAGCCCTAGCGCTGGTATATTCTGCAAGGAGTCCCTGTCCTTCTGCGGGTGAAGGTAGCGTGGTGGCCACCAAGCCCCAGTGGGTGCCCCGCCATCTCCCTCTGGCACTCCCTTCCCCGCCTCACACTTTCCACTTTATTTTGGCTTGCCCAACAGAACCACATGGTGAATTATGAAGTTTTGCAAAGCGCTGATTTCAAGCACTCAGGCAGCATTAGAACTGCCCATGGGGCCACAAGCGGATGCTGATTAAGTGCCCATAGTTCGTGGCCAGCTGCTGACTAAGACAACATTGTGACTGCTTCAGGCAGCACTTGGTGTTGAACAAGGTGCCTCAGGAGCAAAGAAGCCTTGGTGACGACACGGTCCCGTGAAGGGGCCAATTTCACACGGTCACAGCATGCTGGAGACTCAACAGAGCCCATCTGGCTGCACACAGGACCAGGATGGGTTTGGAGGCGTCACAACACAGCAAGGTTTGGTGCAATTTGAAAGGAATAATTACAGGAAGCGGCTGGTAGGGAGAAAAGTAAATTCATAGGGACGCTTGGTCATAGCTGGGCTCTGTGCATTGTGCACCACTGCTTCTCACCTTCCTGTGCTGCTGCCTTATTCCTGACTACAGAATGGCCAGTGCTGCCCAATACAGGAGCCCAAAGCAAGACGGGCTGCCTTGATGGCTCACATGTGTACCCAGCATGCTCTGCTGTTGGAGCCCATAAGAAATGCTCACCTGCTCATCACCCCACCTCCAAACCAATGAGGCAAAGCCTCTGTAGGTCTGGGACATCCTCTGTAGAGCATGATGTTTTAGAATCAGCAGGGCTAGAAGCCCTGCCTTACCTCTGAGTGGGAGCAGCCTGTAGGTAGCATCCCTCCCAGCAGCAAAGCCCTGCTGCTGACCTGCAGGGAGCACCTGTGCTCATCGCTTGGCTACAGAAATTCATTTTTAATGCCTGTTTTCTCTACACATAGATTTAAGATGCATATCACAAGGTGTCACAAAACAACTGACAACAGGGCACATGCTAAGTTGCTATGTGCAGATCCCATGGACACTGTTTGTAGAACTGACTTCCTTAAAGCACGAGGCCTGGGATACTGCAATGGGAGCTCCCTGCCTCTGCCTGGGGTCTGCAGGTGTTCCCAGCCAAGTCCAGCCCAGCCCATGATTGGAGAAAATGTTGCTGCTTTTTCAGAGAAAAGGGGATTTCTGTTTTTCAGTTTAACAGATTTTTTGTTCTGAGAGTGGGGTTGTTTTAGGTACTTACAAGTGTGCAAAGAGAGAGAGCAGTTCCAGTATCAGCCATTTGCTACATGAGCATATAGGCATTGTATGTAAGTGCAATGTTTTGACTATATAAAAAATGATCCAAACGCCCTCCCCATTTCCTGCCTTATGCTTTGTAAAAAAGGTTTGCGTCTTGGCCTCCCAACTTCATTGCAATCATTTTATTTCTCCCAACCAACGCTTTCTAAGGAGCAGCCATTCATTTTGTAGTCCTCACTGCTGAAATCCTGCAATGATTTTAATCCTTCCTGTGCAAAACTCACTGATAGAACCAACACAGACCTCACTAAATAAAATTCAGTCATTAACAACTTGAAGAGGCTCTCTTTTATTATTTTCTTTTACCTTCGGTTTCAGTCCTAACTCTGCAAGAACTGGTGAGTCACGGCTTTGAAATCTGTGCTGGATGCCAGCTGAAAACAGAGGCTTTGCACCATCAAATTGACAGATGATGCAAAGGCGGCCCTGCTAGGCACAGACTCATCCATATTCCGAGTTAAAAGAAATATTGCATTTTTAAGGGTAAAGAAACATATTTAAGAGATAAAGGAAAAGAAAAGTTTGCTGGTCATCAATTATAATAATAAAACAGAGGAGGGGGGAGAGAAATTCACTTTAAAGACATGCTAAAGCCCCCTAATCTTCAAAGAGCTAAAGAGGTGGCTGCCCTTGAGCCAGCCCCTCCGGCAGGCGGCAGCCATAGAGCCCACGGCAAAGTTGTCCCAGGATAAACTTGAACCGAGCCCAGCCAGGTCCAGCGGGCAACTGGAAAGGGGGAAAACGGACCAAAAGGCACAGCGGGGGTGGAGGTTGGAGATAGTCTGCAGGGTGCAGGTTAAGGCCCTGGGACATTTTGCGGTCTGGAGACGACAGCCAAGGGGTGGAGAAGGGTGAACAGGGACAGTTCTGGCTTGCAGAAGCACAACATTAGTGTGCAAAGCCCCTGGTCATGTTGTAGATCAGAGCTGCTACATCCATCCCTCCAGCTTGTGCCCACTGCTCTGCACGTGTGAGCCCAGGCTCTTTGTACGGGGTTATGTGCAGAAGATGCTCTACGGTGCAAAGCCACGCAAACATCTCCTGCTGTTATGAGCTCTGGAGCTTGAACTGAGGCAGCAAACGCTTTTAAAGCCCGTGCTCGAAGTGTCGCTCTCAGCAAAGCCTTCAGCCTCACTGTACAACCTGCACGTACGAACAGGGGGGTTCTATCTATGAGCTGCATTTCCTAGCCCACCTGGTAGAAAAGACTTCTGTGCAACCCCAAATCATTCCCTTTTACAAAAACTTCTTCTCAGACAATTTGAGAACGCAAGGCTCAAAGATCTCACAGAAACCACAGGATGAACAATGACAAGGCCAGGTGTGCTGGGCTCTTCTGCTGGGGGGTAACGTGTCACAGCCCTTTGGAACAAACCAAGCACCTATGGAAAAAACATTTGCTGCAGCATGCTTGCAATTGCAGTTGCAATTTACTGGGTAATCAAGCCTAAATAATGAAGAAAAAAGGAGGCTATCAATTGGTGATACATCCGGATGCTGATGATGCACACGATATCAGCACTGAAGTCCAAGCTCCCTCTGAAGGACTGGGCTATTCTGGCTGGAGGATACCTTTCTATAAGCCTGGCTATGGGGTGGCCTCAGCCTGCAGGGGGATCAGCCCAAGATGCTTCGCCCTTGTGTGAATACACACAGCCTTCTTTCTCCATCTTAGTTTCATGGGGACCAGAAGGAGATACATGAGTAGCATAGTTGGACAAAACCAGCACAAAATTAAGGATGATTCCTGTTTATTTCTTCCAAGCAGAAGGAAAATTTGAGTGAAATAACCCTTGGTATGGCCCTGTGGGCAGCCTGGGGTCGAGACGCGCAAGAAGGGGACATCGCTATTGTAAAGCAACTCACAAACTCCTTCTGGTGCTCCCTGCTGAGTGCTTTGGAGGCACCACAAATCTCCTTCCACCCCTATTTACAAAGCCCTCTAAAGCCTACCTGGATGCTCCCACCCATGCTCCCAGTCCATCCACCCGTGCAGCTGGACTGTGTCCTGTTAACCCCTCATCACACTTTTCCAGGGAACCTTTTCCTCCATGAGAGGAGAACTGGGCAGGATGCACCACGAGCCACTCAGACCCATGTCACAGACTGGGAACACCACAGTGAATTCACTCTGGTTCTTGCACCCCTGGCACATCCAGGGCATGGAGCCAGCTCTGCACTCCTGAACTTAGCTGAGGGTGTTAGGGCAAAGCTGGAAAGAAACCTGCCAAGGATGGATGGTTACTGACCCACCACAAGGGATGGCAGAAGTCCAAAGCATTCAAGAAAGGTGTAAATAAACTAATCTGAGCATGGAAATGGGTGGATTTTTACAAGTTTGGCTATTTCACCCTATTTCCAAAGCACACAACACAGAAAGCAACCCCAGGAGCAGCAGAACGCAGGTGCCCAGGCCTTGGGCAGCAAGGTTCCATCCCTGGGTCTTGCAGAACCTTGTCTCAGCCCCAAGGCTCTCTGAGCTCATGGCGTGCCCGTCTCCCACTCTCTCAGGCCCTAGAGGCTTTTAAAAGTTGTTTCCAATCTCGGAACTCGCTAGTGTGGAGTTTATCACGAAGCTCAACACCAGGATTTTTCTTCAGCTTGCAAGCCAAAACTAACATAAACAGCCGGCTCCTCATTCATTATTCTAATTCTACCATAAAACATGCCAGAGCCAGTTCTGACTGAGGTTTTAGCTGATTTACTGTCTTTTCAGCAGGCAGTGTCTAATGAATTGGGTAAGCTCATGGGGCAGATTTATGCAGGAGGAGCAGCTGGAGGGGAGCTCACCATCAGCGCAGCCTCTCCAGCCAGCCTCACCGTGCCCAGAGCAGCACAGACACTGCTGGTCTGGTGACAGGGGGCATTTCCATGAATTTCCTTCTTCCCACTATGCCGAAGAGGTCACCTTCCAAAACTTTTCTGTTAGCACTAGAAAGAGATGCAAAGGAAGAACTTTGGGGTTTTTGGAGCATCCACTTGCTAAGGTTAGTTCAAGGTGCAGGTTCGATGGGCATCAGCCCACTGCCAGTTCAGCATCAGCCACTGCATGGTGGGTGCTGGCGCGAGATCAGGGGGCCTGCATTGGTGGGTGGGCAGGGAGATCTGACATCGCGGTGCCTGTGGCAGCTGGACCTCGTGCTTCTGAACACACCTGCCCCAAAACCAGTGCTTCTCCTGGATTCATGTTTCCTCTCCCTTAGTGATGGAGCAAGCCCTTCCCAGCTCCAGCAGACACCACATGTAGCTATGAGCAGTTTCATCTGATCAAAATTAGTCCAATGCATGTTTTAGCCAAAATTCCCATCCGGATCTACTTCCAGTTGCTCCAAAATTCCGTCACAAGACCTGCAGGCAGGATAGCAATGCCATCCACAGCACGTATCCCAGCCTGGTTTTCCTCCAGCTCTCCCCACCAGAGCCACTCTGAGGAATGGCGCTGGCTCCAAATGCTCCCAGCGAGGTTAAACCCCCTCAAATGTAAGGTGCGTGCCATTTTCTTTATTTTTCTATATCAGTATGAAAAACTGTTTCCCAGGGAGGCTGGCTCCAGAAGGAGGAGGAGTTCAGCTAAAACCTTAACCCTTTGGCAGCCCCATGTCCCATATTTTGGGGTTGCTTGGGGAATTCTTTTTGTTTTCCCTGAAATGCTTCTAATTCTAACCACAGCCAAGCCCACATGTAAAGACACCTAAGCAGTATTTGCAAAACCACATATCATGCAGGTAATGAATCCAGCTCCTTTGCACAGAGCCACTCTGCTTCCTGAGCTGCAAGAGGCAAGGATGGAACAAGCCCCAAGCCACTTCCAGTTGCAAACATTGTTTTCACCAGAAAAGCAGAGGAAATGCAAACGGCTTTTGTCCTCACCAGGGAGCTCTGAGGTCAGCAGCAACGTGTACGGCATGGACACTCAAATGGCTGCAGGTGGTGCCAGACCTTCCCCTTGCTCCATGGGCTGAAGGCTTTAATGGCACAGACACTTCCATATTTCCATCCAGCTCGTCCTTACTCCTGTAAGAGCAGTCTGATTTACTGCTGGCTACATAATATTAGAACCAGGAATTTGGGTTCTACTTGGCTTGCAGATGCTGTAGGTCTGCAGAAGCAGGTTGGAAATCCCAGTGGAAGTGTCCTGCATGGTTCCCAGCATCTCCCCCTCACTGGAGCACTGGAAGACACAGTTTTCTGCAAGCATCTCTAGGCTGCTTGGCAGGAGACATGAAGAAGAGATGAAAAAAACAAAGCAGATGCTCTTCTGTCTTGGCTAAAATCAGGCATAAAACCAGTTTCAGTCTGTGAGCAAGGAACTCCTGTGGTCTGAGCTGGGGAGGTCGGAGGGGTGGCTGCGCTCAGTGCCCCGTGGGCAGGGACAGCACCTGCAGGGTGGCCGCCAAGGACTCTCCAGCCACCTGCACACATAGCCCAGCCAAAGCAGGAGGAAAGCTCTGAAGCCTCTTCCTACCTTCTACAGCGCCAAGCGTCATTGTTTTCCTGTGGCCACTTGGATGTGGCTCACTGATCTGCCACCCCCAGATCATACCGAGCTCTTCTCCCATCCTCTGACACCTCTGGTCTGCTCAGACATGCATCCTCTCCACCAGCAGAGGTATTAGGGCAATACTCCTTGCCTTTCCTTACTGTCTTGTTTCTCAGCACCACGCTGGCCCAGGAGTAAGCTCAGCACAGTACCAGCAGCTTGGCCACAGGAATCAGCACCCCCAGCTGATCCAGACCCCTCCATTCCCTGACATTTGTCCACAAGGCTGCAGACTGAGGGCGAAAAGGTATCACAACATGTTCGTTAACCAGGTGGCATCCAAATTCAGCTGCTTCCCCCATCTTCCTCCAGGCACAAGCGCTGCGATTTAAATTACATGGAGGGGTAGGATTTAGTGGGCTGCTGGGAGCGGACTTGGCGCACAGATCCCCAGATTTGGAAGGGCTCTGTCCTTTGTGTATTGTGTTATGAGAAAAAGGCGGAAGAAAACACCTGGAGCAGTGAGGCCGGGTGGGGGGAGAGATGTCGCCATGGCTGCTGACAAGATTTGGGCCAGATTTATAAAGGTATTTGTAGATCTGCCACTGGGAGCTGCACAATGTGGCTTCGAGAAGTTAGCTGACGCGTGGAGTCACAGAGCAGGGCTTACCCAGCATGGCCTGAAATACTGCCCCAAAGGCCCCCAAACACCCACCTTTTGGGTTTTCCATCCCAGAGGCATGGACCGCGGCTCCATGCTGGATTTGCTGCATGCACGCATCTGGGACCACCTCCTCTCACAGGTGCTGACAGGGCTGCACTCAGGCACCTACAGATATGTAAAAATGAGTCCTCTGGGATGGAGCCGTGCTGCTGGCTCTCCCCGATCTTGCACCTTGCAAAACTCTTCCTAGCCCTTCCCACACCAAAACCCTGGCACCCTTTTTTTGGACAGGTTGCAAAAAGCTAAGCTGGCGAGGAGCTAGAGCTCAGGTCTGCTCTGCCTGTGGGACAGCGCAAATATCTTCTGCCGCCAAGAAGATGGATGTAGCAGCCAAGGGAGGAGAGGAAGGAGGGTAGGAGTTGAGGATACTGCTCTTTTCTGCTATGGAAGGCAAGAGAGGGCTGAGGGCTGATAAAGCCCTCCCCACCTTGCTGCAAATCCAAAATGTGAAAGCAGAAGTTTGGATAGCATCTTGAAATTTGGGAATTAGGACATGAAGACACCAAGCACCAGGGCAGGGCTCAGCCTGGTGCTGCCCTGGGCATTGCCCCCGGCTCAGCCCCATTGCTGCTGGGTGCTGCTGGGTCTGCACCCCGAGACCACAGCACTTCCCTTCACCGGGAGCCAGAGGAAGCCCCGTAAGTGGGAAAGGCGCTGCAGGTCCTCCCAGCCAGTGCCTGGGAGCTGCGGGGGGAGCAGGGAGTCTAACTGACAGCGTGATTTAGGACCTGTCTGCAAAGCAAACAAAAGCAATTGAAAACTGCATCATCTAGGCAAACTTAGTAGGTTGTATTTTCACAAGTGAGGACTGATGGTAAGACCAGCTTAATCCCCCAGTGGACTTTCCACACCTCCGCACGCCGGCTGACAGGGCCAGCTGTTTTGTCTTGCAGCTGATTGCTGAAATAACATTGCTGGAGCAGGACGGGCCAGGAGGGAGCGGCATTGGAAGGAACGCGCTCGGTTGCCAAAGGCCTGCTTTGTGCCCCTCCCAAAACCTGGGAACCTCCTGGCCTTGGCAGGGGTGCACAGTGATGCTCCAATGTGCATTGTCTGCAATGGGCTCCTCCAGCCCGCAGGTACAGAGGAGCAAGACTTCAAAGATTACAACATTTGGTACACGTGGACAAAAAAAAAAAAAAAAAAAAAAAAAAAAAAAAAAGCAAGTAAAGCCAATCTGAAGCTTTCTCATGATAATACCAACATTTTCTTTTGGTATGAACAAAACTGCAGAATTCCCTCATCCTAATTTCCCAATGAATTCCAAAAAAAAAAAAAGAGAGAGTGAAAATAGCACCTTGTTCAAACCAGATGATGTTCACTTCCCTTCCCAAAGCCATCTCTGAAATTATGAACAAGTATGACACATCCTTTTCTGATGTCAAGTTTGTTAACAAGGACAGACACATTTTAAGCAGCTCAACACATCTCCTGGATGCACCAAGCATGCAAGCAGCAAAAGAGCGAGCTGCTTGCACTGACCCCCACAACTTTTATTTGCATGTGGTTTAAAATCTGTCTGATGGTCAAAGAACAAAAGGCAAAATTAACATGCTCTTGCACCCACTCCTTTCAAAGGCAGAGATGTTAGCCTACAAGCCTACAAGCTGCAAGACTATCTGTATGTCTATAGCTATGGACACATAATTGAATGAATATGGGAGGTTGTTAACCTGGGATGTTTGCACAGTTTGGGCTGACAGTCTGACAAGTTCCTGCAGGGTAATAAGCAGAAATCTGGCATCGGGGAGCTCAGGCATGTCTGTAGAATTAAAAGCAGTTGAGGTGTCTCTCAGTAGCTGGGCTTTAATGACCAGACTGTGAATCCAAAGTTAGTCCCCACTGGCTTAAGCCAGAGAAACCATTTAAACAGTGCTTTGTGATAGCAGTGGGTGAGGAACAGCGAGGTGTGCATGGTGCTGATGGCTGTGACCAGCACACAGGGCTGGTGTCCCCGCTGCACACCTGGATGCTCCGCAGCAGAGCACTCAGCCCATGCACGCTGCAGGCAGGAGGTGGGTGCAGCTGCAGGAGCCTGTGGTGCCCCCTGGATCTGAGGGTGCTCAGGGATTGTGCCCGTCTCTGCGCCCTACATACTGCCAGGACAAAGACCCGCACATCTGGAATACGGAGCAGAATGTGCTCCTTTCCCTCTTTGGGGGAGAAGAGGAATGTATCTGCCCACCCAACCTCGGATTGCTCAAAGGGCAGGTGGCAGACTGAGGTCTCCCCCCACCCTAGGTACAGTGTGTAGGACCTGGACTCGAGGAATTCCATCCTCTGTTCCATTCCCAGGAAGCAGCAGTGCCTGATGGAGCATCCTCTGCTTCCCACCTCTTGGAAAACCACCTCAGCTTTTGACCAGAGAGGGAGGAGGCTGCCACTCACCTGATGGCACAGCTCACCAGTGGAAAAAAGCAGATTTACTGAAGTAACAGCATTTGGCAGGAATGCTGGTGACATTCTCACCAGGAGAAGTTTATTTGCTTCTTCAAATAACAGCAGAATGCTTCAGCTCAGTCAGGCAAGCAGCCTCTCACTTTGTCCCCTCGTTCCATTTCCCTTCATTATGACTTCTTTCAGTTTCACTGACAACAGGGCTACCAAAGCAGCTATTTAGGAGCTTATACCTTGACTTGATTTTTTTTTTTTTTTTGCCTTATAAAAACATGACATTAAAATGCAATCCACAAAATGTTTTGATGTTTTCAAAGCAGGAAGTTTTTCAAATTTTTATTCCGTGGTAATATTTATTTGTGTTTTTAAAATAGTCTCCATATTTCCAAAGAAAAATATATTTCAGAACACAGGCGCGAGTGACAGAGGATGTGAAAAACCACAAAAAAAAACAAAGACCTGATCTCAAACCCAGGACTCAAGACCTTCTTCAGCGCCAACCTCGTTCCCAAAGCCCAGGCTCCTGAATCCACGCAGCCCTGCTGAATCTATTGAGCCCAACCGCTCACGCACCTCACATTTCCTATTCTGACACTTGGAAAAAAGAGAAGAAAGCATTTATTTCCCCTCCATAGGCTGGTTATTGATTCTATCATGGAACTCTATCAGCAACTCCTCAATTCGAATTAGGTGAATTAACCTATTCACAAAGTTAACCACCAATATCTCAAAATGTTAAAATTTCCTGAGTCTGGTAAAATCAGGAAAGCTTAAGCATCAAGTCAGGAAAGCTTAAGGAGCAAAGCAGGGCTTCCAGTACCTGTTGGTGGCAGTTACAAACTCACCTGGGACACGAGTGCTCTCAGGGTGCAATGAGCGCCATGCTTTGGGTCTCTGTAACATCTGCACCACATGAAAAATGCCATGGGCTACTTCAGCCACATCATGTACACTCCTGAGCAAAATCTGGAAATTACAGGGACAAGGGAAAGCCCCATGGCACCCCAACTTGCACGTGATGTTGTGGGGTGCTACCCACCGCACCAGGCAGGACACCGAAAGCAGATTTGGGGGATGCCCTAAATCCATGGGGGAGGACAGGACATTGGCCAATGTCCTAGAGTATGGTGGGAGCAGGATGAAGCGCTAAGAGAGGGAACAGAAAAGCAGCCACCTCGAGGAGAAAACACTTTCACCACCCTCACCTTGGACATCTGCCTGAAAAATGGAAAAATAAGAGGGAAAAAAAAAAAAAAAAAAAAAAGCCAACCCCAAAGCCTTGCAGCTAACCAGTACAGACCCTTGACTCAGCACTTACAGTTTACTGAGCAGACCCGTGCTGCAGTGCACAGCAGTGCTGCACCTCCCATGCTGCAGGTAGCCTCCAGCCGTGTGGGGATGGATGAGGGACAAGGGACAGGCACGCCTCTATCGCTGCCTCTCCCTGGGGGCTGTGTACCTCTGGTCCCTGCTCCAGCCCCACTGCACCAAAAGGAGTTGATTTCTTCCTAGGAGGGCCAGCTTTTCCTAAGTCATGTCACATGTCCATTGCAAACTAAGTGTCTCATTCTAAAACCTGAAACTGCATTTATTTTCACCTTTTCAATTAAAAAAAAAAAAAAAATCTATCATGGATATAGGGGGAAATGGATCTTTGCCCCACCCTCCCCCCCACCTTTAGCTGCAATACATTTGCTCCCATTTTCCCAGTGCCCTGATGGCACCATTATTTGCTGCCCTGGGGTCCTGATGCCACCATGGGGACAGCACCAATCAGTGCTCCCGAACCGTAGGCAGCCTCACCTCCAACCCACTGCTTTGAGAAGGGGAGCATCCTCCTGGCCACCGACTGCTCTCCCCCATCACCTCCAGCAAGGATCCGCCTCCCCAGATGGGTTTGTGCTGGCAACACCAGCAAGTAGAATTTAACCCCCCAAGAGCATCACCATGTGAGATGGGTGATATTTGGGCTGAGCTTACCCTGCATCAGCTCGGTACCAAGGGCAGCCAGAACAGGGCTCGTATACCTCCAGCCCTGCAGCAGAGGTGTGTGAAAATATCCTCTATGGCAGTGGTGCATAAAGAATTGTTTTCCCTCCTGCTGCCATTCACACAGCAGCTGTAAGCTGTTCTTCCACAAAGAAATGACCAAGAAAATTCATTGCAGTTACTGCTAGCAGCCTGTTCAATCTGGGTCTGCGTTATGGGGTTCAGTCTGCTTCGGGCTGCTCCCCAACATTCTCCCCACCTCTGGAACACCAGTCACTTCCTCAGTGTGCCAGTAAATTGATTGCTCTTCATATCCCAGTGCCCAGACCAGCCCAGCACAGGGAGCTGGAGCTGCGGTGTAATGGTAACGACCAGCGCTGGCTCCTTAAAGGCTTCAGCCAGAAACCTTTGTTCAGGCTGCAGGGCACAGAGCGTGAAGGAGCTGACTGCAGCACTTCAAACGCGGCGTTCACGCATGGGTAAAGGTTCTTTAAAATGGGATTAAATATTCACATTTTTTGCCCCATATTTTTTTGACATTTCTAATCAAACCTATCCTGAGACAGATACAAGAGTCGGTTTGGATCACTGTTTTTCCATAACAGAACTGGCATGTCTTTGAGAGTCTTTGATTTTATTTCTGATCTTATAAAAAATGCACTGGATATAACAGATACAATAGATAAAGACAATGGATAGAATCATTAAGGTTGGAAAAGACCTCTAAGTTGATCCAGTCCAACCCAACACTGCTATTTGAACTAAATCAATAGATGCAATAGATAAATGCAATGGATAGAATAAATGCCGTAGACAGAACAGATGCAATATGTGACGGCCACTGCTCCTCATGCAGGAGGGGTGCCGGCGAAGGCAGCAGCAGCAGGAGCAGCCCTTTGATCCCGGGGCCACGGGGCTGCTGGATGTGGCCGTGCACAGCCGGGCTCGGCAGCCAGCCCTCCTTGCCTAATTCCCTTCTGAAGTGCTGGAGCCACTGTCACGTTTCATTAAAAGAGGCCAATAACCTTGTCTTAATTTCTAACCAGAGTGAATGGGATAATAATATTAATCCCAGTGGGGGGTGGCAAGAGAAGGCACCTCCTTACTTCAAATGTTTGGACAAAAAATTTGCTCTCATTAGGGCAGAAGGCCAGGAGATGTTGTCTTTGTAGGAGAGGCGCGCGATGGGGCTTTGCGTGTTTGAAGTGCTCCTTGTCCCCTGTAATTGGGGCTGGGCAGGGACTTGTTGGGAACTGGAGGGAGGCGAAAAGGGGAAGGGAGGCTTCAGGTCTCCCAGTGGCAGATTTCCTCCCTGCAAACAAACGTTCTGCTGCAAAACAGGCTGCCAGGTGGCTGGCCCCACACACTGCCTCCAAGTCAGGAGCAATGTGGTGAGCACAAGGCCTGGGTGGTAAAGGCAGGGCCAGATCCCTGCAGACTTTTACACAGCACCCACAAACTGTAGGAAACTTCGCTAAATGCAGTGACCCAAACATTCCTCCCAGCACCACCATCCTTGGAAAAGGAGCACCAAGAAACAAGAGCTGCTGTGAATGAAGCAAAGAGCTGGCTGAGAACTGTCCAAATCAAGTAGCGAGAGATGAAAACACCAGGCAACAGAGAAAAATGATCAGAGCACACCTCTCCTCCACCAGGAAGCACATTGTCAGCCAAAGGGATGCGAGTCTGGTTCAGCCTTGGGTAAGGGGGGAAATTAAAAGAAAGTGTTCAATTAATTCCTCATTTATAGCCAAATTCTAGGTATATTGCTTTCCTTGTTCCCCAAATTTCCCACTGTCGGTATGTTTAGAAACAAGTTGGAATTAATGTTCCTCCTGTCAGAACAGATGAGGAGTTTGTGTGCAGGGTCACGTTTTCATTACTGTGTTATCATTACTGCCATGTGAAGCCCACAGAGCTGCTCAGAGGCTGTTGAGTCAGAAGTTAAGAAACTGAGCAGATTCCCACCCATTACTGCCATGACCACATGGCTCAAAACTGCAAATGGGTGCTTTGTGCATTAGAAATGGACAAAAAACAAAAAAAAAAAAAAGGCAGAAATTATGGATTCGCAGGAGCATGACCGCAACAACAAGAGCTAGGCACTGAGTTCCCGTTGGCTCCTCCAAAGAAAGAAATAGGCACTTCAGGAAGGCAAAACACCCCATCCTCTATCCTGCTGCAACCATCTTGCAACCTCCACCCAAGGTATTTGTTTGGTGTCAAAGAACCTCGTGCTCCAAGGTCAGCTCCTGGAAGGCACTGCTGTGATTGACTGCGAGGAGGGGGGCCACAGACAGGCTCCATGCCCAAGGTCACGTTCGTGACCAGCATTGAGGTGAAACTGGCTCATCAGAGGCATACCTGTCTTCAGCACGAGACTAGATTTTGGTTAGTAAGACCTTGTTCTTCCAAGCAGAGAAATACACCAGTGCCATTCTGTAAGGCTATATGTTTTCAATAGAAATTTAAAAGAAAAAGAAATCAGCTATGTTCTTAATGTTCCCTTTCAGCTTCAATCAGTTTTTGACTCTTCTACATAAGAAAATAGAGGTTATCATTCAATCTGTTTAGTCTCACTGAGTATTACAGAGATCCCCCAAAGGTACAACCAGGCACTTTAAAAATAAAAAAGAAACACATGCTCCAGCTCTCAGGAATCTAGTCAACAGCCTGTCCGCTGCGGGTCGATTGAAGGTAACTTGATGGGACAAACCTCAGCTGTGATGGGACAAACGACAATTGTCGTATTATTTTGAGAGAGCTTCTCTTGACATCAAGATCAAGCACAGCCTCAGGAGATGGGATACAACCTTCGTTCAACCCTGAGTCTTCTCTAAGGCAGTACCCTCCCCACTGCCATCTTTACAGCACAAAATGGGAAAATTGAGCACTGTTGAACACCCAACACAACCTTGCTGGAGCAGCAGTTCCCCAGGGTAATTAACCCCACGGCAAAATTAGATCGGTCATTGCAGCACATGGAAGTACCAAGCCAAGGTGCAAACAAGAGCATGGACTCCTGTATGGTTTCTTTGGGGTATGGCACCACAAAGCACACAGCACTGGGTATCTGGGTGGGTTTATGGAGGGCTGACCTCCCCTGTCTGTCCTGCCCAGTGCCCCATTTTTCTCCTGGAGGAGGCGTGGAACCGGCCACCTGACCGCAGCCTCCCCACCAGCGGTCCTCCCTGTGGCTGCCCGTCGCTCAGTTTCCTTGCCAGGCAAATGAGGGCAACGGATGATTGTGCTTTTCCTTCGGAGGGGCTGAGATAATCTGATTTAAGAAAATGATGAAGAAAGCATTTTTGAGTACGGAGTGGAGCTAGAAAGACACGCATCAAAAGCAGTTGGTCAAAACTTTATTGATGGAGGCCTGCCTTCCAAAACCACTTTTGGATCAAAATCAAAACATTTTGCAAGAACTTGTTGATTTCTACCAAATTTTCGAAGGGGGAGAGTCAAAGCATTCACCTTAACTTTCCAAAGGCAGTGCTGGAACATTTCATGTAATCGTCTTGTTGGGGTATTTTGTTCAAATTATATAAAAATATTTAATGACATATTCTTGCATATTAAATGCAATAATGTTTTTTATTATTATAAATATAAATATGTATACAGAAGTCCAAACAAAGTATTTTCTCATAATAAAATGTCAGATTTTAATTTAATGAATTTTTTTTTTCTTTTAAGAGTATCAGGAATCTTTTGAGAGTTCCAAAATTCTTGTTTGCTTTTGTCCAGTTTTTACTGCATGAAAAATGCTGACTTCTAATTGCTTTTCAGAATGTGCATGCTTCCTTTTCAATTGTTTTCAGGCTAAAAACTGCAGTTCTCAATTGGCTCTCAGGTTACTGGAGTTTCTCAGAATATATTTTCCCTTCTCAGAAGGAAAGGAGAAAGGAAAGATATTCATTTCCATCACTGTTTTGAGTTATCAGTTAAGGAAAGAATTGGGGAAGTTGATAGAAAAGATTTCAGTCTCTGACCACTCAAGAAAATAGAAACAGTGACAAACGTCTCTATTTTCTCAAAAAATAAAAAAAATAAAAAAATAAATTGTAAATGCAATGGACCTTTGTCCATCTGGATCACCAACCAGGTAGTCTCCTGACACAAGGACTCCAAGTCAGGTTTGCCTGGTGGAGATTTCCAGCCCTATACTGCAAACTGTGGTCAAAGCTGGACCATCCCCAAGCCCTGGATGCTGCTGAACATCAAAGACATTCTACCTTTCTGGGATGGAAGACAGCACATGCTGCTCCTCAGGTAGCAAGTTCTTCAGCTGGCAGTTCCTGTTGCTACACATGGGAAGGAAAAAGAAGAAGTCTTCTTTGTTGCATGGTAAGCTTGGGAAAAAGAAGGAAGAACAAAGAAATGTTACAGCTTCCCAGTGTCTGCTAGTGTGGAAGAATGCATCTGTGGGAGCTAGCAGCAGGAGGCAGGTGACAGTTCGTAGGAGGTAGCGCTTGCACCACAGCCTGCCTTTGGCTTGGCAAGGACGTGGAAGAATGTGTGCTAATATCATGTGTGGTGGAGAAAGCCCTTCCACCCACCTCTGGCTGCAAGATCGCAGTGCTGTTTTCAGTCCCTCATCCAATGCAAATGAAGCTGAGAAAAGAGATAAAACCAGTGAGATAACTGTCCTCTTGTACTAGCAGTAATGCCTGCTCCGGGATGAGGTTTCACAGAAATGAGAAGCAAGCATCTGCTCCTAAACACCCCCAAAATGCACAGCATTTCTGTAGAATCACAGGATAAATCATTGCAGAAGGGATCTCAGGAGGCCTTTCGTCCTATTTGTTTGAAATGTTCCCTTTGGTCTGACTGGGAACGTCTGAAGACCACTGAGCACTCCATAACACCACGCTCTGTCTCCACCTCAGGACAGCTGATGAGCTGACAGCAGCACTGTGCTTCCACACAGCCACAGCAGCCTCAGTTTTTCCCAGCTGATGATTCAGCCACCAAGCAAAACAAGGGACATAACCCGATGGTGTGGTCACCCTCATCTCTGCCAGCATCACCATTAAGTCAGCTGGCATGATGTGTCTCCTGCAGAGCACACAGTGAGGTTTTCATTGGCAGCAGGCTGGTTTGCCTGCATTACTCACCCACTAGGAGAGCCACGAGGCATTCCCTGACAGAGCTGCAAGTCAGCCTCTTGTTCCGTTATTGGCTGTTAGGTTTACGACATGACCAAGACAAGCTGCTTTGGAAAATGTTCCATTGACTTCATAACACCAGCACTTGGAGCTTTGAGGACACACTGCAGGACAGCAATTCCCACTCTCACAGTGCCTAGCTGGGGCCCTGGCCTGGCTTCGTTTCCACAGCCGGGCGGGTGATGCCGTTTGGAACTCCAGCCCGAGCTGGGGAACTCCAGCCCTCACCTGGCAAGCAAGGGCATCCCCACACTGCTTCTGGTTCTCATTGCACCTCCCTGGTTCTCCAGGACAGACCACCTAGAACCTTTGTGACATCCTAACACTGTTATATGTATCTCTGCGTATATATATATATATGTGAAGGTGAGGAAATGGGCAGGATAGACACATCCTTGTGCTTTCAGGCAAATACCTTAGTTGTTGTTCCCAGCCTTCTCTGGAAAACATCCTGCTACTGGTTGGAAAAGGAGACCAAGTCCCAGATGTGGGAGCAAAGGCTTGGAGGAGGAGATTCACTGAAGAGAAGAACTGGATTTTAAAACCAAAGTAAGCCTGAATGAGCACTTCTCAGTGGCTCCTTCATGAGATATCACATCCCTCACACTCACAGAAAGCTCATTCTGTCAGAGCGCTCCTGCCTTGCGCCTAGTTAAAATAAGAGTGAGGATTCACAAGAGACTCCACCTTAAACGAGGAAGAACTAGCTGATGAACTGTGGTGAGAAGCATGAAGGTGAACCCCTAGAGCCAGCAAGGACAAGGTGCTTCTCTTGGGGTCCTGGCTGCAGGAATCGCAGCATCTGTGTGGGAGTCACAGTGGGCAGAGGTGATCCTCACAGCCTGGGCTGGAGGTTTGGCTGCCTGTCAGTTCCACCATACGCATGGCTCGAGTGCACACGTTCTTGAATATTTTCATTATTTTTTCATTTGGAATTTTATTTCATAATAGTAACAAGACACCCCAGGGCAATGTGTTTCCAGGGGATTATTGCCTTCAGCTTTTTGCTTTATGACACATGCCATAATCGCAAAGAAATGTACAACCTGTCACATCTCATTACCTGAACACGGTTGTACATCCACGTATTAGGCCTGATGGATAGGCTGGGGCCATAAAATTATATGGACTTTTGGTGGCAACAGTTAGTTTGTGCACGCAGTTCCCGAGAATGGCTTGCAGCTGGGAGAATTCAGTGTGGACCCATCCTCAGCTTCAGAGCTCCTGCAGGTTGTTTTTGCACTTATTCTGGCTGCACAGACAAACTCTGGTGCTTTCCCCCACACATGTGAGCTCGCAGCCCTCAGCTAAACACAGGAGTAATCTCAAGCGAATGAAGAGGACTTTTGTACAGCCCCAAAGCACAAACGCTCTCAGATCTGAGGCTCCTGACTCCGAGAATCTCAAGATCGAGCTGAAGACCAACCACACAGAGACAGCAGGCTGGAGGAGACCTCCTTGGAAGACTGTGGGGTGTGGAACCCTCTGTTATGGGGGCCCAAACCCTTAAGTGAGGTGCTGGTGGACCCAAGGGACAGCAGAAAAGAGCAGGAGAAATCCCTCATTTCCATCCAGCTGTAGAAGTTACTCACAGGATGCTGCAGCAGGCACTCCTAAGCCTTTGCCATGAAACTGCAAGGGCCTTTCTCTGTCTGGGAGTGCTCACAGCAGGACTCTGAGAGCTGGACCACCAGGCAGAGCATTACAAGAGGTATCTTCAGGCTCACGGTCTGCTTGGCACTTCCACTGCAGCCCAGCTCTGAACAACAGCCGTGTGTGCTCCAAGTGGCTCGCAAGCTGCCCAACCTGCCCAGCAACACGGGAGGCTCAGTCCCAGCCCAGCCAGGCTAGGATGGGGACTTTGGTTGGAGAAGGTCTGCTTTAACCACAGAGCTCTGAAGAATCCAAGTCCTAGCCATTCAGAAACGCAAGCATGATATACATCCACAACACGGCTTTTCAGCTCCAGGGAGGTTTCTCCTACCTTAGCCCAGCACAATGGCACAGGGACAGAGCTCTCCTTTCTGGGGAGCGCTGGCGCTGGGGCTCGCAGACGGTTTTCCATGTGCTGTTCCTTTAAGTTCTGCCCAGACTTCCAGACAGCAGCCTTTTTGTTCTGCAGGCTGCTGCAACTTGCAGATACATGCACCATGTTCTCTTTTGCAGGGAAATTTTCTCTTTTTCTTTTCTTTTCTTTTCTTTTCTTTTCTTT
>VXAV01001712.1:0-11897 GCA_013399715.1 Alectura lathami
CCTGGGAGCAGCACCGCACCTCGCCTCGCAAAACAAACCAGTAGCAAAGGATGGCACCAAGAGAGGAGGGACTCCAAAGTATTTTGAGTTAGCTGAACATAGATGTGATGTTTGTTGGGAGTCTTCAGTTCAGAGTCTCATCAGCATTATCTGGAGATGTCATTAACAAAAAAATATTGTCACTGTTTGTTGATAAGTTGCGTCAGGAGAATCTTGTTCTGAGATGCAAAAGCATTCTTACGAGCTGCAGTGGAACTGCAGAGCCCATAAGGAAGAGAGATACCATCACGGGTGCTTCTCGTAGCCCCACTGGAAGTAAACAGCCTTTGAGTGCTGGGCTGAGGCTTGTGCTTCAGCACCCAGACTGCTTCATCTTCTGCTTGGCCACCAGTGCAACTTTTCCAGAGGTGCTGACCTACAATACGTATGCGGATGTTGTTTGTCAGGTACTTTATCTACGTCTTTGTTCTTATTCTAGCTCATCTTCAGAGACGTGTTGCTTGAGGGGCGGTGGGGCAGGGAGGGGCAAGTGTTATTATGGGGAACTGAGGTACAGGACCATCCGGTTTCTCATCCCCTCCTTGAGAAGGGCCAGGCACCAGGGACAGCATCTCAAGGGGGTGTGACAGACAGGACAGGGATGCAGGCGTTCCGCCTGCAGTGCCTTTGGAGCTGCCAAGCCTTTGAGATGTGGCAGCTGATTTTAGCTGTTTCATGTGATAGCTGGGATACTGCTTGGTCATCTGCAAATACTTTTCATTTATTAACATGAAATTTTATATGCTTTTTTTAATCACTCAGTATCATGAGGTCCTCTGCAGCTCTCTCCAGTCAGCTACAGAGTCCTGGACAGCTCTGTAGCAGCAGCACACTTTGTCACATAGTCATCCAGTCCCGTTCCAGGCCACCTGACAAGTGTGTTTGTGTGAAAAATGAACACTTACCCCTATTTCAGGCTTTCTGTGAGGCCTACAGCCAGGGTAGGGTTCATATTTTAGAGGCTGTTAACAAGCACCAGCTCAGGCCTCCACCCAGAAGCTAACTAGTCTGAGGCTGAGTGAGCTAATTCTTCTAACTTATACAGGCGATAAATGAAACAGTGTAACAACCAGTAAGTACTGTGAGGAAGGAAAAAGTGAAGAGCAGCATTACAACAACTTACTATGACTTTCCCAAAGTGCAGCCGCAACTGAAGCTCTCTAGTTTCTGAGTAGAGCACTGGCTAGAGCAGCTGGCAGCTCTCCGCTCACTGCAGATGTTCCTCATCCACTCAGTGGCGGAACCGACCCCGCGCTGACACTGTCCCAGCAGCCCTCCTGCAGCACCCCGCTGCTCCGCCATCTGGTTTTGACAGCCCTTCCAGCTCTGTTAGCCGCTCCTGCGCTGTTCGTGGGTGCGTGGGGAAGTTTGCTGGGGTTGTCCTTCACCTCCACGGGGCTTCACTTGGCTCTCGCTTCCTTTGCAGGCACGTGCGCAACGGGGCGGTGATCGCCCGCTGCAGCCAGCCCGAAATCAGCTGGTGGGGCTGGCGGAACGCCGACGACGAGTATCTCGTGACGTCGATTGCCAAAGCCTGTGCCTTGAACCCCGGGGCCAAGGCGCCCGGTGGTGTGCCACACAACGGGAGCAGCGACGGCAGCGAGGCCTGCGAGGCCGACTTCGGTGAGACAACGCGCTCCCTTCTGCTGTCTCCTAGCTGTGTGCGTGACACAGTGCTCCCTGCACCTGGCTGTTGTTGTTGCTGTTACAGTGCAAGATTTAAACCCCATATCCAGGTTGAAAACGTGGGCTCTGTGTGGGACGGGTCTCTGGGCTGTGCCGGAGGCCTGCTGCGGGAGGGAGGGAGGGAGGTGCCGGCAGCTCAGCCTGTGCTCTCTCTGCAGACTCGTCCCTGACCGCGTGCTCGGGAGTGGAGAACGCAGGCACCCCTCAGAAGCTGCTGATCCTTGATGCCAGGTCCTACACCGCAGCTGTGGCCAACAGGGCGAAGGGAGGAGGCTGCGAATGCGAAGGTATGTGGGGCTGAGCAAATCCCTCCTCAGTCTGCTGGGTGGTGTGGGTGCTGGAGCAGTTTGGGTCAGGTGGGCGTGTTGGTGCTCACTCTGGGAGCACGTTCCCCATCTCACCCGTGCAGTGTCCGTTATTAGACATTGCTGCTCGCCCACGAGGCTTTGTTGTGGGGAGCAACCAAAAGGTGCATGGAGCCGACTGCTGCCGTGGCAGCAGCAGCTTCTGAATGTTTCTGCCTCTCCTGTGCTCAGAGTATTACCCGAACTGCGAAGTCGTGTTCATGGGCATGGCCAACATCCACTCCATCCGGAACAGCTTCCAGTATCTGCGTGCTGTCTGCAGCCAGGTGCCAGACCCCAGCAAGTAAGTCACCGTTTTCTAGCTGAGGGGAGGGTGCTCACGGTGCTTGACCACTGCCCATCTTGATCCCTGGTAATCCAGAATGGATTGCATTGCTGGCTTGGTATCTCTTGTCTATCTGTGTCCTCTGGGGGCTTCAGAAATGTTGCTGTGTCTGGGAAAAACTGAAGTGAGGTATTGGATTGGTTTGTAGTTATTCCCAAACTGGGTGACTCCTCTTTTGGACTTACTTTCACTGAGGACATCAAAAATAATTGGGTTAATTTTCTTCATTTTTCCCCACTGGAGAGCTAAGCAACCATCTTCTTGCTTTTTGCACACCTCCTAGCTGGCTTTCAGCCCTGGAAAGCACCAAGTGGCTGCAGCACCTTTCTGTCATGCTGAAGGCAGCAGTGCTGGTCTCCAGCGCAGTTGACAGAGAAGGGCGTCCAGTGCTGGTTCACTGCTCGGACGGCTGGGACAGGACCCCGCAGATCGTGGCGCTGGCAAAGATTCTTCTGGACCCTTACTACAGGACCATGGAGGTACGCGGCGTGCTGTTCTGCCGCTCCGTGTCTGTCAGATGGCAGCGTTTGTCTTTGAGTCTCAGCAGAAAGGAGTAGCGCTGCATTTGGCAGTTAGCTTAGTCGCATTTCAGAGCTGCTGTTAGGGCCTCAAGTTTCTCTGCATGCTCTTCCTGCCTGCTCTCAGTGATCTTTACGCCTCATTCCCAGCTTGGTAAAGTGCTTTGGTAAATAACCGGTTGTGTTCAAGGTGTAGCTGCTTCCCTGCTCCTCCTTCTGCTTTTTCTGTTTATTCTCAAGGCTGTTTGTGATACAGAAGTAACAGTTGTTGCTTTGTTTGGCAACCTCTGACACTCAGGTAGCTTTGCTTCCAAACCAAGCACAAACACACCTTCCTTTCCCGACCTTCAGAAGTCCTGAACTCCCAGCACTGCTTGCCTTGTCTCGCTAGGTGCCTGCAGCGCAGTTGCCTGCAGTTGTTTTTCTCTTTTATTCACAGGGTTTCCAGGTGCTTGTTGAGTCAGACTGGCTGGATTTTGGTCACAAATTTGGTGATCGCTGTGGTCACCAGGAGAAAGTGGAAGATCAGAATGAGCAGTGCCCAGTTTTCCTGCAGTGGTTGGATGCTGTCCATCAGCTTCTGAAGCAGTTTCCTTGCCTCTTTGAATTTAACGAAGCTTTTTTGGTAAGAAATATGCATGCAAATATTTCTTCATTCCTTACCAGCTGTGAGCAGAGGCAGAGGAGAGGCCATGGTATTTTATGGTGTTACAGTTGAAAGAAAACAAAAACTGAATTCTTTAGAAGTGGGAAGGCATCTGGGTACTGCTTGGGCTCTCTGCTGCCATTCCTGACGCACCTGCGCTGCGCGGGTCCGGCCCTGCCTTTTAGCTGCGGCACTGTGACCTGGTTCTGTGCGATGCTGCGGGTGGCCTCTCCTCAGCTGCCTGCAGTTTCTTCCTTCTCCCAGTGGGCACTGCAGGGTCAGAGTACCAAGCAGGCTGGGCAGTGAGGAAGGTTTTGTACCCTGTGCTTTCTTTGAATTGTTTCTTCTCCAGGTCCCTTTCTAGCCCAGTGAGTTCAGATACCATCGGTAATACTGTTCCAATCAAAAGCTTGATTTGCATCTCCCAGACACTTGAGAGAAAAAAAAAAATGGAGAAATGATAGCTATTAATCTCTGTCTCATCAAATAATACAGCTTAAGATCACAGATATGGTATCTGTTGATCTCACTTGAATCAAAGTGCCTCCTGTTATCCCCTCTGTCCTGCCCTGTGTGACAGATTGGACAGCAGTAAGGTCACCAGCTGGGTGGGAAGTGGAAAAGGCAACACCACTTCCCGACAGCCGTGACAGTTGTTCTCCTTCCAATGCTGCAGGTGAAGCTGGTGCAGCACACGTACTCCTGCCTCTATGGGACCTTCCTTGGGAACAGCCCATGCGAGCGAGAGATGCATAACATCTACAAGCGTACCTGCTCCGTGTGGTCCCTCCTGCGGGCTGGCAACAAGAACTTCCACAATCTTCTCTATATGCCAGGATCTGAGCAGGTGAGTATTGCTCCTGGCCTCACTTTCTGGGCTCTCCACCAGGCACCAGGGACTGCAAGAAGAGAGACTGGAGAGGTTTCCTTCTGCGTACATCTCTAAACACAGCGGTTGTTGCAGGTGCTGCATCCCGTGTGCCACGTGCGAGCGCTGCACCTCTGGACAGCGGTGTATCTCCCAGCTTCCTCCCCGCACCCCCTGGGGCAGGATGATGTGGACATGTACATGCCCCCAGGAGCTCAGAGCCAGGAGTTCAGTGGCAGATGTTTGGACAGGTAAGAGCCTGCAGCTCCAGTCCCGGGTGCCTCCTACCCACAGTTGTCTTTCCCTCCTTGCTCGTTACAGTTCCTGTTTTACCTGTTGCGCACATTAGTTGTGCTGTGGGGAGCAAGAGCTCTGTAGCACTGTCCCAGCTGCTTGGAGAGGAACGCGTACAGCTCCCTGCAGCCCCTAAAGAGGCAAACTGCAGAGGGCAGGCTGTAGTGTCGTGCATTTCAGCTCATGCTGCTGCACCCCTCCTCCCCACCCACACCATGATCTTCAGTTAAGAACATTTCTCTTCTCTTATCTCAGCCACAGCTGAAATGAGGCAAATTTCAGGAGTTTTGTTCTGAGATTTGCTTTGCTTTTGGGTTCCAGATTACCAAAGACAAGATCTATGGATGACCTGCTTTCAGCCTGCGACTCCAGCAGCCCGCTGACCCGCACATCCAGTGATCCAAACCTGAATAACCACTGTCAGGAAGTGCGGGTGGGCCTGGAAGCCAGGCACGCTGCTGCCGAGGGAGCCGAACTGCACGTGGGAGAAGGCAGCGTGGTGGCTGCCGCTGAGACACGGCAGGTGGAGGAGCAGCAGGAAAATGCCCCCCTGCAAGCTGCTTTCAGCAGCAGCGCTGAGCACGAAGGGCAAACCAAGCAGCTGAGCAGCTGCGCGTCTGTGCCAGCAGGCAGTGTGTCTCTGGAGACAGAAGAGGGAAACGGAACGTACATGGAGGAACTGGATGGTGCACGGTCAGCTCCAGATCCTTCCGGACAGGAAAACGTTGACAGGGTCTCCACCAGTTCTGGGAAGCAAATAGAATCCTGTTCCCAGGAACCCTTGAAGGCTCCTGGCTTGGCATCCAGTGGAGGAGGCTGCCCCAAGAAGAGCACCACCTGCCAAGACATTCCCAGCCAGGAGTCCCTGGCACCCAGCGCTCCTCGTCAGGAGCCGGGCGTCCCCTGCCCGGCTGAAGACAACGGCACAGGTGATGCAGGAAGGAGCGGGCCCTGCGAGGAGCCCTGCCGCCTGGGCAGAGTGCCGCTAGAGCAGTGGCGCAAGCCCATTTCCCAGAGCCAGAGCAGCGAGTTCTCCTTCCTGGGGTCCAACTGGGACAGTTTTCAAGGAATGGTGACATCGGTCCCCAGTGGGGAGCCCGCACCCAGGCACCTCCTGTCCTATGGCTGTTGTAGCAAGAGGTTGAGCAGCAAACAGCTGCGGGCACCGGGCCTGTGCTTCAGCAGCCAGTGGTCTGCCAGGGAAGGAGCGAAAGGCTCAGCCTGCTCTGGCCACGTGGGAACGCATTTTGCAGGCTCCACAGGGAAGCCCAGCCGCTCGTGGCTACCCTGCCACCTGAAGCAAGCGTCTGGTCCCAAGCACGTGCCGCCCAAATGTCCTTCTCCTGTGCCTCCTCTCTACCTTGACGACGACGGGCTCCCCTTCCCCACGGATGTGATTCAGCACAGGCTGCGGCAGATCGAGGCCAGCTACAAGCAGGAGGTGGAGCAGCTCCGCAGGCAGGTGCGGGAGCTGCAGCTGCGGCTGGACATCCGCCACTTCTGCGCCCCGCCGGCCGAGCCGCCCATGGACTACGAGGATGACTTTGTAAGTAACTGCCCCTAACAGCCCAGCCCCGGCCGTGCAGCCCTTGGCCCCTGCATGCCCCTGACACTGCCCTCTCCCACCTGCCTTCGTGTTCTCGCCTTTCAAGCGGATGGGTAAGAGCACTCCCATGTTTCTCCAGCCTCATTCCCTTCTTGCCCACAGTCCGTGTCCTCATGCTTCCTGAAGGTATCTCTGCTTCCTGGGGGCCAAGTAGTGACTTCTACATGGTTACAAATGCTTCAGCTCTTTGCTCCTTGTGCAGGGAACTGCGGAGCCCACCCATGTGCCTCTCACAAGCACTGTGTGGCCAGAGAGGGAATGCCCTCGGGCAGGATTCGTGACTCAGTCTCTCTTTGCAGACATGTCTGAAGGAATCAGATGGCAGCGACACTGAGGACTTCTGTTCTGACCACAGTGAAGACTGTTTGTCGGAAGCGAGCTGGGAGCCTGTTGATAAGAAGGAAACCGAGGTACGTGTGGTGTTAGAGCAGCTGTAAACGCAGCAGGAGAGGATGTTTCATCCTGGCAGCTAACTAACTTCCATGGTTACGGCAGCAGGGAGTGGGCTGGAAGAAGGGCTGAGAGCGGCCTCCTTTGTCCTTTAAGGCAAGGGGCAAGAGGCTCTGCAGCCTCGGCTGCTGCGTCCGATAGAAGGGGACCTGTGGGGTGGAAGTCTCAGGGCTGGCGTGTTCTGGTCCAAAGCAACAACTCACCCTGCGCTTGGTTCTGAGACCTGAGCGGTGTGCTGTCAGACTCGGAGCTGATGAGGGCTGGTGTTTCCCTAGGTCACGCGGTGGGTTCCAGACCACATGGCCTCGCATTGTTTTAACTGCGATTGTGAATTCTGGCTGGCCAAACGGAGGCATCACTGCAGGTAAACAATACTTTTGCTGCAGTTCTGCTCTTCTCTGCCTGTTTCTCTCAGACCTCCCCAAATGCTTGTCTGCAATGTTTGTCCCCTCAGCCTCTGAGAGGAAAGTATTAGGACTTTCCTTTATTCACCAGGTCCCATAAATTCCCTGCAGATTTCCCGTCTGCTCCGTTGTTCTTGTTTCCATTTCCCCAAGGTTTTTGATCCTTCTGCTGATCCTGAACTGCGGGATCCTTTTGCACTCGCTGAAATTTTGCTGTGGCGTTCCCAGCTCTCCTCACTGCCTTTCTTGCTTCTTGACAGGAACTGCGGGAACGTGTTTTGCGCTGGTTGCTGCCATCTGAAGTTGCCCATCCCTGACCAGCAGTTGTACGACCCTGTCCTCGTTTGTAACTCCTGTTATGACCACATCCAAGTGTCTCGTGCCAGGGAGCTCATGAGCCAACATCTGAAGAAGCCCATCGCCACAGCCTCCAGCTGAACGCCAGACAAGGGACCTGTCTCAGCCCAGCCTTTTCTCTCATGGGTTTGATGGGTGACTCTGCCTCCACTGTAATTGTGAAGGCCTTTGGTGCAACACTTGAACACCAAGCTTGAATGCACTGTCTTCAACAGTCTTACTATCGGTCTGGAGCAGAGGAGCTCAGATTAGAGAGCACGGTGTGTCCCCCGGTGGGCCCGTACATTGTAGTCTGATGACCTAGGGCAAAAGAGGGGATTACAGCCTCTTTCTTTCGTGGGCTGGAAAGCAATGTTTTCACAGATATTGCCTGTGCAAAGTACCCCCAAAGCAATAGAAAGGCATGTTTAGAACCAATTCCCCCAGCAAAGGCAGGCTGCTGTACGAGAAGGAGGAGGGCAGACTCAGTGCGGTGCCATGTGCTTTGGAAGGGCCTCAGCCTGGAGCAGTTCTGTAGATTCTCTTTCCATGAGTGTGATTTGCGATCAGCGTGGCGAACAAGACTCACTAGCCGTCACTAATTGATTTTCTCTTGAGCAATGAAGAGAAATTCGTTCTGGCTGAAGCAGGCCGAGCACATTTCGGCCGTTTTCATGCGCCGCTAGGATCAGTGAACGCACCTGACTTTGCCCCTGCCCGCCAGCAGTGCAGGGAGATGGGAGATCGGCTTTTTCACTTCCTGCTCTGCCGTCTGCTTTGTCTGCAGTAGTGTCACAGCCTGGTGCTAACACAGGAATGGCACCCTGATCCTCTCCTGGCATGGAAACAGAACTCGTGTTCCTGTGTTGCTCCTCCTCCCCTTTTCTGCCCTCAGCTCTCCACCTCCTACTGCTCTGTATCCTGAAAACTTGATACCTTGAGGGTATAGGCCATAACGTGTTGTTTTACCTCCTGGAATGTGCTGTCTGGTGTATGTGAGGGTTTCAGTCCAAATGCTGCTATATATTTCTGTGCACTTAATGTAACCCGAAAAAGGGAGAATGAAGCATCGATACCAAAACAAGGTGGGGAAGGACACTGGCTGGCATAGACACTACGGTCTGTGCTTTTCACTTTAGGATGTAAACCAAGCTACAGCGATGAACATGACGTGTGGCATCTGTCCAGTGGTGGAAACAGTATCTCTGGTTTGCCCCAGTGCTACCTAAAATGCCTCCTGAATTTGACTTCCTTTTTTGTCTCCTGTGCAGTGGTCAAAGTTCAGAGTTGCCAACTTGAAATTGCCTCTCTGCTTGTTCCTTAAGCTAGAGAGCAGGAATCCCAACTCATTCCAAAAAAAAAAAGGAACTGGGTTTAGGAAGAAAGAAAGGCTTAGAAAGAAAGTGGGCTTTGAGTGAGCTTCTGTTTAATCCCTGGATCTCTGCGGGGGCATCCGTACTGCCTCCTTGCTAAGAGATCTGCAGGTATCAGTGAGGAAGAAGGGTCTGGACATGGGCGTTTCTTTACAGAAGTGCAGGTTTTCTTCCCAACGACAGGAAAATGCCCTATGTTTTCTGCACATCATGAGCTGAGGCTTTCTGCGTTGGGAGGGAGGGCCTGTGAGGGCATTTGGTCTAACAACAAGGCAAAGTACTTTACGCTGTTGTGATCTCCCAGGCTTTTGCTGATGGTTTGTTGTCCGGGGGGAATGGAATAGCAACCCTTTCCTTCACTTTGAATGTCAGCATCTGGTTTTGTAAATCCCAATAGTGCGAACAAAGCTAGCATCATCTGAAGACCCTGTACTTACTTTGGACTCTGCTTCTTTTCCATACTGGGAACAACCAATATGGCTTTGGGACGAGAAGGCACCTTGCTTCAGATTCTCCCCTGCCTTGTACCTTGCAGTCATTGCCAGACATGGAAGAGCGATCGTTGGGCTGGCAGCAGAATTTGGATTTCTCCTGTTTCATGCGTGCTGGAATGACTGCAAGCAATAAGGAAGCCAGAACTAGGTACTCCTGGCCCTTCCGTTCAGGCCATTAGTCCAAACTGCTTTTAGCTCTTGTGAGTTTCAGCGTCACAATGTGCTGGCCAAAAACTCTAAAATCAGTTTGATAGCATTGTGACAAACAAAATGTGCTGTACAACTCAATACAGTTGAAATAAAATCTCTATATTAGTGCTGCTGTGTCTGGCCCCTTTCTTGAGTTTGTGGTGTGTTGTTCTTGCTGGCTGTTACTCGCTACCCTGTCCCTTGATTAAGGTATGTTAGGAATTTAGTCTTCCTTCTTGCAAATAGTAACCACGGGCAGGACATGGTCATGGTCTTCTACCCGAAGGCCCTGTGATTTTCACCAAACAAACCCACAGCTGCCCGGGGTACCAGCTCCCTCCAGCCTCTCCCTTAATGACTCAGTGAGGAATTTTTCTCTTCCAAAAGAAGAGCTGCCAACATGTTGGTACTGCTTTGCCTCGTAAGTTATATTAGCTTTGAGTATTTAGGGACGAGAGGGTTTTACTGGCTTCTGCACAGCTGGATCAGCACCCAAGTTCCAGTCTGGGGAAGCAGCATTCCACTTTGCTCTCCTTGTGGCTTGGTGAGCTCGTTCTGACCCATTTCACGTCTCTTCCTGGTGGGTGGTTGTGTCCCTGTCTGCAGAGTGGCAGCTGGGGACTGTTTTGCTTAGTCAGCCTGACCTGCCAGGGTGACACAGGTACATTCAATCAGTGGTGCAGCCAGAGTGAATCTTTTAGCAAGCCTGTCTTCAACTTAAAGCATCCAGGGGTCTTAAAACTGAACAGGTCCCTGGTGAGCTACTCCAGCAGTTCAGGCCAGACAGGCACCTAAACACTTGTTGCATTGGAAACACTAGCACAAAGATGGCTTGCCACATGTAAAAATTACCTATTGCTTCTGAAACTGCCATGCTAAGGGAAGTCACCTTTGGAGGCAATGGTTGCATGTTAGTCATGAGTGATGTTCATGCACAGATTCACTTCCAGGCTGTGGTCTTAACACTTCCAGTGTCACCTGGCTCTGCAGTGAAGGCCTGGCTGCTGGGGCTGCAGTGTGACCCTTTGGCATCCCGTCACCAGACGGAACAGCACTCAGCAGAAGTTCCCCCGTGCATTCACAGCTGAGTTTAGGCATTTTGCTTGAGACACGTCAGACTGTTGCGTCGTCAGGCTGGCCATGCCAGCAAGGGCACATTGCATTCATGAGCACTGAGCACAGAACAAAGCACTGTCACTTAGAGAATATAAAGCCATAATTTGCCAGCACATTCAGCCTGAAGTAATCTGTATGTCATGCTGAAATGTGTCTAAACCTAGCACAAACAGTGAGATCAAAGCCTGCCCCTATCGGAGCAGTAACTGCCACAAATTCTTAGCAAATTAACAACCGGAACTGCTTATGATGTGCTATAATATCTCATCAGCCACTGAGCAAAATAAACATCGATTTAGGTGTAGGGAGAAGTCAGGTCAAGCTTGTGATGGCTGGATATTATTCAGCTGCTAAGCCACTAATAGATAATGCTAAACCTGCAGCGGATGTGAAGAGACATGTTAAGCCTTGGTTATGAAAGAGGGAAAAAAGAGAAATGTGATATATGGCCTTCTTGTGAACCCTGCAAGTACTGAACAGGAAACAGTTTAAAGAGGGAGACAGACAAGAAGGATGCAGGCTTTCTGAGGTGTGTTTGATGTGTTTCCGACCCTTCCATTTCCAGTGTAACAGTTACACAGCACTACAGTGCTCACAAAATGTTTGCTTCTGTACAAGTGAACTCTGGCCACTGCCTTTTATTTATGGTACCTTGAGTATCTGCACCTCACAGGTTAATACTGATACGTGAGTCAAATTGTCCTTAGGTGAAAGATGCTGTATACAGTCTCCAGTGTATTTAAAAAAAAAAAAAAAAAAAAAAGCTGAAAGCAGCACACATCTTCAGTCCCACAAAGTTTAGGTTAGTCATGCAACTTTGGTCTCTGATGCAACGATGCAAGCGTAGTTGTTACTGACACGGCTGTGCCCTACTCTTTCTCACTGAAAACGCAGTCAGCTCTGAAGCCCTGTGTCAACCTCTGCATTCCAGAAGGCGGCTGCTGCGCGAACCTGCTGGGCTGGCCCAGTGCGTGCAGTGCTCGGCTGAGATGGCAGCAGCCTAATGGTAAGGAACAAAAATGGATGCATCTGTATATCAAGAACATACAACAAGAAAATACAAGAACAATGTATTTCCACTCATCATCCAAAAAATGCAAATTTTCTTTACAGTTGTATAAAGAAAAAAAAAGTCTGCAAAGGCACCCAGAGCACTGCTAGTTTGAAGGATGTGTGGGGCTGGAAGGG
>VXAV01001715.1:0-36447 GCA_013399715.1 Alectura lathami
CACAAAAGGTGGTTTCTGGAAGAAAATGCTCCCATGCTCGTGTTCATCTCTACCATGAACGTGTAACTTGCTGTGAGATGGGAAAGAGTAAAGAAAGATGGGATGCTGGCTTAGAAACAGCTGGTGTCAGTACATGGTAAAGCCAGTAAGTAAGCCTGCTGCTCTGTAACAGAGAGCTTAAATTCTGAACAGGGAAACCAGAGGGCTACTCCGATAAGAAGCAGCCTACTGAGCATGCACTGGAGTCAGCCTGACTTTCTAGTCTCTTTTCTTGCAGCTGAGTAATGAAGTCCTCCACTAATTGACTTCATGAGGCCAGTAACAGAGCATGCCTCCACGCAGTTCCACGAGGTACCTGGATGAAGGCTGCTTCAGGGTGCATTCTGTTCCTGCTTCTTAAAGCCTCACAACTTCATTCAAATGTTGTTTTGCAATTTAGATGTCATCTTTCCTTTTTATACGTGTGGCACTGGAGGAAAATACTGGATTGGCCTATTTTGTGTTGGCCTAATTCTCTTCCTCTTGAAGAAAGCAGAAGCCTTTGGCATCAGTGGGAAGAGAATTACTGTCTGCTCTTAAATTCCAGTGTAGAAGGTTGAATGTTTTCATAGCTTCACCTTCTCATTTGCAAGATCTTATTTTGGTGAGACCAGTCAGCATTTTCTTGACCTTCCAGCTGACTGAATTCCCAAAAGAATGGGAACAGATTTTTTCTCGGAGCACAATTTCTAGAGATGAAGTGTGCATGATAAAGCAGATATCAGTTTGTTGTTTCCTATAAATAAACATTCTTAAAGGTAAGGGCAGGAGTTGTACCAAAGTCCTGAAATACTTAACAGGATGCTGTACTGAGAATGCACAGAAGTTATAAAGTGCTGCAGAGGAACAGCTCTGTCTCCTACTTTATTTGCCACGAGGTTCTCGCTGCATAATTCTCTCCTGCCGTGCCGACCTCTGGTGCTCCCCGGTAACGCAGGGCAGTATTTCCCGGCTGGTTCACGGCTGCAGCGTGCTGAATGCTGCAGGCAGGATTACCTGCGGGCCTCTCTTAGGAATTTCAGACTGTCAGCATCCCATCTCCAGGAATCTGACAAACCCCACTGACTGTAGCATTCACTCCTCTGTCGGGTTCCATCAGAGCAGAACCCCAGCCCCCGGGGCTGAGCCTCCCCAGGCCGCCCGGCAGTGCAGGGTGACGCGGTGTCAGCGTGTGCTTGCTGCGGCCCTTGGGCGCTGGGCAGGGATGGCTTCTGACCTTCCAGAAACACCAGGCTCTGGTTTTGCATCGGCAGGGTAACACCAGTGCCTTTGTCAGGTACCTTCCAAGCCCGGAGGGGCCTCCAGCCCTGCAGCTGTGTCCCTCGGTGGGGCACCCACCTGTGTAGGTGAGTACCTGCTCACCTGTGCTCTGCTCTCTGTGTTTTTCACCGGCTGGCCCACAACATGGTGAAGAATCAAAGACAAAGTAACTACTAATAAACACTCAGATGTTATTTGGGGCAGTTATGAAGTTTGTCCAAAATTTGGTGGACTTTTTTCATATATAAAATACCAGCCAAAGCTTGGATTGTCTTCTCTATAGTTTGGAGATGTTTATCATTGTTACAATGACTCCTGCATATTCTGTTTTCTCGTGCATCATTTCCTTTATTTGATTAAGCAAGTCCAAAGATACCTAATAAATGCACACCTTGCTGATGCTCTGTGTAATTACTGGGATGCAGATGAGCCACTGATTGGCCCCGCTCAAGCTTTAACTTACAATGACCCTTCGCTCCAACAGAAGTAGTAAATATTGACAGTCGGAGATCCACCACTCAGGGCAGACACTGCAGCGAACTGCAAATGCATTACAGCAACAGCTTATCTTACCCATCGACCAACAACAGCAAAGTGACGTAGCTGGAGAAGGTTTTTAAATACCTGCCTTAATGCAGGTGTTTGCGAATCATTCACCACCCTATGAGGCACTGAGCAAAACCAGATCAATGCTCTTTGTGGGTTAGTTGGCAAGCACGTTTTCTTTTAACTTTTTGCCCCTTCTAAGTGAAAAAAGCCTAGTACACACAAATTAAGCATTACTGTGCCTGGAGAAATCACCTTAATTAGGTAAAGATCTAGCTATAAAGTTTTGGTAACATAAAATTTTGAGAGAAGTAACTTGTTTTCTGCAACATGCAGCACTTTTGCAAGCACTTCTCAAATAAACCCATCTGTGGAGGAACTGCTGACTTTGCAATGACAAGACTAAGGACTAGAGCTAAAGGAACAATTTATAGGTCTGCTCTTAAACATATAAATAGATTATACATTTTTTTCTCTCTATATATATCCATCTCATGAACTTCCCAAAGCAAGGATCATGATCTGTTTTCTGTATAAAACAAAGTCT
Source organism: Alectura lathami (assembly GCA_013399715.1). Lineage (NCBI taxonomy): Eukaryota > Metazoa > Chordata > Aves > Galliformes > Megapodiidae > Alectura > Alectura lathami. The sequence goes on from VXAV01001715.1 coordinate 2,393, forward strand.
TAAAATTTAGGTGATGCTTCAGATAAAAAGAAATGGCTAAATGCAGGCTACTCACGTTTTCTCCGTTCCCAGCTGAATGAGATGCAGTTCCCAGGTGGTGTGGCAGGGGGGCTGCTCTACGTTTCAAGCAATACTTCCTAAAAAGTTCTGGAATGAAATAATGATGGAAAAGACATGCTCCATAAAACATTTGTTTTCTCATTACAGTGGAACTGATGCTATCAGTAGTGAATGGAAGTAGAAAGCCCCTAGAAAAATGAGAACTTCATAGAGAAATCCACTCAAAAGCCCAGAAAAACCTGCTGGAAGTGGCAGGACAGGGTCATTTAATACAGCTATCTGACTGGAGAGAAAATAACTTTTTTCATAGATGGGAGTAAAACCTTACTTCAGACAACAACCAAAAACAAATCTCCGACCACTTAATGGAATTACTCCTATCCCATCTCAGCTTGGGTGAGTTCCAAACCTTTGCCGTGGTGCTAACAGCCTTTGCATTAGATCTCTCAGCGCCTCCCAAGACAGATCTATTTCTGTTGTTATTGCTGTGTTCACAGGCTGGAGTGAACAAAAGGGGTCTCTGTATCAGGCAAGTTGATAGATGGTTTTATTAGCATTTATATGTAAATATGGCTCAGAAATAGAGAATTTGATCTTGTAAGCATATAACTCCAGGAAAAAAAATCAATAAAAGTCTATTTCATTCTAGCAGCTGATGTCTGTGTAAGCAGAGTACACGTATAATCTGAGTAGATATAGATGTAGGCCTATAATAAAATATAGATTAATACTTAATCACCAATAATAGAAAACTAAATGCGCAGCACAGCCACAGGAAACAGAACTGCCAAAGTGGCAACAAGGACCAGCAGAAGGAACCGACTCTCCTTGCTAGAAGACACAGCACTGACGCTCTGCGTGACTTGTTTATCCATACCCAGGTACACACACGCGTTTTAAAAACAACTCTTAGAGTTTCCTAGAGCCATCGCTGTTAGATGTTAGTTTTATAAATACAGATGTAAATAAAAATTGAAATGAGTGGGTATCTCTTGGCTACCATTTCCAGCAGCAGATCTTCTGGCATCGTTTATTGTAGTAACAGCTAGGTGCAGGCTGGGGTCTTTCCCGACCGTGGGGATCCTGCATGACTCATAACCTGGAGTTAGATCTGGAGCTGGGTAGGGAGTAATCACACCGCCAGAAAGCCAGTCTGCAAAAAGAGAGGGAGAAGATTTTCTCTTGGCCTGTGAAAATCCTGTGAAGTTCTGGCATCCTTTTTTCTCATGGTTAAAAATATTTCTTATGTGCTCCTTTTTTTTTTTTTTTTTTTTTTAATCAACATTAACACTTCCTTTTGGAGCACTCAAAAAATAAACCTGAAATTCTCCTCCAAAACCTAGCCCAAACTCTTAATTCTTTTTTTAGAGCTATTTCCGTGGGGTTCTTTAAATTATTTTTATTATTAATATTTTTTATTTTGAATTGGACTGTACTGGCTTTGTCTCTGCTTCCTACTGCTGGAGTTGTTCTAGTATGAAATCCTCATGCAGGAGGTGCCCCCACGCGTACCACGATGTTCGGATCCTTCCATTTGGTTCAGAGACTTGGAGTGTGCCAAGACTGAATTCTGCCTGTTTTGGTTCTTTAATTAGAAGATTCAGTAATATTTCTCTAATATTTGTCTTCTGTCACTCTTACCCAGCAAATACACTAAAAGCAAAAAATAGGTGGAACAGGTCTTCCAAAATTAGTTATGCTCTGTAAATTTCCAGCACTCTACAAGCTAAAACCAATTAGGTTTAACTTCTCCCTAGCATTTAAAATATACAGAAGGATATGCATATATTACAGCATGTACAGTGGGAAATGAACGCATTTCCATGTTTTGTCCTCATCAACCGTGGTATCTTTGATCTGCTGGAAAGCAAAATGTGCCGGTTAGCAGAGGGCCGTGCCATCTGTGTGGGGCTGCCCAAGGCGCTCAGCACCCCGCAGCGGCAGGGCAGGGCTGGGGCAGGCCCCGCAGGCTGCTCCCGGAGCTTGTCCTGCTTCCAGTGCAGAAGGGAAGAGCTACCAGGAGAGTCTGGTGAAACTGGCTTTTAACCCAACAGTGGGAATGGTTTGGTTGGTTGTCAGCAAAGCCAATCTGTGCAAGTGATTTTATCTGGTAATTACGTACAAGGAGAACAATCAGGGACACGATTCTTCTGCAGTGAATGAAATAAAAGCTTTACTACTGCCTTCGTATTAAATAGACCAGACCCTGTGTGGGAGGAGATGAGAACAGGAGTCATGGGCAATAAAAGAACAGCCCAGATTTTCTCACGATTAATCTATTTTCTCATGAAAATAAACATTTTCTTATAAAAACAAACATAGTAAGAAATTAAATATTGAGTTTCTGATGCAGGGATATTACTACTGAACAAACACGTCTTTCCTTTCAGGCTTTCAAGGCTTTGAAACGCTTTTATGAATTTCTCTTTCCTAAAGAACAAACAAACAGACTATATAATTGACAACCCACTGTTTGAAAGCACTTATTATTCCTGATGTTTCTAATATGACTTGTTAATGGTACTTTGCAAGAGATTTCCAAAGATGACAGAAGCAGGGTTGCAGTTCCAAGGCTGATTTGATGGGCCGTCAATGTACAGTAACCGTACTCTGCAAGGTATGCCCCGGAACTCCAGATCAGTAAATGGATGAAAAGAATTTTTCTCTCTCCCACAGAATTACTTCAGTATTTTAATGAAAAACATTGTATCAGATGCAAGTCTTAAGGATAAACCCGCAATAAATTACAAATGTTAAACATGTCAGGTTTAATATGCTGTTTCTGCAGTGCAAGTATTATGAATAAGATGCTTTTTGCATTTCTTCCATGGAGATAAGACTAGTATTTTTCAAAAGAACACAGATAAAGCATGCTGAGGTTGTCTTCTGAAATACAGCAAATCGCCTTCTCATCAGAGCTTTCCCTGCTTCCCCAGAGCCTTCCCTAAAATTAAACAGTGACTTTATTTTGATGGAATGTGTGAACAGACAAAAAGAAAAAGATACAATTTAAAAAGCAAGGCATTACTTGCAGGAAAAAACAAACAAAAAAACCCTTAAATATTACAAATCCCCAAAGATGTGTTTTGAAGCTTTCATACCATTATTACATGTTCTATAAACCTTGTTTATGCCTTTGCTTTTAACAACAAACTCCCATTTCAGATTCTGGTACGCTTTTTTAAGTGACTTGCATCATTCTAGCTTGGCTTTTCTGTATTTACACAATGCAATCATGTCACTATCTTATTTCCTGGTGACATCCGAGACTTTAAAAACTTTCATATAAAAGGCTTGCTATCAGACACGATTCCTCAATATTTTTCTAAGTAGACAGGATTGCACTTGCAGATTTGACTCTTGGGACCTGAGCTCCTTCAGCGGGTTAGCTGTAAACACCCTGGTTATTAACCTCCACGTCCAGGCCCACAAGGATGTGGGATGAACACAAGGTCACCGCTGCTCTTGACTGGAGTAAGACCTGATGATGGGAACACAACACTTCAGACAAGATTTTGTGTTGTGCTTACTTCCATAACGGTTTGGTGGGTGCATGTGCCCATGCCTATGGCAGTACCCGCACGCCTCCCTTGCGTCCGTGCTAGTGAAGATTAATGTTGAAGTGCAGTGTGGCACCCATGGCTCAGTTTTTATCCACAGAACATGCACGGCTGTAGAACTGCAAAGGCCCTGCCAAACCTCAGGGCAAGACATGCAACCTCCAGCCCCCCCACTGCAGCCTTTCCTTGGAAGTGTCGATATCACAACCCTACTGGAGCTCGTTAGGGGCCAGCTGACCTTGCCTGCTGCTCGAGGCTGAAGCCACCCCGCAGGCTGGATCCACGCCGGGCCAAGCGTGCCCACGCCTGTCACCACATCCCCCCGCCTCCACAGGCTCCTCCTGCCCCAACTCAGTAACGCTTTGATAGAGTCACAGAGTATCTCGAGGTGGAAGGGACCCACAAGGAGTCCAAGCCCTGGCCCCACACAGCACCACTGAACCCCTGTCCCTGAGAGCGGTGTCCCAACGCTCCTTGAGCTGCAGCAGCTCGGGGCTGTGCCCCCTGCCCTGGGGAGCCTGTGCCATGCCCCCCACCCCCTGTGCCTTTCCCTACCCCCAGCCTGACCCTCCCCTGAGGCAGCTCCGTGCCGTGCCCTCGGGCCCTGTCGCTGTCCCCAGAGAGCAGAGCCCCTGGGAGGGAGCTGCAGGCCGCCATGAGGCCTCCCCCCAGCCTCCCCTGCTCTGGGCCCAGCACACCAGAGGCCCTCAGCCGCTCCTCGTAGGCCTTGCCCTCCAGACCCTTCCCCATCTCCGTAGCCCTCCTTTGAATGCTCTCTAACAGCTTTATGTCATCATATCCATTGTGGTCTGTATTCAGCAATCTCGATCACCGTGCTCTAGCTGAAGTCTCCCCAGACCCTACGGCCGGGCGTTGCTACGCCCATGTGGTGCCACACCTTGGTGGAGCGCAGCCTCCTGCCACGCAGGCCGGGCCGTCCCATGCACCTTTCCTGATGGCCCACCTGGGCGCAGGCTGCAGCGGCCTCCCGGGAGCGTTCCCCGCTGGCGTGGTGACGCAGGGCGCTCAGGCAGCAGTCGTTCCACGTGCAGTGATGGCAGGGAAACCAGCAAGCTGCACAAGTCATTAACAGAACATTAGCAAAACAGACAATTTTCCGAAAGACTAGCCGCACTGCTTAGGCTCGCTAGATGCAAACGGCACTGTGGAGAAACGGGTGGGTGCTGTGGATCAGTCTGTGCTTCTGGCTCACAGCGAGTGCAAAATAAATTGCTTGTCTTAGCCCGAGGTAATCTTCTTCGTGTATCTGATCCCTCAGACTTCTACCTGGGCATGTTTAGCATATATGGCTGCCAACCAGAATCTGTGCTGATGCTACTTGCAATATAAAAGAAATTTTTCAAGGATGAACCACTTAACTGTGGAGAGGGTGAAGAGTTTCTGTGGCAGTATTGCTGTTTCAAGACAGATATCCAAATATCCCTGTGCAAACTATATTGTTCCTTTTTTCAGCAGTTTTTAATAGTGACCATTAATACAATTGCCACGGAAGTGACGCTTGATCCTCCTATTGCCAGGAAACAACATTTAGCATCCATTTTTTGTAGTTGGCAAGTTCCCTATGAACACTTTGATGAATAGTTTTTTCAGGATTGTTCCTTCGCATTCTCCTGTTACTGCGACGTGGACTTCACCCTGCCTTTTGCTTGGATCATCCCAACAACTGGACAGCCTCCAAGAGCCCCCCCTGTGCAGGAGCACTGCCGTGAAGGACCTCCTCCTCCAGAACCAAATGCCTCTCTAATTCCCTACCATTACAATTCCTTGGCAAAACAAATAGTCCATCTTAAGCAGTTCTCACAACCTAGACAGAAAGGGGCGAACACAAATTGGTATTTGGATCCTTCCCATTGCACTTCTGAGAAGGAAGAAGCAGAAATGATGCTCGCATTTTCAGTCTGTAAGAAATATGAACACAGGTAGCAGCTGTGGATTTGCTTACTGAGGAAAATGTGGTTTCTTAATGCACCAGGAATTGAGAGGTGCTATGGAAAATGTATTTGTTTAGCCCCTAGCAAAATAATTCCCTCCATATCTCTGCCATAAAATTAAGCATTATTTCTGTTGATATCAAGTTAACATCCGGAATGACTGTTGTAATGGTTTGGTGCACTAGAAAATATGAATTTAATAAATGTGAAGGAAGGCAGAGAATACTAGAAGCTGATGTCTGCAGCACAGAGCTGGTGCTGAGCTGGTGCTGAGCCTCGCCAGGACAGCTTGCACTGCATCTCCCAGGCCCTGCTGTTTCCCCACCTAGTATTTTTAAAAGACATACAATTTTAAACACACAATCAAAACAAGCTCCATCAATCACAGGACCCCCATTAAATATCATTTTTAGAAAAAAGATTTTGCGATACTGCTCTGTGCTGAGGGAGTTCTTTGGGACTGGTACTCTCTCTTAATCCCGAAAGCCCAGGAGCTACTGCTGTGCCCCTTTTCTGGAGCCAGTGTTAAGCTTTAAGAAACACTGCCTGGCTGTCAAAAGCTAAAACATTTTGGACCAGTCCCCTGAGTTCTCTCACTGGCTCCTACTGCATTCTGCTACCAGGGATGTACTGCATTTGTTTAAAACAAACAAAAAGACCCAAACCCACAGTAACAATTCAAAAAGGCTCTCACTGGGCAGACTGCCAAGATGTCTAGCAGGTAATGACCACACACTAGCACTCAAATTCTTCTTAATTCAGCCTCACTGACTTCAGTGGGAGTTGGGAATGTTCACCCTTTCCCAGGAGCCATGCCTGCTTTATCCGCCTTGTCTCTGTGATTGTTCATTAGTGGTTATTCTGAACCATATCCTGTCAGGGGTTTTGTTTTCAAAGCTTGGTTGTCCTTTAGCTTATCCACCAAAAAATCCACCACAGGATATATAAGCCACAGAACAAAAGCAGCCGTTACGATTTAGCTATATTTAAAGCCATAGTGCACTTTTTCACTGATTACTGCTGCTTTTTCAGTTTTTACCAGCACGATGGATGTGATTTTACGGTATAAGCAGCAGCTGAAGCAGAAGTCCATGGCATGGCTTTTCCCTTGTGCCGTGGCCTCTGGACTGTCATTGACAAAGCACAGCACTGAAATGGACTGGGCATGTGGAGCTGATCAGAATTTCCTTTTGATTACACTGGGTTTTTGTCCATGGTGCCCTGGGCTGGAGGAGACTGGAGACAATAATGTGCAGGTCATTTCTAAAGAACATTTTCCAGTTAAAGAGAATTAAATCCATTTGCAGTAGAAAATAACTAGAGAAGAGAAAGTGTCACTATTACCCTGTAAAATTGTATGTCTCCGTTGATCAAAATACCAGAAGTCTATTCAATGAAACCAGAAATACTTTCTTATCAAGGAGGAACACTAAAGGTAATGTGCAAGTAAGAGGATATAAATATTCAACAAAGAAAGGATCAAATTATTATTTAAAAAAAAAAAAAATCTGGACATGCTCCCACATATTTTAAAAGAAGCTGTAGTCTTTTTAAGGGAGTTTCATTTTTGAAGTGTTCCATGATTCATTTAACTGCACCAGAGTTAAGTCAGCGCTAACACAGCAGCAGGGACTGCGGCTTTGTAAGGCCTTCGTGCTGCTCACCCACCTGGAAAGAAGCTGTAGGACGGGCTTTGAAGGCATGAATGATTGGAGCAGTACTACCCCGTGGAGTGGCATCTGCTTTGGTACACCGTGCTGCCTGCAGTAACTGCTTCTTTTCGTGCCTCACGCTGAGCCAACGCTGCAGAGTTGGAAGGGACGTGCCCGTATCCCGAGGGAACAGACCATGCACGATGGCAGCTCGAGGCTTCTCCAGTAGCTCTCCAAAGCTGTTCCTGGATGAAATCAGTGTGTGCATTACTAAGTGGCAAATACTACAAGCTGCTGTAGTCAAATGCTTGCTGGCTAATATTCGCATTTCCCTTCCTCCAAAATACACCCACAGAACAAGCCATGAATTGTGTAGCTTATCCAGTCATTCGGAGTTAGGGCAAATAGTCCATGTATGACACACAATACAGAACAGGCAGCTAAAATAAGGACAGTATATTCATTTAATTATATTTAGTGTTATTGTTTGATGCCTAGCTGGATTAAATCTAAACCGTCATCTGGAACTGATCTGATTATCTTGGATGAGTTTTGTCAAAGTTCTTATGCATTCGGCTTGAAACTTATAAAACCACATCTTCCTGAGCCATAATCCCCTACCCCCAAATGCAAGTCATTGGGACAGCGCTGGCAGCCCGAACTCTTAACGGGGTCACGTTCTGCACACTCGTTTGGTATCGGCCTGCACTCGCAGCATGCCCTACATCGTTAGCACTTCCCAAGCCATTCAATCAAACATTGCATGGTAAAACTGAAAGATACCTGAAAGTTTTACTGATTATCTGTATTGTTGCAGTCACTCCAGAAGTATCAGACTTTTCTCATGCAAATCCTAAGTAGAAGAGAGTTCCAGACTGTGCACTCCTTACTGCGCCAAGCACGAATCGTCGTAAGAGATGTGAATGCTAAAATGCTTACAGCTGCCATCACAGATACTTTTCTTCAGAGGATGAAGAAATTAAGGACTATGTGAACTGTATATGACATGAGCATAACGTATCCTAATTTCTTTTCAGGAACATCTTCGGACACCGATTTGCAGAAGATCCTGGAACACAGAGGAGCAGCTGAGAGCCTTCAGATCATGTCTTGTCTTCTCTAAACTTGGAAAACTGTCCTTCATCTTCTGGATGTCCAAGCTTTTCACCCCAAATTTTAAGCTTTACATGTGCTGCCTGACAACAAGCTGTACTGTCAGCCTGTTGTTACTTTAAAGGGCCGAGGAGCTGAGCTCACTACCTGACCAGCATGGCTAAGGTTAGATTTGTTTTAACTGTTTGCCAGGTGGTGCTCGAATTGCTCATGAATTCATTAACTGAGTCTTCCGTACAGAGTAACGAATGTCCACAGCTTTGCGTATGCGAAATCAGGCCATGGTTTACACCGCAGTCAACATACAGGGAAGCCACAACAGTTGACTGCAATGACCTTCGTCTAACAAAAATCCCCAGCAATCTTTCGAGTGACACTCAAGTCCTTCTGTTACAAAGCAACAATATCGCAAAGACCACAGATGAACTCCAACAGCTGTTTAATTTAACAGAATTAGATTTTTCACAAAATAACTTCACAAGTATCAAGGATGTGGGGCTCTCAAATCTCACTCAGCTAACTACTTTGCACCTGGAGGAAAATCAGATCACGGAGATGACTGACTACTGCTTGCAAGACCTTTGCAATCTTCAGGAGTTATATATAAATCATAATCAGATCAGCAGCATTTCTGCAAATGCGTTCTCTGGCTTGAAGAATCTTTTAAGATTACATCTCAACTCCAACAAATTAAAGGTTATTGACAGCCGTTGGTTTGATTCTACTCCTAACTTAGAGATTCTTATGATTGGAGAAAATCCAGTGATTGGAATACTGGATATGAACTTCAAACCACTCTCCAATTTAAGGAGTCTAGTTCTGGCAGGTATGTATCTCACGGACATCCCCGGCAATGCCTTGGTAGGCTTGGATAGTCTTGAAAGTCTTTCCTTCTATGACAACAAATTGGTAAAAGTTCCTCAGCTTGCACTTGAGAAGGTTCCAAATCTAAAATTCCTGGATCTCAACAAAAATCCAATTCATAAAATTCAAGAAGGCGATTTTAGGAACATGCTCAGATTGAAAGAGCTTGGGATCAATAACATGGGAGAGCTCGTTTCCGTGGATAGGTACGCGCTGGACAACCTGCCCGAACTGACAAAGCTCGAGGCCACCAACAACCCAAAGCTGTCTTACATCCATCGGCTGGCATTTCGCAACGTCCCTGCCCTGGAGAGCCTGATGCTGAACAACAACGCCTTGAACGCCGTCTACCAAAAAACAGTGGAGTCGCTCCCGAACCTGCGCGAGATCAGCATCCACAGCAACCCGCTGCGGTGCGACTGCGTCATCCACTGGATCAACTCCAACAAGACCAACATCCGCTTCATGGAACCCCTCTCCATGTTCTGCGCCATGCCTCCAGAATACAGGGGGCAGCAGGTGAAAGAAGTGCTAATACAGGATTCAAATGAGCAGTGTCTTCCAATGATCTCTCACGAGACCTTTCCCAACCACCTGAATTTGGACATCGGCATGACGGTGTTCTTAGATTGCAGGGCCATGGCAGAACCCGAGCCGGAAATTTACTGGGTCACTCCCCTGGGAAATAAAGTAACTGTTGAAAGTCTCTCTGACAAATACAAGCTGAGCAGCGAAGGCACCTTGGAGATCTCCAACATTCAGGTTGAAGACTCCGGGAGGTACACCTGTGTCGCTCAGAACATAGAAGGAGCGGACACGAGGGTGGCTACGATCCGGGTGAACGGAACGCTTCTGGACGGCACCCAGGTTCTGAAAATCTACGTCAAGCAAGCCGAGTCGCACTCCATTTTGGTTTCTTGGAAAGTTAACTCCAACGTCATGACTTCCAATTTAAAATGGTCGTCAGCTACTATGAAGATCGACAACCCCCACATCACGTACACCGCCCGGGTCCCAGTCGACGTACATGAATACAACCTCACGCATCTACAGCCATCCACGGATTACGAAGTGTGTCTGACTGTGTCAAACATCCACCAGCAAACACAGAAGTCCTGCGTCAATGTTACAACAAAAAATGCAGCTTTTGCGCTAGATATCTCAGACCAAGAAACCAGCACTGCTCTGGCAGCGGTAATGGGATCAATGTTTGCTGTAATCAGCCTTGCCTCCATTTCTGTTTACATTGCAAAAAGATTTAAGAGAAAAAACTACCACCATTCACTGAAAAAATATATGCAAAAGACCTCCTCCATCCCCCTGAACGAGCTCTATCCTCCACTTATTAATCTCTGGGAAGGTGACAGTGAAAAGGACAAGGATGGTTCTGCAGAGACCAAGCCAACCCAAGTCGACACATCCAGAAGCTATTACATGTGGTAACTCAGAGGATATTTTGCTTCTGGTAGTAAGGAGCACAAAGACTTTTTTGCTTTATTCTGCAAAAATGAGAAGTTGAAGACTTTTGTATTTTTGACTTTGCTAGTTTGTGGCAGAGTGGTGAGGACAGGTGGATATTTCAGAATTTTTTAGTATAGCGTATCGCAATTGTTTGACACAAATGGCAGCTTCATCTAGCTTCCAATTTTTCTTTTTTTTTTTTTTTCTCCTTTTTTTAGTTACTGTGCTAAACTTAATGCTGTTCTAACTACAGTGCTGAGTAAAATTAACGAAAGGCTGAGGTTACCCCGTGGTTCAGAAGTAGCACAACCCCATTCCGAAGCCATCAGTAGAGTACAGTATCTTGCAAAGCTAACACACGGTTCTGAAACTGCATTGAACTAGTTTGTGACACTGATCTGAGGACTCGACTGGAGAAAAGGAGGCCCTGAAAGATGTTAGTTGACTGTACTGTAATGTTGTATCAACTGATCTGAATGTTTTTTGACTTGGAACGATGAGGTTTTTTCTTTTTGTAGTAGTTGAAAAGGCTTAGGTAAAGCTAACAGGCAATAGCACTGTGTACATCCAGTTTTTTAGTGTAACAGACTAAATGTTAATTGTTCTTTTTATTCTATTCAGTAGACACTTTTGAAGAATACTAGAGTTTTGTTGTGCTTAAACCACCGCCACATGGTGTTTAATGGAGGCAGAGCTACAATAAATTTAGTTTTGTTCTGATTTTTTATTTTAGAAGTCACAACAATGTATTGGTTTTAGATGTCACTAGTTTGACTGGTGATCATGTTTTGACATAAAATATATCCAAACTGTTATATAAAAATACTGTGTTTTTTCTTGTTGGGATTACGTTTCATCTCAGTAGCAGGGTTGCTTTTTGTTGTTGTTGTTGCTGTTGTTGTTTTTTAATGCATTTATTTTAATAGTGTTTTCTCTGCACTGGATGCAAAATACTGAAAATAATTTAGTTAGGAAAATAGATATCAGTATGGCTTTTAGACTGTAAGTCACATGCAGAATCAAAACTGTTTGGCATAAGGTACACAGCAAAAAACTGTAGTGTGTAAAAAAAACCAGACTTTTCCTTTTTGTATACTTTTCTGTTTATATTTTGAGCTAAGACACAAATGAAGCTGACATTTAGCTGTCATGATCAGTTAGGACAAAAAACAACTCAGTGCTACCAGACTGAGATAAAGTAACTGAATCCTGGCATACACGCTTAAAAAAAAAAAGTGAACTGGATTAAGGCTCCTTCCAAAGCAGAAATTAAGAGCGCTAGAACTAACGAGACAGTAATAACTTTGGGTCCAATGTGGAACTGTACTTTTAACAGCTTAAAGTTAACCAGTACTCAAGTATTTATCTGAATCAGTGTGGTCAAAGCGGGAACCTCAGGACGCGTGGGGGTGCGTGTGCACATGAGCACATCACTTCCAGCTGAACCTGCAGAGGCTTTGTACGTGTCTGTGCTGAGCCCGCTGGAGTTCCCAGCAGGGCTGCGCTGCGCACCAGGCACAGCAGGGCGGGTTTCTGGTGGAGCCTGCGGTTACAGCTACACCAGGTCCCTGATCGGAAGCACAGAGTTTTCTACGCTTTACGGCCACTCTGGATGTGCACCCTTTGCAACGTTTTTACATACCAAATATGTTCTTGGTGAGCGGAAGTGAATTGTTAACGTAATGGATGTGCCTGGATTTGGGGGTTGAAGGTTTTTAACTAATTTATCAAAAAAGAAGAATTCAGTGCTCCCCCGAAATTGCAGATAGACAACTTGGAACTTCTTCCTCCCCTTCAGCTGACTGTTGAGAAATGAACGTTACAGCATAGTTTTACTAATAGTGTTTTGGTGCAAAAACCTCCGTGTATCTCTCAGATACATGCCTTGCTGACCTGCATTTCAGTGTAAAGCTGAGTGAAGCTATTAATTTTGCATTTAAATCGAGCACTTCTGCTATACACAATCTTTTACACGTTCCAGAGATCTCACATTTTTAATCACGTGACAGTTATATGTTGGGATTAGGCAAGTGTCTTGACCATGGAGAGGCAGCATGCTGGAAGCATTTGTGTGTCACCTTCTCCTGTACTGATGTTAATGGAAAATCTCCTCTTGCCTTCTCCTCCATAAAAGCTTAAGAGCAATAATTACCATCTTGTCTATATGCTGTTCTAACCTTAAAGCTGCCTCTATTATTATAACAGAGATGATGAATTAGAACTGAGATCTCTTTTGCAGTGAAGATTCACTCTACTTTTTCCAGAGAAAAGGACACAGTGAGGACAAGGTTGACAGCAAAATTACGGCTTTCAACTTGCATGGCATGGTAAAATTGTCTTTAAGAAGTAATTATTGAGCAGGTGTCAGGTGCTGCAGAGCAAGCCCCTTTCTCCAGCACCTTCCTGCAGCACTTGTGCAGCTGTGCCCGAGCCTGCTGTCGAATCGGTGGGGATCTGAGGAGGAAGCAGTGTCTGATATGTTCCTTTCCACTGGGGAAATCATGTGCCTGTTGTTCCCTGCAGACCTATTTGGCAGTTTTATGTCATTTGTTATCGTTATAGTGCAATGCTGTTAAAGAACAGCGAGGGAAAATGGCCTTATGACAGTCATACACTTCTGGATGTGCTGATCTGTAATATTTCAGGGTAGCTGATGTTGCTGGGACTCTGGCAGAGGTTCCCTGAGAACAGCTCAATAGCCAGAACGCCCAGTTAATGCCGCGTGTTCTGCACATACAGCCACCAGTGATATGTGTTTTCAGCCTTGTAATCTATCCCCTTACAGCTCTGTACACTTCTCCTGGAAATTTAAAATTCTGCTAATAAAAGAGAAAACAGTGGGTAAGAGATTAATGACATGTGGCATATAATCTTAGCAAATAACCTTCAACCTTGTCCTAGCAATTTTGTGCTTGCAGTTTATTGTAAGCAAAAATAAAAATACTCTGTTTGCCTAATTGCCTTCAAAATATGTTTGCATCTACCATTCGCTGAAGACAAAAACACCCCCAGTTTGCTCAGTCAGAGACTGAGCCTGGCTGCTTGAGAAACAGTATGGGAAAAGCATTGTTACCTTTCATTTGGCTAACAGTTCAGAAATGCGATGGAAGAGTAGAGTAGATATTTCATACCCAACTAAACTTTTGCAGTGTTGCTTCTACTTGATTGCCCACTAATCAAATCTCTCTGTTCCCCGAAGAGCAAGTAGCTCACTCGAGTATGGCGTTCAGTACTCTAGCCTCGTCCACTTTGCATTTCCTCACCTAAATGAGAATATCCTCTTGGATTTTCACCCATGGACCCACTCCCACGTTGGACACTGACCACAGCGCCCAGTGTGCTGGTGTTTGTGTTTAAGAGCTACGCTCTGCCCTCCAGCCCTGCCTCACCAATACAGACTGTTACAAAAAGATGGCTGCAGAGAGAAAAAGCCAACTGTTGGGCCAGCGGTTTTGTGTCGGGCAGATCTGAGTAATCCCAGCTGCTCCCTGTAACGCTCGGTTCCTTGGATAAGCACCAGAAAATGTCTCAGAAGCAGAACAGGGTCAGCATGTCTGCGAGCCAGCGAGACGTACATAAACCTGCCCTAATGCTGCTGACAAGCTGGGACCTAACTGATGAGAAGGGGCCTCTTTCTGAGCTCTGCCAAGGACAACTCATCAGGCAACTCCTTCCGCTTTGTGCTGGCAACCTGGAAAACAAGGCTGAGGACAAAGCACTGCTGAGAAGTCCCCAGGATGAGGTGTGCCAAGCAGCTGGGGCTACTGTGACATCTCCACCACAGAGGCACCTGGTGCGGGAACAGGACACCTTTGGGGCAGGTGTCCCTCGTCACCTTGCCATCCTGAAAGCACCGCGATGGGCACACACACTGCACTGTAGGTGAGTCACCCTGGAAGGCACCCGGACAGGAGCAGGAGGAGCTGCTGCACAGCCCACTGACACCCCGAGTGGCTGCCTCGCGCTGTGCCACCACAGAGCTGAGCTGCTGCAGCTGCGGTCTGCCTGCCCACGCGCACCAGCTGCGCGCATCGCAGCACCCAGGGGCGAGGCGGTCGTGCTAAGGCTGAGCTTCTTCCTTCAGGAAAGCCCCGAGTGCCAGTGCTGGAGACAGCAAACGCTGCTACACACAGCCCGTGTTAGAATACAGCCTTGCAGCCCTGTGGAAGGTCCCGCTTCCAAAACCCAAGACAAGATCTCCGCAGTGTCCTACATCCACAAGCGGATGCTTTACGTTTCCCAGAGCTGCCGTCCTTTTAATATTTTCTTTTACTCTGTTTCCAGCTACAGCGATTTTTTACGCTTGAGACCCTTCGCCCACCCGTCTCCAGCCCATCCCCGCAGCCAGTCCCTGCCCGGCCTCCTCCTGCCTCCTGCCGTTCCCACTGTAAGGGCAAACCCCCTGCAGCCCTGCTGATCTCAGCATCTCATCAGAGGTCACTGAAGGACTTGGGATTTGTATGTGCAGTTCCCTGCTCTCCCTGCCAGCCCTCTCCCTTCACCTCCTTCTTACACTGTTTTCCTTTCAGCCGCTTCCCTTTGGGACCACAGCTGCTGCTGACTGTCAGCAGGATTCAGCTCACGGATGAGCTTGCAGCACGCAGCACCTCAGTGCCACTCTTCTGCCTCCCCGCTAACCGGCAATGCACAGAACTTTCTCCTGAAAGGCTCCATGTCTTTGAATGTCTCCCTGCTCTGTTCTCCTTGCTTGTGAGCACATTATGAGCCGCTGTTATTTTTTCTACTGGTATAAAAGCAACAAAAGACTAGTTTTCCTTTCTAGTAAGGTGAAGGTGATTTACCATAAAATTTGTACTATTGTCTATTTATGTCATGGAGACCAAAGGAATGCTGAATCATAACAGGTTTTGAAATACAATAAATAAACACATTGGAAAAGACAGAATTGATCATTAGGTAGAATTTTCAGAAGCAAAAAAAGTAAATGAGTCCAAAGCTTACATCTCATTAGCTTCAGTGATGCCTTAGCTGCAGAATCAGGTAAACCAGATCCTTACGAGAGCTCCGGAAGCACTACCTGCCTGAAATTCTGGGCAGCTCCCAAACATTTCCTGTGGAATTCTGTAACATGCATTATTTACTTATTTCTGCAAAAATCACTTGAAACTGTAATCTCCAGTTCGGTTATGGGGATGGTGTGAATGGGATTTAAATCCTAGCATCCTCAGGGTGGAGTCACTGATTTTCAGAGATCTCGATAAGATCTGCATCCTTAACATCTGCACTTCCAGGTTAGCTGTGTGCTCACAACCACACAACTGGAGAAGTTCTGAGCAGATTTTTTTTAACAGGTGCTTTTCCCACTGCAGCCTATTCTGTCAGACTTGATTTCAAGCAAGAATTACTACGCCAGAAAAGAGCAGGGTGGGAATGGAGTGTCACCTACATCCAGTTTTGAAGAAGATCCTTTGATGTAGAAAGCTACAAAG
Organism: Alectura lathami; assembly: GCA_013399715.1. Classification (NCBI taxonomy): domain Eukaryota; kingdom Metazoa; phylum Chordata; class Aves; order Galliformes; family Megapodiidae; genus Alectura; species Alectura lathami. Next base: position 18,505 of record VXAV01001715.1, read on the forward strand.
ACCCTGCAGTGTGTTTAAGGACCGCGTGGAATCTAATAACACAGGTCACTTACAAACTCTGCTCTAGAACACGAACAAGTGCTTATAGCTGAATTTTTTTTGGTTGCAGGTATGAAATTATCCTTTTATACTTGAAATCCCATTTGAAGAGGTCTCAATAACAATAATAATAAAATGATCCTATAATCCTATTCTCAATTACATGTTTGTCTTTCATTGCAACTCAGCATGCACCTCAGGGTACTTGAGAGGTGCAGACAGCTGCAGCCTGCAGCGAATGCTTTCACCGAGCCTAAGAAGAAAACAACTGCAGTCCACGAGGCTTAGAGGGGGCCACGCTGTTCACATGGCTGCACGCTGCGGCTGCCACACCACGCAACCCTGACAGCCACCATGCAGAGCGTGGGAACAGATCACAGATGGTGCCCCTTTGCTAAAAGAGGTGTGTTGTCCCCCGTTTGTGTCAAAAGCAACAGCAGCTGTTGTTGCAGTGACTATTAGAGAGCCGTGCCCAGATGCCAAATGCTCTGCTAATGGCTAAAAGCCACAGTGGCTTAAAATGGAGCAGTCACGCTGTGCAGTGCCTCACAGGAGGAAAGGGACCTTGCTCCAACAGCAACACAAACGCGGGCAGCCTGTTTGCTGTCTGATCACCACAACAGCATCACCCAGTTTCCTCCGAGTGTGACCCCACGCTCCTCTTGCACTGAGCTCAGCCTGCAGTGAGCCCCGGGGCTGCCCAGCTGCCCCCGCTCCTCTGCGGCAGAACAGCAGACCCAGCAGCTTTTTGGGGTTGACTGGAATGTGTCTTGGGGAACGCTTAGGGAAGGTGCAGATGTTTAAGTGCATTGCTGAACAGCACTTCCAATGATCACCTTCAATGGCAGGAGCTGTAAGAGCTATTTAAGGCCGTCTGCAAGTCTCTAAATGGCAGATTAAAATTGGTTTTGTGGAAAATGATGTCATTAGCAGTTATTGTACTGCTCCCTGTCCTCCCGTAGCGTGAAGTTCTGCTGTCACACATCACATGGGACCAATGCTGCAGGAGCGGCTTCTGCGCCTCCAAGTTCTTTCATGCTGTGACTGAAGCTGGGAGTGGAACTAGGAACGTTCAAGGTTACCAGCCACAACACCCTTTTCTAGGCTGACCTTCTCAGAAAAGACTGGGAGGGCTTCAGTTGTATTTTAAGGGGATTTGGACACCAAATTTCCTTTGGAACAATCTGAAAATCCCATCTCAGAAGAGCTTGTAGTTAGCATGTGATTCAGTGGTTCACTCCCCTTCATCCAACCATCTGAATTCCACTTACACAAGCTCTCAGATCCTCGTCCTCCTGAAGCTGGAATGAACTGCACTGCTTACTGCTGCAGGTAACAGCTCGTCCCATCGCCTTCTTGAGCGGTCACTGGGGATTTAGACAGGAGACTGTGTTGGCAGACACTGGGAAAAAAGAAAGCAGAGGAGATTCAATTAAAAAAGACAGTACAAGTGCACATTATTTCTTTCCAGCCCTTTCCTGTCCTCTCCTGTTTCTTTCTCACCTTTTCAAAATCTTAACAAAACTTTATTTATTCTATTTTTCCTGGGTTGAACCACAGATAAGTTCATCTTTGGCTAGCAAGCAGAAACAAAGGGCTATGTGAAAACATTCTCCATGCCTCACTGATGCCGACAGTCCTTTTTGTTCATGTAATTATGATAAAAACTCATACTCCAACTGAACAAAGTAATTCCATAAAATGGTTCTAAATAAAAGTCTCCACAGCTCTGTGGCAGACTTTCTGTATCGTTCTCTAATCCTGTTCACTGCCCCACTTCCTGTGTTTGATCAAAACGCACTCTGACTCCTGGACAGCCCCTGCACACCGATCTCTGTTCCCTGCAGAACTCAGCACCCAATTCTGCTCCCAAGCGAGCTCGGCGCTGGGGGAGTCAGGCTTAAGGCTCAGCTTTGTGCTCCTGGCCCTGCTGCAGCACAGGGGCCTGACTGCTGCCTTGTCTCTGTTACAGAGCCACGGAGAGACAAGTGCTGCACTTACGGGGCACAGAGAACGTAACCTTGTGTCAGTAAAGCAAAAACCTTCTCCTGTAGACAGAGACACTGTAAACAGAGCATGGTCTCAAATCGTCCACCTCGCTCTGCGCTAGACTCATCCAGTAAGCAAACAGCAGCCTAACAGCACAGGCCAACTGATCATCAGGTAAAACACATGCTTTGAATGTTGTGCCTACGGTAAATCATCAAAATTTTTTCATCAAAATATTTAATAAATCATATGCAAAACAAGAGTACTCTTTTTTTTTCTCCATCAATATAGAAATCTGTATAGAAAACATCAATATTCTTTGGCAGAAGCCAAGGAATAAATAGTGTTAAAGTGCTAATAATATTTCAGGTCTTGTCATCTAAAAAGACCCAATACCTTCTAACACCTTGAAGCAACGGCGTTTCCTTACCTCCTTCAGCTGCACCTCCCTTTCCGTGACCCCAGAGACAAGCACACAAGCTGCTCGTCCCTCTGGAGCCCCTAAACCGCGGCCGTTTGCTGCTGCCAGCACACAGGCGGGCTCAGAGCCTCAGAAGGAACGCACCCCCACTCCCCTTTTGAAAAGAGAGGAGCAAGACCTCCCAGGTCTCGCTTCCTCAGAGAAGAGATTCTTCATGTTCTTACTCCTCAGTCTTCTGAGTTGGAAAAAGCTGTTTACCCACAAAATCATTAATCTTAGTATTTTTCAAATAGTTCTGTGCAGTTTTTTAACCTCTGCTACGAATTAAAGCAATAGCTGTCAAGAAACAAAAGGCCAAATAACTCCTCAACAATTCATCCAGAAGATAAAGTCTGGAAAACCTCCAGCCTCTCCATCAGCTGCACACAGGTCCCTGATTTACTCCAGGCGCACTCGGCTGGAGAGATTTCCCGTCATTTTGTTTAGGAAGCTAACTGACTGGCAGGGACACACGCTGCTGCTGCTGACAACCGGGAGTTCTCCCAGTGAAGGATACGGCAGGAGGGGCTGCTAAGAGCAATCAAATCTCAGACAGACCGACAGAAGTGTGGCATCTAAAAGCTTTTCAAATCCCCTCCACACATTAATATTATTTAACATAAGGCAAATTCCAGTGTTCTGCATGGTGTAATTTCCAGACAAACGAAAATACCAGAGTATTTGGGAAAACCTGCTATGAAAGGCCATGCATTGACACCAGGAACGCCAGAGACAAAAGCAGTCACAGAAAAAGGACTGCAGGTGACAGGGAACAGAAAAAAAAACAGCGTGAGTTCTCAGGAGGATGTTAAATTTCAGAGCTACCCCTGCATACACACCTGGAATCCTCTGCAGTTTTGATCCCCCAAGGAAAAAAAGTATATGATGCAACCTGAGTATTTTCCTCTTAAAGAAACCAAAACAGGCAAGGGACAAAGAATGTGATTAGAAAGAAAGGCCAAGGAAAGTGAAAGCATTTAGGCCTTAGACAATCAGGAGAGGCTGCGTTAGCGCTGAGAGCAACAGCATAAGGGAGGAGCAGGCATCGTTTATTCTGGACAGTAACAGCAACTTGAAGAACAGACCGACACACAGCGATGGAAATCGGGGCAGAAGGGCGAGGGCCTCCTTGCCTGCCTTCCCACGCAGCAGAAGGCACACGCTGCTGCCACCCTTACCGCCCTGAGCTAAACTAAGCGGAGATGAGCACGGTTTTTAGAAATTGTAGAAAGACATCCATCCTGAATCAGAAAATACACAGGAAAATGCTGGTGTCCTCAGCTAGGCAGCTTCAACCATCTTTTTTCTTGATGTCCACTAAATCTCATTTGTAATTTGAACTTCCCTAAGTTTTCAGACTCTTATTAATACAAATTCACTGTGAGAAACTCATGGTGGAATGGGCTGCAGGCCTGCACGTGCAGAGTGCCAACAACGTTTCCTACAAAGTAAGCAAACCCCCTCCAAAATGTGGGATCTTGCTGACACCAGTCTGACAGCGACAGTCTCCACCCTAATGCAGCACCTCATTAGAAAAAGCAACAGTGCAATTAACTCCTTACTCACACACAGTCTGCGCTCTGACAAAGAACGATTTTGCTTAAATAAAGATTTCAGTGTTTGACTCGCAAGCTGTACATGCCATGGAAATATGGCTGGATGACTGATGAGATTCTTTCTGCTTTAATTGCAGTTCTGCACAGGAGGATGGTGTTCGTCCATGCAAAACAGCACTAAATCACACATACGTATTCCCGCCGTGCGAGGCAGCAGGAAAAGTGCTCTCAGTACGACAATAACGGTTTGACTCTGCGTATGTTTCTTCCTCTCCTCTCCTGCATGTGCCACTTACGCTATGACAGAATGGAAAGGAAGCTGATAGAGTTAGCACGTTTACTTGTTGAACAGCATTTATTACAGAAATGAAAACGGCACAGACGTGACGAAGCATTCATTCCCACACATTTGTAGACACTCTTCTATTTTATTCTCCTGATGACTGAAACCCGGGGAAGAGGCGGCCCCGCATTCGTCCTGCGCTGAGCGAAGCACACATGGGGAGACACGATCCATGCCCTGAAAGGTCAGACAGAGCTGGAGGGGAAAAATGGACACCGACATCCAAGACAAAGCTGAATTCAACATTACAAAAAATCTATGAACAAAATTACTATGAAAAACTCATTGGGTTCATTTGTAGCAATCTCCTTTCTGTACACTTAAACACACTGATATAGAGGAGGGGGAGGAGGAGGAGGCAGAGGTAACAGTGACACCAAGTAACCAGGGCGGCTGCTCCGGGCCGCAGGTACCCCTGCTGTCCCCTGCCACCCCCTGGCCTCAGATGGCCGCTCCCAGCCCTGTGTCCCTCAGGCAGAGGCTGCACCAGGGCTGACCACGGGGCAGGCAGGACGCTGGATGGGACGGATCAGGAGCCAGCTCTCCCACAGCAGCCGTTTGTTCCGAAAACCTATGAAGTGTTTTAGAGACGCTGAGAGCCACAGTCTTCTGTGAGCCCTTGTCAGAGTGCTCGCAGGGGCTCAGAGCATTCTGTGAAGGCACTCACTGACGCTACCCGCACATCTCCCGTAACGCTTCTCTCCTTTTAAATCCCTCTCCAGAGGAACAACAATCAACAAACCTTGTCACAGCCGCCTTATCAGCCACGAAGGTGTGCACTCAGCTAGACGCGACACACTGCTGGCGACAGTCTCCAGCCCGACCCCCACCGCACTCCGTGGGATGCTGTCTGCAGCTGCAGCGCTGGCGGAGACGCAGGCAGAGGTCGGGGCACAGCTCTTTGTGCACCTGCGGGGAGCACCACGCCCCCGAGGTCTGTGGCAGAACACAGTGACACGGCTAACGTGTTACTGACATGCTTTCTAACAAACATGTACAGCTTACTACTGTATGTGATACTACAAACGTACACAGAACACAAAGCAGAGAAAAGAGACAGACATGCTGGCAGACAGCTGTTGTGCTATCTGCATGTTTAATGATCAAAGTGTAAAAAACACACAGTCTGAGAAGACGGACAGCTCTCCATATACGCGTGTGTCTGTGTGTAATACACCAAGTATCAGCCATTACAACAACGTGCTCCTGTTCTTCCATACAAGCTTTCCATGGAACATTTTCATCAAATCTTCTACAAAGAAACATACACAAATCATGAAAAAAAAAAATAAACATTATAGATTGACTTGGCATTTTAAAAAAATATAGCTAGAATGCATATTATTAAGCTTCAGCGCCCTAGATACAAACTGACTTTTTATGAAAAAAAAAATCCATTATAATTACAGAGGAAAATAGGGAACAAAAATGAGGCTACGCTGGAACTGAGACACATTACAGGCAGGATCTTGCTTAGCTGAAAATCGCAGCAGCAATTAGCAGAAAACATCTCCTGGAGACAAATGGCTGGTGAACCCCCAAGCCGAAGGGAGTTATAGAAATTTCACTGTACCACTTACAAGACGCTTAACTACATCATCAGTTAGAAACATTAAAAATGCCTATGAGTGTATACAGTAAAAAAAAAAAAACAACCCTAAGCAGAAATAAAAATTACTGTCTGAAGTTCCTGCTGGACCAGCAGCACCAGCAGCACCACGCACACGGCGCAGCCGCAGGGGCCGCACAGTTCTGAACGCGGAGCCTCAGCTGCTTTTGGCACACCCAGCCCCACGGCAGGATTTTGCAGTGGCTGAGGTACAAACCAGTGCACTTCGATCCTGATAGATCCTCCAGTAAAATTTCACAGGCCAGGTTTGCCATTTGGTGGATTTTTTGCATTTATGACAGTCCGGACCACAGCTCACCTTGCAGCCAGGCACAAGCGCTATGGTGCCAAGCCCCCGAGTAACAGGAACACCCCATGCTAAGGAGCCTGAGTTCTGTTTTGCAGAGCTGTCTGCTATTTCAGCCACAATCCTGCTCAAATCAGCCCTTGCCATCCCCAAGAAAATGTCATTTTAGAGAAACAGAAAAAAAACGTTTTCTAGAGGCTAGGCTAATGCCAGCAACCCAGTCTGCCTGAGACAGCATTTGTCTACAGGTCTCCAGACAAAGGGAAGCAAATAATTTCAGTAGATGTGTTGCAGCAGACCCACCCAGACCTCCTCCTGTCTGGGCCCATCAGCTGCCTCCTCCTGAAAGCAGCGGGGCAGCAGCCACCAGAGCTGACGCCACCAAGGCGCTGGGGTGCTGGCAGCACCGCTCAGCACCCGCCCGCAGAAGCTGCGCCCGTGGCTGGCACTGGGGCAGGACCAGCTCTGTGCTTTGGACTGCTCGCTGCCCCGGTGCAGCTGAGGGGCTGGCCACGCTGACCTACAAAACCCACGGATTACGGGTGTGCAATATAGGAATTACTTCCCAAAAGGGATAATAAAGGCTTCATAATGAAATAAGAAAATCTCATCCGCCCGCTAGACCATGGTTTTAGTCTCAGTATTACAAACGACTGATGAATGCTCTTGATTTTTTTCTTGTTTTTACACTACAGGTGATTGCAACATAGCATTGTACAAAATTACTAAATAAAATCACCTGAAGTTACTGCCATCACCCAGACGCTCAGCAACATTGCGAGCCTGCAGAACCTGAAGGCGGCATACAGCAGCACCAGCCACACCACCCTGCTCCGAAAGGGCGTGCTTCGGGACCAAGCACAAACTTCCCTGAGCTAGCTCCAGCGCTCTCAGAGCTGTATCTATTAGATAAACAAAGACCAAGGATGTTAGGCATGCCCAAACCCCAATCTGCTCATTCTTACACTAACCTGGGGAAAGTGTCATGACAGAACAACCACATGATCAAAGCAAAATGCCTCCGGCTCATAAGAAAAAAAAAATATATATGCATATTGGAGAACTGCTAAGAGCAGATCAGGATGGTCTACAGTGCTGGAGAACCGACCAAAGCTGCACCAGGGGCGCTGGGATGAGCGACTGCCCGGCAGCTAGCCAAGCCTCAGCGCTTAGGGGTGAGCTCCTGTGCCCAGACCTGGGAGACCAGCACACAGGCGATGCCCCTGCAGCTGGCTGCGTACAGTTCCACGGACAGGACCGTTTCTGTAGGTGTCCTGCCCAAAAATACTTCATAGCGATGCACTCCTTATGCACCCGGCCTGATTTCCTGGGGGTGTCCCCGAACTTCAAACAGAAAAGCGCAGCCCTGTGTGTGCGCCAGCATGGAGGAGGAGGGAAACCAGAGTGGAAATCAAATCAACACTCGCTGTAAAGAACTCAGGGGGGTGGATTTATGCCCTTTATCTCATTTTCCTGAGCTAGCAGTGACATTCAGGACAGCCAGCCTTACAGCAGGTTATTATTACCGCTCTATCTACAGAAGTTGAGATAAAAGCTTTCATCTCTTCCATAAAGAAAGAAGGCGCAATGCAGGACACACACAGCTGACGTGAAGCATTACAGCTGCAGGTCTCCCCAGGTGTCACTGCCGTTCAACGCAGAGACATAAACTTTATTTTGCGACAGAAGACACAAATCCGCAGCGCTGCACAAGGCGTGCTGTGGCACGGCTGGGGACACCGGCCCCCAGAGCCCCCAGGCCGTGACCCCACCACTGCTCGCCGGGGCCCTGCAGAAGCCCTCACCTCCACGGCCTCACACCTGCATGCACGCAGACCCAACCTGGGGCATCTGCAGCAGGGCCAGACCAGAGGCGAATGGCACGGAGCAGCCAAGGGTGTTCTGCCTTCTCCTCCAGCACCCTGGTGGCCTCTGGTGGCTCTCCCCAGTGTGCCCACGTCCCGCCCGTGCTGGGGGCCCAGCACTGGATGCAGCACACCATGCTCTGCCCCAGGCAGCCAGAAAGCTGCCAGCCTCCTTGGTGCTTCCGCCATAAATACACTCCGACAGCTGCCTGACCCTACCTGGGACAATCTCTGCACAGTCTCACTTTTAAAAATGTCACTGCAAAATGTCATCTGCTTCTGCTCTGCTCTTGCCATCAGTGTACCATACACATATTTGTTAAATTCGTTGGAATGCAGCTGACTGAAAGAGAATACCAAACAAAGTGAATTGCCTTCCCTTCAGGCATTAATTATCAGTGTATCTTGCCTGCTTTCCTCCGCTCTTTACATTCTCTGACGTTTCATCTCTTCCCTTGATTGGGAGCAACCATCCCATAAATAGAATTTTTTGGCAGTAATTGAGAATAGAACTGACTAGCACAGACTGTAATCATTTGGAAAATTTAGCCTCAAACTGAGCAGTTGTACAGGTCTGGGATGCCTGATATACTCCCTTGATGCCTCTTGTTTTCCATTTAATGAGTCTTTGTTGGTTTAAGGTAAGAAAAAAAATTACACAGCTTCACAGTGGAGTAGTGAAACTTTGCAGACACGTTGGCTTACTGGTCCAGTACTCTGCACCCCGTGGGACTTGGGTAACTTCCTCCCCGCCAGGTGCCAGTAAAGTCCAAGAACAGCTCCATACAGCCTGAGTTCCGAGTGCCGTCAGCAGCCACCCAGCACTTGCCCATCTACCCAGGGTAAGCAGCACGTGCACCAGTTCTTTTTAGGATGCTCTGACAAGATGCTTCTTGTCTTGCATACAAAATTCACCTAAGTGACAACCAAAGTATGCGACAGGCATTCTAAGTCCAAATAAATGAAGTTTCAATTTAAACACAAACTCTTTTTCTTTTTTTAAATAACAACGAGACCTTGATATAGCAGTAAATGCAACCAAACAAGTTTAATATTGCTGCCCTCCACAACAGAAAGAAAAAGTTGCAATTCTGGCACAGATTCTAATTTACAGAGGAGAAAAAGACAGTTACTGGGAAGTGAAGCGTAGCCCAATCAAATAAAACAATTCACACGAAACCCCCTAGAAGCAGCATCCACAGCTCTTGCGTCACCTGGTGCTCACCAAATTAGTTTCTCGCAGAATGCTGCAAGAAATTCAGGGGTGGTAAGCTAAATTTCCACAAGGACACATCCTGGGCATGACACCTGGACTGACAACCACCCAGAAGCCAGCCTGGATAACTCCACCGGATGGTCCAGGCACATCAGCCCTATTTGGCAAACCGATCCGTGCACGCGCGGCAGCCTTTCCCTTACTTCTGTTCTGTGTGTTCAGTACAACAGCTTGCATGGCAGAGGCTTTCCAAAGCCTCTCTCTCCACAAATATGCAGCTATAAACTTCAAGGCTGAAGTCTGTACGACCACAAACACAATTCCTGTGGAACAGGCTGCAAAACTCACTGCCAGAAGATGCTGGATGATCACAGACCTCCTGGAGTGATTTCCCTGCTTATTTTCTTCCCTCATCAACAATGCGCAGCAAAGAAAGAGGGAAGAGGGGGCAGGAAAAAGAAGTAAAAACAATCAGAAAACAGAAATCAGAAAGGCAGATGGAAGAGCTTAGACTCAGTCATCTTAAAGAGAGAGACCAAAGGTAAAATCTGGGCAGTCTGCTGAATTACGAGGAGCAGCGAAGAATGCTGGGGCCACGTCTCTGAGCAGCCCCTCCTGTGGCAGGCCCTGTCCCCGCGCGCTGGGGAAGCTCTGCCTGCCCAGTTAAGGTCAGAGGGAGCAACCAGGTGCACCCGGGTGGACAGGCAGGGACCCCTCAGCCAGCAGAGGCAGCGTCTGCATTGCATTGCCTTCATAAGAAGCTGCAGGAGCAAGGGAGACCATCAGAACGGGTGTTTACCAACATTTTCTAAAATAAATTTGTCAGTATCTACGTATTTCAATACTTCAAATTCCACCTCAGAGCCAACGCAGGACCGCACGTTTCCAAAGCCACTGGAAACGGCTGGCAAGTCCCTTGGACCCTTTAGCCCGAAGTAACATTCTCTCTAATGAAGACCACCAGAAGCATGTTGGAAACCTTGTGCAAAGACAACACACCTCCAAATTCTCGTGCAGAGCAAGCAATCAAGTCCTGTTCATGCAAACGAATCACTAGGAGTGTATTTTTCAGCGTCGCACTAAATTTTGATCTTAGGGCCCAGCGTATCATTGCTTTGGTACTAGAGCAGGATTATCTCCCTTTCAAGCCCCATCTGAAGACAAGTGGTGATTAATCCTGGAAAAACAGGATTTTTGTTAAATTGATTTAAAAAAAAAATACAACAGCAAAATCTATCAGAACTTCGGTATTTCACCTCCTCCTTCATTTTCCATCCATATGAGAGCTACCATGCACTTTGCTCTCCATGAAAGAAAAGGACTTACGGATATTATTTTCTTAGCGTAGTGAAGCAATAATCCAAGCAGGAAAAAAAGTGCAAATCCCAGCATATGTTGGCCTCATTTTTTTTTTTTTTTCGCAGGCATTTTTAAGTCAGCAATAGCATTGCAGAAATCATCCACAGCCATCCCAGCAGAAGCCCAGCTGCCTAACGAAAGCAGCCCTCTGGAACTGGGGAATTCAGCGCGGGCACTTCGTGGCCCCCAGGAAGCTTCACTCCCTGCATCTGCAGCGAGCCACCGCAGGGCTCTGCGTGTCCCGGCCAGCAGGGCGCAGTCCCTGCCCCAGCAGCAGCAAGAGGGACACTGCTGCCTGCCTCACCCCTGTGCAGGGATAACAGATGAGTTGTGGCTGCTCACCTACGGAGACAGCTGCAGCTCAGTGCATCTTTACAGCCTACAGGAAGGGAAAGCAAAAAATAAAATGGAACTGCTCAGGCATCTAATACTGCACTTAAATATTCTGAATATACAGTCTAGCCATGCTTTCAGCAAAAACTCTACCAAACCCCCACATGCACTCAAGTTCTGATTATTACCATGTACAGCTTCACTTCGGTGTCAGGCTCCTGCAAGGTCTGACATCCAAACTCACGCTAAACCCTCGCTGCTCCTCAGCCACCCCGAACCAGCCGGCCCTGGCGACGGTGCTCCTTGCAGCTAGATACAGAACGCGGATCTAGCCTACAGCACTACGTGAGTACATTGCTCTGAACAATTAGTTCACTGCCATTCCTGTGCTAAGGGTGTCATCCGTAAGTTACAGAAGTTGCACGAAGAGTTAATAGCTCAGAAAAGCCCACTGTGAGGTAAATTAAGCCTACAGCTCCAGCAAGTCATTAAGAGGTACCTGGAACGATCTCCCCGAGAATTACCACTGCGATGGGCTGAGCAGCAGCCCCGCCAGAAGCACCCACACCTCAAGCCCTTAACACGGCAGCACCGTGCAAGGCTTGGGCTGTGGAGGGATGCCAGCAAGTCTGCTGGGCCTGCTGCCATCGTGACTCTGCCGGAACCCAGAATAAGGAGGAAGAGCAAACCCCAGCTCCTGCAGAACAGGAACACACTGATCTCCCTTCCTGAAGGCCCTCTGTGCTCCCATGCATGCTGCCTCCTCCAGCGTCCTCAGGCCTGGCTCACGGTCCCCACACCTCTCCGAGAGCCTCCAAGTTCTGTAACATCTCAGCTCGTTCCATGTCACCTTGCACCTCAGAGACATGGCCTCGCACCACGGTGCCATCACCTCATGGAATCCGCTCGCTTTCCTCGCTCTGCTTTGCATATCCTCATCGTTTTATCATTCTGCAGAGATCTGCAGCCCAGAAATGCATGAATTAACTAACGTACATGAAAGAGAGTTATGAAATGAAGAAATCCCAACCTCAGATGTTCATATTACCAATGCAAATGGCAGGGAGGAAGAGGTCTAGGTGTTCATACTGGAAATTTAGACCTCCTGGGCTCCAGCATCCCGGATCCAAAACGCCCTCTGTCCCTAGCTCAGCTGGAGGGAGAGCTCTGCGAATAACCTGCATGGCACTGAGCAAGGAAACCGGGCTATTTTCGTCTTCAAGGGTCCCTTGTTATGCTCAGCCCTGGAGAAACTGTCAGCGGGCTGACAGAGAGTGCCCAGAATGTACAAATGTATCCAACCCCAAAATTCTCTCTAAAATTTTCTATTTTAATGCAAACACAATTAAGAGCAGCCTAATTAATTTTCTGCTACCTTTCAACCCATTACTTACGGTTTGCGGCTTTTTTTTTTTTTTTTTTTTTTTTTTTTTCAANTTTTTTTTTTTTTTTTATTCCAAAGCTCAGTAATAGGAAGCCGCATTATCTGCAGGTCTACTTAGTGGGGAAAAATAAACAGCGTAACTGTGAGTGAAGTCCTTGAAGTTCCACATATTTCACACACATACAGCTTTGGTTGCTTTAAACAGTATTGACGCAGAGTATTTCCAAATTACATTCCTTTTCAGCATATTTCAGTACTAAAATAAAGCAGGGCTGCACAATGTGGAGCAGTCTGTGCTCACAGCTAAATGGGCTTCATACTGAGAAACTCTGAAGTAGCACTCCCGTACCAAGATGAGGACTCCACAAAGCAGCTACTGGCTGGCGATATTTTTCCTAATTTATGGAAGAGATTTCAAGGCTCGGCCCAGCTGGAGATCTCGGCAAAAGGAAGAGGTTGCAGAGGGGCACACACACACACACGCAGGACAGTGGCCCAGAACGTTCTTTGAAGCTCACGTCCTTGGCGTTCCAAGCTCTGCTCCCACCCACTGAGGAACACAACGTGGTAACAGCACGCAGGCAGACCCCAGCACGGCTCCTGCCAGGCAGCCTCCTGGGGGCAAACGAGCAAGGGGCAGGGCGGCAGCCTCAGCACAGCCCTCGGCACTCGCCCTCTGACTCACAGGTTTGGGCCTCGGTCCCAGAGGTGGCCGCGAGCAAACGCGAGGCCTCGCTGAGCGCGCGGCTCCCAGCGCCCGGCAGCAGCCTGGTGTCTGTGCGCTGCAGTTGTGGCCTGATGGAACAGCAGGCTGGAAGTCTGCGAGAATTCCCACAGGAAATTTATTTTAAGGCTCAACTGTTCTATAAGTAAGTCGCTGTAACTGACAAGAATCAGAATAAAAAATAGACAAGTCATCTTAAACTTTCAGTTAGAATTTAAAGAAAAAAAAAACACCCAAGCCAACGCAATCGATGCAGAAATCGCTCCCAGTACAGAACAAATGCACAACAAAAGAAAAAGGCAGATGAAAAGGAGCAGCTGTTGCCTGAGACCTATGAGACGGGAATTTAAGCTGCAATGGCCTGTGCCATGAGGTGCTCTGCGCTCCTGCAGCACACTGAGCTACCAGCAAGTGAGCTCAGAAGCAGCCGAAGGTCAGCCCTCAGAGCTAGCAACGCACGGGGCAGGATTTCGGATCCCTGGTGGTAACGCAGCTTGTGGCACTGGGAGCACCCAGCCATCACCACCGTGACGGCCTTGAGGAGAGCCTGCGCAAACCTCGCCTGGCTCTTGGTGGGAGAAGGCCACCGCAGCCACGCAGCCGCCTCCCTCTCTCTGCCTTCAGCAGATTCTGTTCACGACTTTTTATCTTCCTGCTCCTCCCTGAAACAATCGGATGAGCCTAACCCAGGAAAGCACACGGCCCTTTATCCCCAGCACCCCCAGAGGCCACACCTATAGCCGGGGAAATCCTGTGGCACACGTGAAACTTTTTAACGTAAAATTCAGCAGAAAAATGTTAATTGAAGTTTTGTTATTTTTCTTATTATTTTCTTTTTAGTAATTTGAATTGCCTCCACCATCTATCAGCATGGGGAAAAACAAGGTAATTTTGTTAAAGGTGATGGAATTAGTATGAGGTAAGTAAAGGTTCCATGTCAGGATGGAGAGTGGAGCTTCCCGAAGGGGACGGGCTCAGTGTAAGGCCTCAGCTGCCACAACCCAGCCTACAGTTGGGTTTTGGTTTGGGGCTTTTAGTAAAATCTTACGATATTCACAGTCTCTCACAACTAAAGACGAAATTAAGCTATTTAAAAAAAAAAAAAAAATTGAAGAATGTAACTTCAGCATCATCCTCATAAAAGAGCAGATGAATACAGTTATTGTGAATGGCATCTTTCATACAAAGCAATTTGCAAATAATTTGGATTATAAGTGACAGTTAATGTGAAGTATAAAGAAAGCATGGAAGATACTGAATTATAAAATAAGAGAATTATTTTTTCTAGATAAGATCCTAAACGAAACATAGTTAGTGAAGCTGAGAAATCTAAGTAGGTTATTCTACAGATTATAGAGAAAAAGAGTTCTTGAATAAGCAGATAAAACTGTTAGAAGTAAAAAAGAGTACAAAAATGTAACACTTCCAAATAAATACAAGTGGAATCTAAGTTTTATTATCACATTTCCTTTTTGACAATAAAGATGAGTTGTGAAGAAAAGGAATAGCCTCATCATTATACTGGCTGCTTCCATCTCAAAGAGTAGGCACCAAGATTTTATCATATGCACTTAATACTTTTCATAATTTCAGCATTATCTGTATGAGCAGCCGCTCATCCTATCACTGTCACTCCCTGGAGGAACCTGCAGTTGCCAAGTGGAATAATTTACCATCATAAATGATAAGCCAAACAGTTAGGGAATGTGGCATTTCTAGCAAAAGCATCGCTGCACAGGCTGCAGCTCAGTTCAGAGGCAGTTGATGCGATTTGAATGTTACCCTCTCAATGATATTGCTCAATTTAACTATCAATAATTATTTATTATTTAAGGAATACATAACAAGCAGTGATCTCAGAAGCCCAAACGAGTAGCACTGGCAGCAAAATTATCCTGAAATATCTTAGGGAAGTGGAAGCCAGCAGCCTGCACAGAAGTTCCTGTTAAATCACATTTAACATAAGAGAGAACGATGCCTTTTGCACTGAGTTTCCACAACACTGTAATGGGGATCTTTTCTATTATCAAGTTTAGTTAAGAATGAATAAAACCCACAAGTATAGGCAGGATTTGATCCAGTATTGCAAACTGACTGAAGTTTTCAAGAAGGAAAAATATTCTAAATTCAGTGTTTACGTTGCATCAAGGCGTCAGCGCTGCAGTGCTCCCACCCCATGAAAACACCTTTCCAGACCAGCACAACCCAGCAGCACGGCTTCGCCAACACAAGACATTGGCAAGCAGGCTACCAGCCCATCACTTTATATTCAATAAAAGTGATTTGCATGTGTGTGCACAAAAGATGCATATAAACATGTACCCAGACGTTCCTGTGTCATAACATGTATTTGCATCCTCTAAGAGGGAAGTTCTTACAGAATTTCCCATGCAGAGAACTGCCAGAATCCCAGGGCAGCAGTCAGTCCTATCCTACCCATTTCACACCAGCCTTACACACTTTATTTGCCACACCATCTGGCTCCGCATGTCTGTCTGCCACCTCCAGTTTCTAGTTTCTGCAGAAAACAGCATGCCAAATAGCAAGCAGTCTGTTGCTAAACCCACGTTAGATTTCTCTCCCGGGAGTGCACTGGTGTCGGACCAAAGCGCACCTCAAAAGTGTTCAGTTCAAAGATCATGAAAGAAACCCTGCTGCCACAGAGGGTGTCACCATGCTGTGCCTGTCCAAAGCAGCAGGGGTCTGAGCGTGGGCCAGCTACTGACTGCCCAGACTTCTTTCAGCCTCACCTACCTCCAGCACACACGGACGGGGCCGGCAGGACACGCTCCCAGCTCCGCAGCCAGCCCCGGTGCGACCCTGCCTCTGCGGAGCCTGGGCCCTGCGGACTCAGCACTGCGCTGCATCACCCGGGCGGTGCAGAAGGGGCCCAGCGACCCGGCACAGAAGAAAGGCAACGATCCACGTCACGGCTCCCCAGGGTCGCAGCCACCATCAGCACCAACCAGGTGCTGGTGCGTGGCCAGCACTCGTCGGCCGGTGGGACTCCCTGCTGTAACACCTGAGCTACTCTAGGCTGACAGACCCCACCGAGGCCAGCAGAAATCTTCTGGTTTCATCACAGGAGCTGGCATCCAGCTTGGTATCAGGTTTCACCTCCAAAAAAAGTTCTTGCAGCTCAGGCAGTTCGCTTTCCTCCCAAGCTGTTTGGCAGCTGATCAGCCACCACCACTATTAAAAGCAGGCACTGGTGGCAGATGATCTGAGAGCAGTTACATGTGACAGGGAAATACTTTCAGCCCCACACCGCTTTACCAGGCCCACCTGAGAGCGTGCAGCTCCATCTCTCTTGCCACCTGTGTAGTTCAGTGCCAGGCTCGAGGTGCTCGGTGCATCCACACCCCATAACCGCCCGCGTACCCCAGCATCTTCTGCCACCACTGGGACACTGGGGACCCCTCCAGGGGATAATCTGTCCTGTAAATACAGAGAGCCCATCAGCCTTCAGCACAGCTGGAATCTGTCATCCATAAAGCAATTCACTCAGTTCTAACAGAAGCCCAGAATACAAATAATCCTTCCTTCGCAGGCCCCGAAAATGAGAAATACTCCTTTTAAATTATTCATGACATTATTATTACCGTAAGTCAAAGTGCCGTTTAATGAAATAACATCTTAAAAGTATGTTTGCATTAAAAACAGAATGCCACATTGTTAAAAACCCATCTCTCTCCGTTAGTCTGCTGAACTACAAAAGAAATGAGTCCAAAATCACGTTAGCAGCTGAAGACAAAACTCCTCTCTGATATACAAATCGATACACGATTTAATTGTGTGTTATTGCTTTCTTTGTTCAGTCTGGGGTCAGGAAGGACCCTGAGAACACCCTGTTTACTATTTTCCCAAGCCACACTTGCTCAACATGCACCTGGTTTTTAATTTGAACCTTCAAGCTTTCTCCAGCTGCAGGGCAACGGGGAGACACAGAGAGCAGGCACGTAACCAGAGCAAGCTATTTACGCACCCTCTTTTTGGGCTGCAGCTTGTGGGAAGGTTTTTCCGCTATGATTGTCTTCTGAAGACACCAACAGAATTGTGATGGAAAAAGCAGAGCTGAAAGGTTTATTCCAGACAAGTGTTCTGCACCATCAGGATGGCCCTGGTAACAGCACTGGTCTCTGGGTGCTGCACATGCTAGAAATGCTAGTTGATATACAGCACAACGTTGGACGATTATTCTGAGTATTAGAAAAAACAGAATACTACAAGATGTGGTATGTCAGCACCAGGTGAAGAATTTTTTTTCATCACTCTGCGGGCCTCCAGATTCATCACACCGAGCCAAGCAGCCCCTTTTCTCGTAGACCAGTAACAGACTGATTTCCAAACACGCAGTACTGACTGCTGCCCGCAGCTGTACGCACTAACGCAGCGAGTGAGATCCCGTGCAGGATGCATGGACCCTGTTAATTCCCTGTTTTTTTCTAACAGTGGAAGAACTTCTGATAATTCTTCGTCTCAAGATAGAAATCTAGGTTCATGCTCTCTCTCTGCTCTGCCTTCATCTCCACAATTTTAACCTCTCCGATGCCAACACATGGAGCTGATGGCTCTGTTTTGACTTGTACTCTGGAAAACATCCATAGTTCAATTAGAATCAGTAAGAATTTTAAAACTAGAAACTAACACACTATTTGAAAATGTACTGCTGATTTTTATTCTCCATGAGCCTCTAGGGAGACATTCAATTTTTAGAGTATTTATTTAAAGTTAAAAAAAAAAAAAAAAAAAAAGAAAA
>VXAV01001716.1:0-10135 GCA_013399715.1 Alectura lathami
ACAATGACAAAAAAAAAAAGTGATCAGAGTTGAGAAAAAATAGATTTAGGTGAGAGTCAATGGCTTAAAAATAGGGAATCAGAATGGAACGCTTGTCAAGGCATCCCAACTGCATCCACTGCTCCCTTGAGATACCCAAGTACCTGCTGCCTGCTGACCCATGGTACCATGCAAGGAGATATGGCAGGGCCAGACAGTGGAAGCAGGACCTAAAATGTCTGTCTACCAGGTTTCTCAGGGACAGCAGATGAGCTCAGAACACATGCTGGGCCACTGACTGTCTTTCCCTTCTCTTAGTGGGGAGACCTGTCAGCACTTCGTGTCTGAGTGGGATGTGTTGATGAGGCAGTAGATTGAGAGGGCAAGAGCTTATAAAGATGTTGCTAAGGTGTGGTACAAAGATGGACTCTCTGGATAGTGTGATGTCTTCTGGAGCAGTCTGTGAGGAAGCACCTGGAATGGTGCCTGTAAACTTAGTTGAGATAAGAGGAAACTGCAGGTCTTAAGGAGGTCTCAGAGAACCGTGGGATTTCAGCAGGCCCTGCAGCCCTGGAACAGATGGGAACAAGGACAAAGCAGGAGAGACACTCTGTGAGCTGGGCAAGTAGTATGGGATCCACATAGCATTGCTGACCACGGAGAAGAGCTTCCAGGTTGTAAGGCAGTCCTGACAGTTTGGAAAGGTCTCAAATAATGCATCTCAGGTTGATGGTAAAGAGTTGTTAGCTGTATTGGAACCAATAGGTGGTGGAAGAAGGCACACACTGCTCTGCTCCAAACTAAATGATTTGTGTTGTCACATCTACATGAGCTGGAGATATTGCTCTATTCTGGTCTTTTCTGGATAGATCAAGTTTCTCAGCATGGATTCAGGTCCCATCAAGATGATCTTCACTTGTCATCTGTGCTGGAGAACATCTTCAGGTGCAGACTCCTCGGGTTTCAGCGGTCCTCTTTCTCTGACAAGAAGATGTCATGGCCCTCCTGTGCAGAAGGGAGGGAACTGCTCCCAGAGCACTCAACCCAGATAGCTGTGGATGCTCCAGACCATGAAATAAGCCCCGTTGTTCAACCTGTCAATCAATACCTGGGGGCGTTAGAGACAGCATGCTAGAAGGATTCAGCTGAAGAGATGAGGGATGTGAAGGACAACATGGGGACAGTGAAGCTGAAAGAGTAGGTCTGGAGTGGTGACCTTTCCCTTTCCCCTTCTACTCTCAACCCCTCTATAGAGGAGATGTAGAGCAGAGGAGAAGCAATGTGTGGGCAAGCCCTCAAAATGATTTGAGGGCCACCCTGCACCAAGCTCAAGCTCTGTGTGGTTATAGGGTGCAGCCCTGGCCATGTCAGACTTTTGCTCCTGCTGAGTAGGACAGAGGAGGATGGTGGTGGCAGTCTGGGAGGTAGTGTCAGCCTTCTCCTGCTACTGCTCTGCTTCTCCAGGACTATGCAAAGGAAGAGGAGGCAGGGAGAGAGCTTCAGGACTATGAGCTGCTGCAGCCAGCATATCTAGGCCCTTCTCCTATTTGATGAAGAGGAAGAAGCAAGATAAAGGGAATGATGGACTTTTGGTGTTGTGCTATAAACTCTCACTTCTCTTAATCTACTTTAATTTGCTTTCCAAGTGCTGGGCAATTTGAAACCCTTTACTGTGCATTGTCAGCTTTCTGACATAGAAGTGAAATTGGAAAGAGAAAGGAAAAGAAAGGAGAAAAAAAAAATTAGTGAATTAGTGCAATTAAAGAAGATGTGTGAGGTTTGTATCTCAGAAAGAACTACCTGCCAGTTTCTAGGAATCAAGATGGAACTATGTTATGTTAGCTAATGGCAGACTGGAAAGCTTTGAAAGAGTTGAGGCTGCCAGCAGTGTAGGTTGCTCTGGTAGGAGACTCAGGACACTAATCTTCTGCAGTCCTGTCTTTAAAGCAGTTTTGCATCACTCTGAGGCAGGGATTAGGAATGCATCTTCATTTCTAGTGCCTTTCACAGCACCACTTCACATACCAAGAGAGCATATTAGTTCGCGTTCAATATTCTCTGTTTCCTAAATGTAGAGGGACTAGGCAAAGGCAAAACCAAACGGGGCTGATATGGGGATATAACATTTGTGAGTGAAAGGTGGTCTCAAAGAGAACATTGTCAGGGTCTGAAATGGTGCTGGTGCCAGGCTGTGCCCAGTTTGTCATGATTTTCTTAATGATGTCCTATGGAACTTTTGCCCTGCTGGACTGCTGGAAGTGCTCCTTTTTGTTTGATCCATTGTATCTTCTTTCATGAATACAAAGTAGTGATTCAGGAGATTTTGCCAGCCTAATCATGTATTCTTTTTTCAGTGTTTAATGGGAAGAAGTGCTTCAATAGAGAAAGAGAAGCATGGGAAAATTGTTACAGAGAGAGAATTTAGGAAAAACAGAGTGAGTTAGACACTATTCTTTCTGATTCATTCAATTTGAACTCTGAGACACTTGCTCTATCTTGTGTATGACACATTCTCAGCACCAACTTCCTGGAAAAAAGTAAATGCACTCTGCACTAAGAAAGCATACATATAATGCTTGAGCCTGAAGCTGGCATTGATGTTATTGGAGGTCTTTTTAATACATTTTTTTTTTTTTTTTCTGAGTAATTTGTGAAATTTACTTACAATTTTTGAAAATGATATGGTGTCCATTATGGGAAGAAGTGCTGGCTCACCTGCACACTTCTGCCTGCCTGTCGAGGGTAAATCATCAGATTTAGAGGAGACTCTGTCCCAAGACTGGGACAAGGATGTAGTCCACCTTCCTCAGATGCAAATGGCTGCAGCATCTCTGTTTTCTGTTACAATCCCATGTAGGGGGAGAGAACCTACAAGCCTCAGGTTGTCAGCCATTGCTGGCGAGACAGTAGAAGGTCTGCACTTCCAGGAAGAAAAGCTACTGAAAAGATGGACAGTTATATACAAGCAGCAGTCCCCTCTTGAGGGTCTTTCTGAAGCTCCTTACAGATGTCGTAGACATTGAGCTGCTGACCTAATGCCACTTCTGAATTGAAAGCTGGGCATGGGTCCACCATCCTCCCTTCTCTGTCACCCCTTTTATCCTTTCCTCTTCTCCAGGCAGTGGGTGCATGGTTCCTAGCAGCAAAACTAGAGTTAGATGGGCTCAGCTTCTCCAGCAGGGCTGCTGCTTCAGAAAGTAACAGTTTGTGAGGAGCTGAACCACAGGGAGGTCATTGCTCTCTGCACCCACCACACCAGGCTGATTGAAGACCTCGACATCCTGCAAGAGGAAGATCCCTGCACTGAATAATACTTAATTTCCTCATGTGTCTGTTGCCATTACCTTTCCACAGAAGATCTTCCTTATGGAAATGGGGTTGAATAACTCACAGTTCAGGTTACAGGTTGCAGGCGTTACCAGAACACATCTGCTACTGTGTTTTTGTGGACTGTACTTTTCATCCATCACTTGGTAGACGGTACACTTATACCAGAGCCACAGAGGTAGCCAACTGTCCACCCATTTCTCTCTGTTGAGTGAAGGTACCTGAGAGTGGGATGCACTGTCCATGCTCATGTCTAGCAGGAGGATGTTCTGAATTACCCAGTACCAACTATCCTACGCGTTCTAGCCTGAAATCCAAGGCAAGCTGGATTTAACCTGGTTGTACGACATGAGACTGCTCACTTAGTTGTGTCTGCTCACCAGAATCCTGCTCACCTGCACCAAGTGATCCTTGAATCCATTTTGTTTTTCTCAACTTATTCAAATGAGGTGCTTGGAGTGGATTATGGGAGTTTTCCTCCCCCCACAAGAGTTCTCAGCAATTTAAATTTCAGCTGAAGAGGAAGTTATTAAAATGTGAAGATTAGAAGTGACCTAATTCTTACAAGGAAATTTAAACAAAGGTCGGAATCTTTGCCCATTCTGCACAGTTAAGATTTAATAAATAGTCAGATGCTTATGTGACATGAGGACATATGTGCCCTTGGACTGAGAAACAGAACCACATTTGAAATTAAATCTGTCAACTTCTATAAATGTGACTTTAATGATGAAATTCATTGTCTTCTCCAAAAATATTTTTGAAAGAAAATGAGACTGTGTGAAGATGTTTGTTTAAGGCTCCTTGACTTACCTTATCCTTTCTCTGAAGTATTTTCTTCTTTGAAATTTATAAATAAAACATACATTATTATTAGGCTGATCTGCATACACATTGAATGGAGAATGTAGTCCAAATACATCTTTATTAAAAAAAAGCAACACTAAAAGTACTGTTTTAAGATCTCATCATCTTTCTTCCCCAGACTCTCAGACAACTTTATGTGAGAAAATACCATTTACAGACTGCTCTGCCTTTGCAGTGATCTTTGCTTGAATCTTTGGCTTCAAATCAACAAAAAGAAAAACCAAGCAAACAAATAAGATCAGTCAGTCTGTCTGATTATCTAGGTACTTATCTGGGTTTTATAATCTTGCTGTCCTCATTGTTCATATCTGACTGTGCTCTACATAAAATCAGCAGCAACAGCACAGTCTCTACTGAATTCACCCTTTTTAGAAAAAGACTCAAAGAGATATTAGAGATATTTTGGATTTTTGTCTTCACAAGACTTCACTAGTAATTTTATGTCTTATTTTATTTTATTTTTTTTCTGTCATATTTTGGAGAGCAAAGGTAGGCTAATAGGATATGGGAGCGTATCCATTCCAAGTAATTCCAATTCATTTTTTCTGGTGAGAAGACTTTTATGAAAAGAGTGACATTGCTGCATTTCCTAAAAACAGACAATCTCTGGACTCAGCTGACTTCCTGCGGAAGTGCCCTCCACAGTGGCACCCTAGCGCAAGGCTTGCATCGGCTCCTGTTCCCAGCCTCTACCTGTCTCCTCCCAGCCACGGGGGCCCCAGCAGGGCAGTGCCACAATCTGAGATGCCATTTAGAAAATGAGAAAGTCATTCTCTTTTCTCACATGTACTTAAGATATCTCATTAGCTTAAACGTGCGATTTGAAGTAATACAGTAAACATACAGTTTTCTCCCTCTTGAAAACCTGCTGAAACAATTTAGATCTTAAATTACTAACCTGGAGTCTTCACAGAATAAACTGAAAAATAATTTATGTTTCAGCTTATATCAAGCCTGCAGTCATTTGTCAAGATGTCTGTAATCTAGCTCAGAGGTAGGTTAGCTGAATTCTACAGAAACCAAGTACATTTGAAAAAAAAAAAAAAACAACTCCATTCATTGTTCTGGTAGATCAGAATGATTCATATTCCTTATGAGCAGTCTTGATAGGCATTTAAAGTCAGTTTCCAGCAACACATTTTGAAGTATTTCATAAGGGAGCATGGGAACATTAGGATTCTTCTATTCCTACAGGTATTATCTCCAGCAAGAGAAACTAGTCCCTGTACAGGAGATTAAAAGCCTCCTTTTCCTTTAATGAAGCCTGCTGCTATTATCCCTTTACCTCTGCGACAATAATTTTATCTTTGCTTGCTTAGGATGGAGTTATATGATTCTCTTGTGGGCCACTTTCATCACCATCTGGTAATTATTTCAGCTGTGTTTAGGCTCTTACACAGGATGGAGATCTACATAGCTTGCATTTCTGCTCTCTTGCACACAGTGCTGAGCGAAGCACAATCACAAATAACTTTAAAGATCTGATCTGACAGGCCCAATCCAATAAAGAGCACAGTTGCCCACAGGTTAAATGGCACAACACCTGCTGATGTCTGCCTTCCTGGACAGAGACCCGAGCCCTGGGTGAGGGCCTTAGGCTGTCTGTGGAGTCCTTGGGGAGGATTTGGCATCTCAGAACAGGCTCCAAGATGCACTGGCCCACCTATTGCTGATACCCTTCACACAGCTGCCTGGAGTCAGCCAGGAGGACAGCTTGTGCATTGTGGTCCTCCAACACCTGGCTTGGAGGTGCCTGGCTTCCCCTGCTCTGGATCTGGCGTTGTGTAAGGCATAAACCACCCTGTGGAGGCTCATGCATCTGACCAAGGATGGCCCTTCTGTTCTGAAATTCTGCAGGAGAGGTGAAGTTCACCACTTCAGTGCAGTGGGTAGCTGTAAGGGCCCTCACCCCAATGCCTTCTTCATATCCTCCTCTGCCAGTGATGATGAAACAGTCCTGGGAGTAGTGGCAAGGACCCAAGTCTACTCTTTCCTGACCCTAAAAATTGTTGCTCTGTTCCCTCTTACTTGGGAAGTCCCCAGTCTCTACCTGCACTGTGGTGGCTTCCGGGCATCTGGGTGGCCAGGATGAGAGAGGCATGTTTGAATCCCTCCCACCAGAGCTAAAATGGATGTGGATCTCAGTTCTTTGCTCAAACTGCAAAGCTATTACACTAAATTGGGTGGAAGAGAAGACAGAGTCTCATCATCTTAGCTGAAAAAGCAAACGAGCAGGCACATCGCAGCAGGCTCCTACCTCCATTTCCAGCCCTTCTGTGAGCACAGGCAGTTGACTCGGCTCGTGTTGGCTGTGGCCTAGGCACAAGGCTGCTCAGATTTCATTGCCAGTAAATGAACTTTATACAGAGGCCTGGACGTAAAGGCCTCAAAGTCCTTGACCAGCAAAGCCCTCTCAGGATTTCAATGGCAGCTGAAAGAGGAGCTTGCAGGGTTAGACTGGATGTCAGCTATGGCTTCAGGAGCCAACATTACAGCTCAGTGCTATACTGCCATGGAAGGTTTCCTCTGACCCTCCCCATGCCCACCACTTCCCACCCCCGCCTGCATGCTCCTTGTGCTTATTTTGTGCTGTTTGTCAGACTCTCTGACCCGATGCAACTTACAGCCTAACAGAAATTTTGCCTTGCAAGGGTAAAATAAGCTGTTTGGGCAGGACCAGGTTCTCTACCAGGGACAGAGAAGAGAGGAATTGGAGCACTGTGAGCCATGGCCCACATGCGGCTGCTGGCTGGCAGCTCGGCTCGCAGCTGCAGAAATGGAAGAACTGGTGACTTCAGTCCCATCTCTATCCTCTGGTGTCCATTAAGGGATTTTTGAATCTAGTTCAAGATTCCTAAAAAAAAAAAAAAAGTGTTGAAAATTGATCAGGGGTCCAACCCACATAGTGCCAAAGCATTGTCTCTTGAATTATCCTCCTGTCTAGATGCCCCTCTGATTGAGGGCTGATGGGGTCTTTGTCAGCATTTGGGTTTTGAGAGTCAAATTCCCATTTGATAGAGATCAACATTGTTCTGTGTTATATGATTAACCTCCCCCATCATAAATGGGCTGTGATGATCTGTGCTAGCTGAGAATCTGCCTTTTATTCCTCTCTCAAGTTACATGGAAAAATAAATTTGGTAATAACATCATAGTTCCGAGAATATAAGAGCACAACCCACAGCTGGTAACCTCTGCTGGGGAAAGAAAAGGAATAGAACAGTGTGCAAGTCAGGACTGAGGAGACCTGGCAGGACTGAGGGCAGCTGGAACAACTTACACGTATCTGCAGACACACCACATATGTGGACCAGCACTCAGAAAAAACAAGGTTGTTAATATCCTATACTGAGAGATACTTTAAAAGCCCCACCATAACGAGAAAAGAATTATTCCCAGAGCAGGAAAATGGATTCCCAGTTCTGTTAGTCTCTGCTCTTCTTGCTCAGATGCTGAACCCACAGCATGTCTGAAACTCAGGCGTCCTGAAGGTCAGTAAGCATGAATGTAGCTTTTAGGTCTGTCATTCAGAGCCCCACTCCGTGGTGCATGTCTGAAGCCACAATTAGCCACCTACTTATGCAGAGGTTAAAATCTAGCCCTTAACCTCTTTCCACTTTAGTTAAGCTTCCTGTGAAATGGGTTTGAAGAATACAACTGGGGTGATATTTAGATTAATACTTTTAATGAGGTGACAAGTAAGTAGCGTAGGTGTATTTATTTAACTCACCTTACTTTTACCCAAGGAGTTTTTCACTTTAGAAATTCAACTACATTGTCAGGTTGTCAAATCCTCAGAATCAAACAAGATTTCCTGGTGAGTAAGAAGCCTGATGCCATAAAGGGAATTTAGTATTTCAGGTCAGTGTGTCAGGACATAAGAGAATTAATGCTAGTACAAGCCTTCTTCAACAAGCTATTTTAACTGTAAGACTTAATTACTTAAAGAGTCTGCACTTGCAGGCCAGAGTGTAAGTAGCAAGAAATCACAGCAAGGATGAATTGTCTCATTTGCCTTTTGTTCTTGTACATGTAAGGTTACAGTGATTACAACACTGCAGTATTCTCACTTCCTTCTATGAGCACTTCTGGCTTCCTGCTTTTCAGCTAATGGTCCATATACCATTAGAGTCCCCAGACTTCTCTGGGGGTCCCTGGGAGATGAGCTGTGGCAGGATTTAAACTTGTTATCCAGAAGTGCACTCTGCGTCTTCTCCTTTTGCATCTTTCTCAGGAAAAAAAAAAAAAAAAAGGGGGGGGGATATGAAAAAGGACAAAAATCTCTGTACTAGAGGCTGAAATTAAGAAATAGTACTCATGCACTGAAAGCAAAACAATAAGGATGATACAATAAAGCAGGCTATTATTGTCACATTTAACTCCAAACGAAAGTAGCTTTGCAGTAAGTACACGGCACTTCTTACCAGTTGTGACTGCCGATTAATAATGGCTCCTGGAAGAAGAGGGACTTCACAGCACTCGCAGTACTTAACAGTCAGGTTGGCAGAGAAGAAATATTTGAAATTGCCTTGCTCCAACATGTGACGTTGTCCAGAAAGGAGTCACTGTCTCATCTCCGTGGCTGGGAGCGCTGGGTTGAGTTATCAAAGGTTCAGAAAAGCAGCAAGTTCCACAGGAGATTACACTGGAAATGGCCCACCCAAACACTGGCTGTGGCTCCAGGGCTGAAATCTTTCAGCATGTTTACTTGTTACCAAGTACAAGAGAAATGTTCAGAGGCAAACCCAGCTCCACCTGCCTTATGGGAAGTTACAGGTGTGTTTTAGCGTGGTTCAGCTTTGTTGGTGGCTACCTGCTATGGGTCTGGAGCATGCAGTAGTTAAATAATGCTGGGATGTAGGGAAGAAGGGAAGAAAAACCACCTAAAGGTGATCTGGGAAAGAAACCAAAGCTGAGTTTGGTTTAGAAAGTCATTAGAAAGCAAATGAGGACACTAAACAGATGCAAGAGTGGGGAAAAAAAAGCAGAAGGATGATCACGAAAAGCAAGCAGTGGAATTAGGACATTCTCCAGATGGACTTTGCAAGGATTAGGCCCTAAGGCCATAGTTAGCTAGACTGGCCTTGGAGGCTAAGCTTTCTCAGTAAGCTACTAGTACTTTTCCCCCTTAGGAAAACCTATCAGTCCTTTTTTTAGGTGACTGAAGTTATTTAAAGTTCTGGTGATTATGATATGTCACATTTTAATTAACAAATTTTTTAAGAACAGGTCAAAATATAAGGTCAGATTAAAACTCAAGTACTGTATTCCATCAGAGCAATGGGAGAAAAGGAGTGTGTTGCATTTGGATCTGAAGTTGGTAAACTTTTTATTCTGCTCCTTCCCAGAGTGTGAACACTGGCTGCAACAGGCACAGGAGGAGGTTGCTGTCTGGAGTATTGAAAGGCCCTGCTAGAAATGGACATTTAAAAAACCAGTGTTCCCTGCCCCGTAATGGTTTCACAAGCATAGGCTGACAGTTGATGTTGTTGTACCCCAATTTATAGCTTCAAACCAAACAGTTTAACAAAGGAAACAAAAGAAATAGTTTATTGGCATTATTAGAGGCTCCAGCTATTGATATGCAATGACACTGGTCACAGTGTAATTGAAACAATTCTCCTACAGCCAGCAAGGGGCCATTAGACCCTAATTAGAATTGGGTTCTATTTTCTATTCCATCTAAATTTTAAAATTTGCAAAGAAGCCACTTAAAAAATGCCTTTCTCCCGTGCCCTCAGAGAGCATTTTAGGGAGAGCATTTTGTTCAGCAAAGGTCTGCTAGTTCTCATTTTTTGAAAGGAAAATAGTCTGTTGCAGGGCAACCCTAATTTTTGCACACATCCACTGTTAAAGGAAATGGCATAGGAAAATTTCCATAAATAAATGTTTTTGACTTGGAAATGGTGGCGTAGCAATTATTTCAATATCTGGGGGAAGTACAGAAGAAGATCTCTTTTTT
>VXAV01001716.1:23313-40232 GCA_013399715.1 Alectura lathami
TTTTTTTGTGTGCCTTTTTTTTTTTTTTTTTTTCAACCAGTTTTTACGTAGCTATGGGAGCAATACGGCTTGTGCACAAGTCTTTTGTAGTACTATCTATGTTGGTATCCTTTTGAGGATTTTTAAACTCATTGTTTCCACTTTTTCTTGTTTAAAATGGTGTCAGCCATACTAAAGTGGGTTAATTTTAAATAGATTTTTTGTCATTTCCTCTGAGTAGGGAAAGGGTGGGGTATTTTTTAAGGGAAAACCATCCTTCTTTATGTTGTTATTACATATTGATATTACAGCAGTGTTAATAATTCCCACCCAAGCTAGGGAACCATTGTCCTAGTCATCTCACAGCCTTTGAGAAATACAGCCCCTGCTCCAGAGAACTAAAAGAAAAAAATGTTCACATAGGTGAAACAACACTTCTGCCTCTTCTACCTTTACGCACAGGTTGCAGATACTGAGTGGGGTTCTGTTTCCTTGATGGAAGAAACCCTCAATTTTAAGCACATGAAGCAAAAAACACTTCTGGGCAAGTATACATTTTGTCAGTGTTACCCAGGTATAAGTCAATTCAACATGAACAGATTTCTTGTCTTTTTTTTCCCTTAAAATATTTTAATCTCATCAAAAAGAGAGTTAATGTGTGAATGAATGTAGCGAAAGCATATATGTATAGGACTGCAATTGTATAGGTTTAGATTTTTTTTGTCTCTTTTCTTCACATCGCACTGTGGTAACATTCTTCCTCTCTTGTGTCAGCACTTTTGGTTTTCACTGTTTGTGAAAGTTCCTCATTTTACAAATGAGTATAGTCTTTTTTCCCTTGTAAAACAATGCCTACGATGAGACCATTTTTTCAGGCATGAAACAATCTGTTTTCAATTTTGAGAATGAGAGATTTTATTATCTGTTTAAAGAACACTCTCTCGTTGCTTACTTTTTTCCTGATGCATCAATAATGCTAATAAAAACGAGCTGATAAAGATTTGGCTTGTGTTGGAGAAACAAACAAAACCAACTTACATGGAGATACTTTGTATTCAGAAACACTGCTTTTTGTTTTCACTTTACAGAAGGCTTATTTCTTTTCATAGACTTTAATGAAAAACTACACTAAAAAATAAATAACATTTTTCTTTCAGAAGAAGCTATCCTCATCAAAGGCATCAAGGGGTAAATACAATGTGTCTCATACCTTGACAGAAATCTTCAGATTTGCTTAGCTTTACGCATTTGGGAATTTCCAGTTCATCTGCAAAATATTTGAGAATGAGTACAGGCTGGTGTGTGGTGTGGGCTGAAGTTTAAGATATTAATCTTAATCTCTTTGCTTATATTCCTTCTTTTATGCACCTGCTATTTCATTATACTCACTTTGCAAACATGCTGGGATGAACGCTTCACATGTAGACCATGTGTAGTGAAATGGGACCTTGACTGCCAACCAAGGCACCTATTTTCTCCTCACTTGATAATGTGAGCAAAAATAGAAATCACTGAATGGATTTTTTTCCTTAACATAAGGCCTGTGTGCCTCTTAACAAAACATCTGTGAACTGAATTGTTGATGTGTAGAATAAATGTGTTGATTAAATTTCCAAGATTTTCTCTGGTCAATTAGAAAGCCACCTGTAATGCATTTTTCCCCTAAGCTACTGTCATGCTATTGATATCCTTAAGCTAATAATTATGCAGAGCAAAACTCTGCTTTCATTTAGACAGTTCTCAGTCATTTGAGTAACTCTTCTAAAGGTCACGCATGCACTGAGC
This sequence comes from Alectura lathami, assembly GCA_013399715.1. Taxonomy (NCBI): domain Eukaryota; kingdom Metazoa; phylum Chordata; class Aves; order Galliformes; family Megapodiidae; genus Alectura; species Alectura lathami. The sequence goes on from VXAV01001716.1 coordinate 25,078, forward strand.
TTGCTTCCATCAGTCAGAAATGAACACCAAACATCTAAACCACAGCAGCAATTTTCTTTTCGATCAGTATTTGGCTTTATTTCAACCTGAAGATCCCTATGTTTTGCAGGCAATGAGAGGAAGTCCCTTCCTGTGGCATGCGTGCAACAGCAATATTGTCTTGTGTCTTCCCTCTGCCCGGATGCCAGGTCTCTGCACCTCCTGGACGCACTCTGCAGGCAGAACTGCTCAATGACCCCATGGTAGTCCAAGGCTTGGACTACCTAAGGTGCTCCCGATGAAGGGAAGTCATTGGAGTAACAGCCTATGGGGTGTTATGAGGGTGTGAGATCAAAAGCCTGTTTGAAATAACTGGAGATCCTAACCTCAATAGCTTCAACACACTATTTCAAAATGCTGTGGTTCTTGGTGGCTGGCTGTGTTGTTCCTCAGTACAGAGGTGGCCACCAGGTAGGTCTAGGTATTGATGGCTGACAGGATGGCAAAAATGACTGGCCTTCAGTAGCTCAGCCAGTCTGCAAACCAGGCCCGCGCTTTTAGGAGGAAAAGTGATGTGGCAGATCACCGAGACGTCTTCTGACCCAACCGGCAGTTTGTAAACAGCTGCAGTGTATAGACAACTACACATTGGGTCAGGAGACGCTTGAGACCATGGGGTGGGCGCTGGAGCTCCTAACCGTTTTGTAACTGCCCTTCTTACAGGATAAACCCAACCCATGGTAGAGGGAAAGAACATCATTTCCACAGAATAAATGAGAAATCTGAATCAGACGCAACTGCCTGTCTTGCTGACTGCCAGCATCCCAGGACACATAACTGGGAAAGATCCAGAAGGAATCAATTTCCACAATCCAGTGGTTGACATGAAGTGGAAAACATTCAAGGAGGGTAGAAAACAAATAAACAAACAAACTAACTAAAGAATCAAGAAAAATTCTTCTTGTTTCTTATTGCCCAACAGTTTACTATGGTTATTGTTCAATTTTGGCCACAGACTTGTGACCCCTCTCATTTTATTTAGCACTGCTTTCAATTCCCTTTTTTGAAACAAAACAAAACAACTCAAAGTGTTGCTAAAGCTGTGTCAAACTTATTTACTGCTGTCTGAGTCTCTCGCATGGGCTGGTGCTAGCACCAATACCAGAGATGGATGGGACACCTGCTTGCACATGCACAGTGCCTCTTATGATGTGCCTTAATCAGGTTTTACAGTACACATATAGGTATATTTGTAACTGAAAATACACAAATACACTTTAACACTGGTGTACATAAGCCTTTGTAATAAAACTTACAGAAAACTGTGATCAGTTTGAATATCAGGGCAAGCACTGTCTGAACGTGTTTAAATGGGTGTAAGACAAAGCCCTCCCTTCCCCTACCTAATGCTGTCTCACCACTCATACCTGGAGAACAGCCCAGGAATGGATGCAGCCCAGAGAAAGCGCATCCCCTTCAGGGTGTAATGCCTGCTCTTGCAGGGGTACTGCTTGCTGTTCCAAGGGCTCTGGCGAACCAGCACAGGTTCCATAACTTGCTGTCTCTGACATGAGCAACCAGCTCACCTCTGCAGAGGACCCACCTCCTGGAATACTCCAGGCTGAAGGGAGCTGAGCCATCTTTCCCCAAACCATCCCAAGTCAGATGTTAGCTTTCACCCATAAAATGTGAGACAGGTCCCAGTGGGGTAAGCTTGACTTGTGCTGGCAAAGGAGAGAAGAAGCCAGCAGAGATGTAGCTTTGTACAGAGAATGGATGCCAGTGGACATAACCCTCCTGGTTCATATTTCCTGGTCTCTTGGAGGATTAACTGTCTGTAGGCAGGGTCTCATCCCCGTGTCAGTGGCTGGGCTTGCCCATTGCATGTAGCTCTGTGTGGGGCTTAGGGCCTGCATCCACGCCCCACTGGAGCTCTGTGGATGCTGGCACTTGCAGGGTTATGTGGCTGCTGGGTGGAGTTTTTCTGGATGACAGCTTTGGAAGTGGGTGCCTCAAGTCATCTAAACATTGCCTGAAGTCCCAGAGCACTTTTTTTTATTTTTTTATTTTTTTTGCTGTTCCTGACTCAATGTGTCTCAGAAGACTTCTGGTAACAACTTGCTTTTGGCTGGAGATACCATGAGAAAATAACTTCCCCAGCACTATTTTTTTTTCTGGCTCTCTCTCTATGAATGCTGGACAGAATTAGGCAAATACAGATGCACGTCCCCTCCACCAGACTTTGAGTTTATTCCCAGTCAGGCCACTTTTCATTTTACTGGCATGCTGCCGACACCTTTGCCTTCTGATTGCTCTGCTCACTAACTGGACCTGCACAGCATGCAGGACAGGCTTGGCTTTTACCTCTGGCATCAGCCAGCAGCAGGGTCCCCCTGTCACAGCAGTCAGAAGCAATCTGGGAAGCAGGAGGTGTCCCAGGTGCCAGAATGTATTGCTGCAGCTCTGCCAGCAAATGTGGGGGTGAAGTCATGGCATTGAGAGGAGTGCTTGCAGCTTTTGCTGGTGGCATCAGAATCTGATCTCAATTACAATGAAGTAACCAGGCTAGATCTGGATCTGGATTACACTGACCACATTTAAGTCCCTTTTAAAAGTTTGCTCTGCTACGCTACTTTAATGAATCAAGTTGTCTTGTAAACAAAGGAATATTTTTGTCCTGCTTTCTTAGCATCTTTCTATTTGTTTGTTTATTCTTGGGTTTACACATGAAATTTTCACCAGTTAAAAATAAAACAGGCTTTTAAATTAATTCAATTAAAAACATATAATAATCTGTGAAGACTCTTACATTGAATCAAACCCACTTTGCTATGGACAGAGCATCAGCATTGCTAAATTTGTGTAGTGAGATCCAATGTAAGATTGCTTTTTGGAGTTATTTCTAATTGTGCCAGATGTTTACAATTCTGGCTGAATTTTCTGACATTTCTGGCTGAAAGCTTCCTAGGTGTATATCTCCTTTAGATGCTTTTGTAGAAGCTAGCAGCACATACTCAACTTCTTTTAAGAATGACGTTAAGGAAAAATACATTGACAAAAAATTTGATTTTGACATGCTGTGTTCCCTTCCCTTGTAGGAAGGCTAGTGCGTCCACGCATTGCTATTGGCATTTGAAATTTGTCAGGAGTGTGGTTTTTCCATTTCCCATTACGAAAAAAAATGAATATTTTATACACGCCATAGCTAATCGTTAGAGTTTGGCAAGAGCATTTTCTAAGAATTCTGGTCATATGTGGCCTAATCTACCCTTTCATAACTCCTCCTGTGATCAGACTCAGTTAAAGCTATCGTACATCTGGGTTTTCCTGAACATGTCCTTTTTTTTTTTTTTTTTTTTTTTCAATGCAGGTTTTGAGATGTTCTTATACACGCAGTGCCCAGATGGTCTGTGCATGTGCTGAAAGTCTGGTCTGTTCCAGAAGTCCTTGATTTACTGCACAAAGTAATTGTCCGTGGTGTGAGGAGCGGGGTCGTGATACTTGCTCAGTGGATGCTGTTAAATACAAGGGCATACTGGTCTGCCTGGGAAATCCTGAGCAAGACACAGAGATCTGGGGACTTCTGATTTGCTCAGAAGACCAAGTGAAGTGGTTTGTTTCTTACAAACAATTTTTTACAATTAAGTACAAAGTATTAATGCCAATTATGTCTTTACTGTGAACATAAGCACATTTTGTATTTTTTTTTTTTTTTTTTTGGATTAATGTTGAAAATTACTGTTCCTGAATAATCTAGTTGAAAGATGCACGGTATTCATAGCGTATCTGTTGAGTATTTAAGATAATCTTGGTAATGGTCTTAATCTAACACTAATACAAATCAAAGCATTACAATAATAAATGAATGGTTGGTGACTGAAATGTGATTTCCTCCCAGTAAGTCTGCCGTTTGTTGGTAGTAGAGAAGCTCTGGATAAAGAAAATATATTAAGTCTGAGAGAAAACGGATGAAAGCATTATCTTAGATCTCAAACCACGATGTTCATACCTAGGATGGCCTAAAAAATGAGCAAAACAATGCAAACAAAACCCAAAGCAAGCAAAGAATAGCTGTTTGATACCAATCACCCTGAACAGCAACATTTAAAATTAGAAGTGCACGTCATTTCACTCAGTTTGGGTTCGTTATCTCTGTGCATGCTAACATGCCAAAAGAGTTTATCTTCTGGGAAAATTTGTGGCCTGCACTATGCAGTGTGTTAGTTACCAAGACACCGAGTCTCAGGCTCATACATTTGTGGACTTACTTTTGGCTGCAATTTCTGGTATTGAATCTGTGTCTAGTGCATTCCTTCAAGGCTAATGACACTACCCTGGGAGACAGGTCAGCAAGATAGTGAGCGACCTCACTGCCCGCTGGAGCACTGTTCCGGTGCCAGAAACCAGCCAGGGCTGCACGGGGCATGGGGCACATCCGCAGCACAAGCTGATTTGGATCTGAGGCTGCTCTGTCCTCGCAGGCTAAGGAATGAAACTGGGAGACGTAATCAGCTTTGCAAACAGCAAGGCAGGCTTCCAGTTCCTGGGTCTAGCCACCATCCCAGACCATTGTGTGAGATGGGGTTTTCTGCCCCTCCATCCTGTTGTGCCGCGCTGGCTGCCCTACGATCTTCAAGATCACCTCTGTGCATTATAGGTGCACAGTCATTTAGGAGCATTTTGAGTGTGAGGGATTTTAATTTTGTTTGTGCTTTTGCAGTTTTCTGTGCAAAGGTTTTTTCATTTCTACAGATGTGGCCCTCATCTCAAAGATAAATTGAGACCAAATCCTCCAAACTGTGTTCAAGTGAAGCTGAACTGGGCAGGTTTGTCTCTTCCGCATCTCTGGTTCATTTTTCTTCCAAATCAAATCATGCATTTCCAGAAGTTCTCTTGAAGCAGAATTTCAGGAAGAGCTCCTTTTAAGTCATTTTTTAAGGACTGAATTTTCATACGTCATATTTAGACTGAACATTTTTGTTTTGCATAGCATTTTGTCTGTGTATCATTTTTAGAATAAAATTTTGTAGTATATCAGTAACTCAAATGACATTTTTTCCCCACAAGCTGCATACTGAGCTGGAAGAAAGGACGAGAAGTATCTGTTCTAATTAAGTAGTGCTGCCACACAGACCAGAGTGAATGAAATGGAGCATATCACTTATGGTCATGCTATGATGATATGTCCTCCAAAATAATATGTAGAATTTCATGATATGTCAGAGTGCTGCTGTGTCATGTAGAAGCAATGCAACATGAAAAAGGTAAGAGCATTAAAATGTTTAAAAAAAATAAAAATGAAAACTACTGGAAACATTTTTTGGGGGGAGAGAACTACCTCTGTTTTAAACTATATTTGTGGAGAAATTTTCCTTATAAAATGTAGAATATCAGGAGAATAACAGGTTGACTCTGTCGGCCTTATTCAACAAACTTGTCTTGCAAGAATATTTCCAACCTGCTCTCATGTCAAGTGAATGGAAATGAAAGCAGACTTGGGCCCTGTTTCTATATGGTTCACATTAGGGATGGGCTCGAACCAAGCCCACTAGATCAGAACATTCCCAGACTTTGAGGAAGTTTGGCTCTGATTTCAGTTTTAAAATTCAATGCTAGCTCTTTTCAACAAGGAACTAAATCATCTGAGCACTGCTTTGGGAGATTTGGATTCAGATCAGAACCTTGCAGCTGCAGCCCTAATTGAAATCTAGAGCTCTTCAACCTTGGTCGAGGGGAGCCAGGAGAGCCCGAAGGTCCCCCAGTGCTCGCCCATGAAGAGCGCCCAAGTCAAGGGAATATTCACATTTGAGATCTGGGAGTGAGAGGTGCATGGGGAGCACACACAGTGTAGGGTATTTGTCCTCACAGGAGGACTATGCATCCCAAATAAGTCAACACCTGGGTTTATTGTACTGCGTTTTCTGGACTGTGTTGATGATCTTTCACTTTTGAAGAGTTTTGTTGAAGAGCAAATCCCTCCTAATGGTTTCATTCAATCCATTTTTCACTGTTGTATGGTATCAGCCCTTGCTGTGTAATTGAGGGCTGAGGTAGTGATGGAGTTGCTGGTCAGATTTGCTAGTAAAATCGTGAATGGAAGATTCTTGAAGTGCTTGATCCCGCCTTGTGAGTCCCAGAGAACTGCTGCTGATGCCAGTGATAGGGGAAAAAGTTCTGAAATTTGCAATGCTCTTATACACACACACACACACACACAAAACAAACAAACAAACAAACAAACAAACAAACAAACTCATTTCTATTGCTTTCTTCCTTGAAATCTGTTAAAACATTTTAATAGTTTCTCCCAAAGTACCTGTGTGACCACATCAAAACTACTGAAACACTGAGCCTCTGTAGCTGGGACAGCAGGTGCTTCAAGGAGAAGAATAAAACTATAGCCAGATCCTTTCTGTCCCAGCAACACAGCAACCCTGCAATGATATGGAGACATGAGGGCAGCACGATGATTTCCTCCAGCCTCAGCATCTGAGCATGAGGAGGTGAGAGAGGAACCTGTGGAGACTTCCAGCTGGTGCAAGATGAAGCAGACGCCGTCAAAGCCTAGGGACACCCCTTTGTAGGGCCCTCTTCCGCCTTCTGCTGACTGGCTGCTTGGCCTGCCCTCCCCTTCTGACAGTCTTCCTTTAAGCTTCTCTCTGCATTCCTAGTCTTCTCTGTCTTTTCCTTTTTAACCCCTTCTCCCTTCCTGACTGAGCCAACAGTCACTTAAAAAAGTAAATTATTGCAGTGTTATTTTTTCAAAGAGAAGTATCTTGACCATCTCCAGTTCTTGTTTCAGACAACCTCTTATTCCTTGTGTTAAACAAACACTGTACTTGAGCCTATAGACCTCCAATATAATTGCAATGCATTAACATTTATGAGTGCCTAGAGTTTTATGTTTAAATTAATTGTCACCTAGTGAACCAGTATGGGGGAAATTTTCAGCTTCTTTGAAGGGAAGAAGGTTAGAAGGAAACCTATTTCCTCAAATAATAATAAGATACCATGTGCCATCTCTCATCAAGCGCCTCACACCTAATCTGGTACCAAGCAAAGCTTTCAGCAAGTTCTTCAAAGAGGTTACAGTTTGGTTAGTATTTTCATAGCATCTCTTGTGAAACTTCCCTAAGCATGTGGAGGTGGTAGCTGCTGTTCCTGACTTCGTAGAAAACTATACTGGTGCATGGTTTTGATGACGGTTGTTTGAAGAACTCCTGGCAGCTATGATGAATATTTTGCATGGATCATAAAGTGCTCCTTGCTGAAGTCCAAGCTGCATCTGCAAGCATGCGATGAATTGGAAGTGTTTTTTTATTCTGCAACTGTTAAATATTCACTGAAGTTGAACATGCAGCATTTCGCTTTCTAAGTGCCTTAAATAATTTTGAAGCTCTTTTCACTGTGCATTCTGAATTCCAAACAGGGTTGGTTATGACTAAGTATCACATAATACTTCTTCAGGGACTCTAATTAGCTTGGCTGACCTCATGTCCTAACGAATTTCGGCAAAAGTCTTTTTCACTTCTTTTCCCAAAGGGACAAACTGCATTTACTGAGCTGTTATTCTGCCATGTTAAAGAAGTTAAAAGGCCCAATACCTTTTACATTTTTATGATTCCCTCATGAATGGAAATTACATTAAGATCTGGGGTGAGGGATTATCCTCACACTGTAGTCTACAGTAATTTTACAAGGGAAATCAGAGGCATACGCTACTCTGATCTCATTTGCACCAGGCTAAGTGTGAAATAAGTGAAGTCCTGGAACTGTGTATGTAAAAAGCTCACATAGTTAAGAGCAGAATCTGCCAAAATCCTTTCTTACCCCTAGGCTACTAGTCCTACTGTCTGGAATTCTGTCCCTTATTACTGTCCTGGAATTCTGTTACTTTTACAATATTTGAGATCTCTGACTAATGCTTTACTAGGCAACAGTCTCCTGAGTAAGATCAGAGCTCAGGATTTGGCTGATATGCTCCTTGACTGGTGGAGTTACAGAAATGCAGCCTAATCTTCTATTTATGTCAGCTCTGCAGTTGTCTTTCAGTTTCTCTTTGGTCTTACCAGGATACACATATATTTTTGTCTCCTTTGACTAATTTTCCCTTTGCTAATATTTTTATTCTTTGGTGCCTTTTACAGTTTTGAGGTTGTCTGAAAGGAAAGAAAGCCTTAGAGCTGTGAAGATTTATGCAAATACATAAAGCATTATGCATTTCAGTGGTCTGTCGGATTGTATGCAATTGATAAAAATTAGCTCAGCACGGACGACTTAACTATGCAAAATTGTTCTTTTGCATAAGGCTTTACAGCCATAATGCAATATGTAGCATGTAAAAACCAAAATTAGTATCAGTCTGAGTTAAACACTTTCCTTATCGCTGTGTATTTTAATTTGTCTCAGGAGTCTTAAGCAGCATTACACTTTAACAGCTTCAACAAATTATATAAAAATTTGGAAACAAAGGCAGTCTTAAGAAATCTGTCAGCAATGATTATCTTTTTTATTTTTATTTTTATTTTTTCTTGTGTACACAGCTCCAATATGAACTGGTAAAGAATTCTGTCAGTGTCTTTAAGAGAGCAACAAATGTGGTCCAACACATCAATGCTGACGACCAAGATACAGAAATGCTCCCTGCCTTGCAAAGCACTGACTTGCTGGCCCTAATCCCACAAGAAGCTAAAGCATAGGCTTCTCTGCAGCGATAGTCCCAAAGACCAGAAGGAAAGTTAATTTTTCTGATCTCTGTTGGCTCATTGGAAAAACCTTGCAGGACCATAGAAAAGGAGCTTGTCTGCATGGCACCAGCCCATTTAAACAAAGCCTGGTTAAAAGAGTAAGAAAATATGTGGTGAGCAGTGATCACAATTAACAATTGGAGATGGCTGAGGAGAAAAAAGGGCTCATTTTCACTCACTCAACTTCTCTTTTAACTCTTCTTTAACTTGAGAATTTCTGCCCTGGTAAGAAAGTAAGCTCAGAACATTTGTGCTGACACTATTACAGTTGCATCAGGGTTTAGCTGTGTGTATTGCAAAGCTAAGAACCAAGCTGGCAGCCACACAAACCTATGCCTGTTGTTCTGAAAATGAAGGAACATTGATAGAGGGGCACCATCCTGTTAGCTGAAAAAGTTCATTGTTCTTGCATTTTCCTAGAATTTCCCACTCTTGAGATTACGCTATTCAAATTTTGAAACTTGAGAGAGGGAGGAGACCAAGGCACGGAACGGCCAGCAGTCTGGAAGTCACAGCATTCCCCCGAGATGAGGGAGACCATGATTTTCACATTTCCTGTCCTGCATGTGGCATGTTAGACATGTTAAGTAGTGCTTTCCAGATTTCGGCAAAATTCACACATTCCAGGCTACTTACTTATTTCATTTTCTCTCTGATCCTAAAAGAAATTCTATCCTGGGCCCATGAAAACCTCTAGAGGAAATAGGTCTGTTCAGAAGAATATATTCCATAAAGGAATCCCTCATGAGCTGTACTTATTATACAAAAGGCCAAAAGAGTTCTGCTCCTCACACTGGCCTGCCTGCACTTGGTCCAGGCAGGTTCAGCCTCTTTCCTCCCTGTGGGCAGAGGCAGGCCCTCCTCCAGCCATTTGCCTTGCCAGGTGTCCATCAGCCAGAAACCCTGGGCTATAAGAACTAAGCAGAGGCTTCCTACCTCTCCCCATCTCTTCCACCAGCAGGCAACCAGGAAGGGCAGAGCTTAGGGATTTGGTATGGTCCCTGTGTGGCTCAGAGGCTCTCAGTACAGCTGGGTGAGGTGAGGACATGAGAAGGAAAGCAGAGGTGATTTACATTGCTGTGGATCTAGCAACAGGCCAGTGCCACAGCTGGAAACAGACTGCAGGCTGCAGAACTTCACTGAAGTCCTCAGGGAAAGGCAGTCCCTGCCCCTTGTCACTTGCTGCACCTACTCTGCCCTCACGGCATCTCCTGGGCCAGCTTCACCCACGCTTCAGCTCCATCCATTGTCACAAGCTCACCTGTGGGCACAAGAACACAAACTGGCAGTTGACTGCCACGGCTTGTATGGGACAATAGCAGCTTTCCAAATGAAGGAGAGTTATCAGTTGCTTTGGAACTGGAGGTCAGAGCTTTGAGAAGGCAGGAAAATGTTCTGGTGCCTTGCCAAATGTCCTCATCGGTTTCAGCTGTGGGTGCAGGGCTGGTAACTGCAGGGCATTCAGGGCCTCTGTGCCACTGATTCGGAGCTGACTTTCGAGGAGATTGTTGGAAATGTAGGAGTAAATGGCTATCTGGGAAACTTCTTATCAGTGTTCTTTGAAAGACATTTTTCTTCAGAGTTTTCTGGCCCTGATTCTGATCTTATACTAATTGTGATAGTGATATGCCAATTTTGCCTCGGTGCCAGCCACTTAAACTTATCTTATTTTCTCAGGATGTTTCTCTGATTGTTTGGTTGGAGCAAAGTATTTACATTTTCTCTCTTCTCCCTAATTAAAAGCTTCACTTAATCTCAGCAGTTCATACATTCTTAACCCTGCAGCTGCTGACAGAAGGCCTGATCCTGTTTTCTGTGTAGATAATTTCACTGATTTTCACAGAGCTGTTCCTGATTTAGTGAGGAAATTGTGACTGTGAAGAACTTTTGTGCTACTTCTTCCAGGCTATATATTCTCCATCTCTCTGCATTATGACACGTGAATCACACAGTGAGTGTCTGACAGGTCATTTGTGTTATGTCTGCAACAGAAAAAGGATCTCACTGGTTTCACATGGGAAAGTTGAATTCTAAATGTGGCTGAAAAAATGTAAAGGGATAAAAATTGCCACCAGATTAAATATGATGTCTGTATTCTTTTCCTCCAAAAGATTTACTTATGCAAATAAACCTCATCCATTTTCAAAGACAGTTTTTTCCCCCATATTTTAAATGGGTCTTCTTGAATAAAAGCCATGTTATGAAGGAAAAACAAAACAGAAAACAAGTCTGACCTTGAACAAATTTGATGTGGTAGTGATTCACGCTAGTGTCATCTTAGTCAGATAGTCAACATCAGCTAATCATAAACTCATGATTATTGCATGTATGTGTGAGGGTATTAGTATAAATATATATATACATACGTAAGTATGATTGCTCATGCTAGAATTAGAGAAGAATGCAGCATTCCCCCCATATGACACATAGTCTGTAAGCCCCCGTTCAGGGAAGATTTTTAAATGCACATAGTAATTGTAAGGCACTGCCCAAGTCTAAGAGCACTTATGCACTTTTTTGGACGGAGTTGTAAGAATTTACTTCTACCCATATTGAAATCTGTAGGAAGGCCTGCTCAGTGGCAGTGGCTCAGCCTCACTCCAGAGCTTCACTTCTGTCTACGTCTAGCAAAGGTTCACTTTAAACACTTGAAATACCATACTGAATACAGAAACCTTAGCAGAGTTTGACTTCTCTCTCTAAGGAGGTTGCCAGTAGAAGGTGGCTGGCAGCTATAGACAGCAAGTATCACTTATTTAGAAGGGGTTTATGAAAGATTTGTCCAAGAAGGCTACTTATGAAGAGACACATGTTGTAGGCCATGAAAGCAGAACAGGCTCTGCTGCCACATTTGTTGGACTGGGGCAAGGTGAGAGCAGCTGGGGAGCCTATGGGGCTACCCATATGCCACTGCACACCTGCAACAAGGGCAAAAGCAGGGTTTTATGTAAGCCTGAGGGAGAGAGGGAAATAAAATCATTTGTCTCTGTGTGAAATTAGAAAGGAGTAAAAGATATTTGTGCTGGGTGTGTTTCCACATGTCACTTTACAGGCTTTAAGCAATCTAAATAATTACTGGGTTACAAACATTATGGCCCTTGTTGTCCACATTTCATCTTACCTTCTTGTTTTTCAAAGAGATTCAAAACCAGACAGAACATACTATTCCTCCCCACTCAGTAATGTTTATGTTTGGAAATGAGATTAGAAATCTTCAAGTGAAAGAGAGTCTTATTTCAGAGAGATAAAATTGCTTATTAAACCTGCCCTTCAATCCAATTGACTGGCCAAACCCTAAGTGTTGCAAACTGCAAACATTTCTTTGAGCTAGAGTTTTCTGCTACTTTCACTGCCGCAATAGCCAAGCTATCGTTAGGCAATAGAGGTAAGAGTGTGAACATATGGGTGTCTGTGTTTGTAACGAACAGATAGATAATAAATACTCTTTATGCAAATCTAAAGTTTTGGCAGTAAATACAACACGTTGTCTCATGTGTTTGTTCTTTGGTCATGCTACTTTCCAGCAGTGCTTTTTTTTTTTCTTTTTTTCCCAAGAGTCCTGAAGCTATCTATCAAAATGAATATTTTTTTTTTTTTCTAAGAAAATTCCCTTTAGAAAGAAGGAAGTAGAAAAGAACAAAGGCAAACAGCCTGTGACAATGACTCATTATGTTTCTTATAAATTATAGCTGTGAAGTCAATGCAAATTGTTTCTCACAGTTTCAAAACCCACTATAACTTAGGGCTATAGAAAGAGAAGCACCTAGAGAAATAATGGCTTTTTTTTTTTTTTTTTTTCTGTAAACATAGAGTAGTGTGCAACAAACATTAGAGTTATTTGGAAAGCACTTGAAGATGCGCTAGTAGATTAATTTCATGCTGTAGCATGCAAAACTAAAACAGAATCAAACTTTTGAACTTGTAGCTCTTGTGGTATTTATTAAGCCCGAAATTTTGTTAATTTGTTTGGCAAGCTGCCATGACGTGGGGCATTACTAATAGGCAAAAGGTCTGAAAACTTCAGGAAAAGTGGCAAATATTCAACATCTAGAGCTTAATCTACTCTGATGAGCAGCAGTGCCCTCCTTCCTTGTGCTAGGAGTGAACTTGGTGCCATGCTGGGGCTTCAGGCAAGCAGAGCACCTCATCACATGCTGAATATACAGCACAAATTCAAATCCTGGAAGGCCTCATAGGCCTCTGTGCTGGCTTAGGGTTGAGGTGCTCTGCTGTAATTTCCACTGGGAATGGGAGAGTCCCCAGAGCCCACCAGACACACTTGCTTTGTTGTGAAACTTGCTTATTTGCTCTGTTTCCAAAACTTTGCTGGCAGGGGCCATGCTGGTTTAGAGGTACATGGGTACTGTCTTTGTCTAAACCAGTTTGGGCAAAGTTACTACAGAGTGTGGTGCAAGTATCCAGATGTATTTATCTGTAGTTTCTGAAAGTCCTGTGTTCTTATTCAGGAAGACATAGACTTGCTGCCTGTCTTCACAACTACCTTCCCCAGAGCTACTCTGTTGGTACAGCATCTCAGACAGCACTTCAAATCAAGCCCAAGATCTCCATGGCTAAAAGCACACAGCTGCCCAGTATAGCCCTTGCTGTGGCCTGCAATGAACCCATGTCCTCTGTAGAGCAAATACCATGAAAGGGTACCTGATGTGCAGAGACTAGCGGATGCTGGCCTCGCATGAACTGCTTTGCAGTCACTGGTTGTTGTCTCTTGCTCCTAGAGTCCCTTGGTGTTCAAGTCTGTTAAACACGTCACTTAATTGTGCAATACAGCCACATCATTGACATACTGGAAATCACTTTGTTTACCAAATCGTATTTTATGTCTTAACTCTCTTTGAGGGTGAGAAAACAACAGATTTGGAAACTTTCCTAATGTACCTTACTGAAATGTCTTATCTGTCAACATGAGATAGCTGAGTCACCATCAAAGCCACCATGTCTCTAGACACACACTACAGCTGTACTTTACAGAAGAAGCATTTTAACTGTAATTGTGTAGGTACATGCATAGATATGTATGTACAGCTCTGATTATGATTTCAGACAAAGTGCAATAAGGGTGAAATCATTCAAACATGACTTTTACAAACTCATCAGTAATGTGACTGAATTCCACCTCATTCTTTCCTTAAAAGGATAAATCTGGCAGGGTCTCATAAGGGATATTTTCCTGTTATTTTAAGAAAGGACATTGCCTTTTACTTTATCTTTCCATGAAATTACAAAGAGTTTCCTTGAAGCCATACCTTATCATGCATCCTGGCCAGCACGGAAGCGCTCATCCTGATCACTACCCATTAAAATGGCCTTTGAGGAAATGCTTTGAACTTCTTATCCTAAGAAAACTGTTGGATACTACATCTTTTATATCCTACATACATTTTTCTAGCGTTGCGTAACTAGCAGCTTTCTACCATCACCTTCTTCAGCTGCTTGTCTTTTAGATAACAACACTCCTTCCCTCATTTGCGAATAAATGATGCTTATTTCTTGTTAAGACCAAGCACAATGTCTTTCATTTGTTTCTGAGATAAATATCCTGTTACAGTGGATTATATTGAAAGAATATTATTTGAAGTCATCTTTTCTACAGGTAGTAAGAGAAGCATGATGTCTCTGCTAGCTCCCTAAAGTTCCGGACTGGATTGTCACCAAACTGATTCCGCCTCCTACCCCTCTGTCTAGGCTCATAACTTGTAGCCACAGGAGCCTGCCTGGATAACGGATGGGCAGAGCCACACACCAGATTTCTTTTGCAGTCTAGGTAGTGAAATAATGCCAACATGAATTACATAATGCCTGATGGGAAGTGGGGAATTCACGTACCCTGAGAAATCAAGCTTTAAGGACGTAAATAAATAATGAGCTTAGGAAGGAAATAGGAAGATGATTTTCAGAAGGGAAATAAAAGAAAAAGATGTAAGGCTGGACTCAAAGGGGAACAGTACCATGAAACACAGACAGAGCACATGACAAAACAGCTCCTTCTAATGACGATACTGAGCTGCCATCCTTCAATGTCCGATGAAGGGTTTACTTACATGCCAGCCTAGCTACCGAGCAAAGCGCCTTCAACCAAGTAAGCTGTATGCCTTTCCATCTGGTGGTAGTGAAGAGATGCTGGCACTACCAGTGAAGTGTATGAGTGACTGCATCTGCACCGCTTCCTTCTTTTGTTCGTGTGCTCTATGGTTGGTTCTTATTCTGCACAGTTCCTGACCATCCCTTTGTACTTGACAATAAGTGGAAGAGCAGTCAGAATATGAGCTATTGTAAATGGCTGTGTTAATACTCTCTGCTGATGTAATATTCCCTCTTACGGTGTTTTGACAGGAATTCAGTAATTGTTTTCTGAGTGGGTTACTCTTTTTCTGTGAGGAAAAAAAAAAAAATATTAGATACCTTTTACAT
>VXAV01001716.1:40331-65500 GCA_013399715.1 Alectura lathami
TTTTACATTGCAGTGCTTGTCCTCAAAATCCGTCACCAAAACTATTTTCTCTGATGACCTAACTGAAGGTGGCTATCAGGTTTCAACAGCTGGCATGCAAGACCACATTAGCTAGGCTCTGTCAGTCCAGGGCTTCAACTATCTCCCTATCATTCCAGGAGCCAGCAGGACAGCTGTCTAATTGAGATGTACTCTCTCCTTGGTTTTGCTGGATTTTTGTGAGTAAACCCAACAGGTTTCCAGACAAATATTCACAGTTGCACTGCACTCTATCACCTTGTGTTGTTGCAATGAGATGGCAATGCTCTGGGTCTGCTTCTAGAGTAGTCTCTACAGTCTCCCAGGCATGCCATGTTTATAATGCTGCCGGTAATTGGAGTAAGACGAGATGAGGGACTTTCCAAGGTCAGCTTTGAGGATTCTTTTAAAAATTTTTAATGACACTACCAGCAGCAGCTTAAGTTCCTAATGAGTGCGTTATCATGTCCAGACTCCCATCTGCCATGATCTCATAATCGGCAAGCCGTGCCAAGCATAAGGGAAAGATGCACAGCTCTGATTACGATATGGAGAGTGTGTGACAATATCTCTTGGCACAGAATTGCAGAGTGTGCTAAATGGCTATTTTTTTTTACCTCTTTAATATGCCCCGGTGATGATGACATATATACGCATACTATAACATAAACTCAAACGGTTGTAAAAATTGTTGAGTGAGTAAGTAAAAGGCAAGTGAACACCTGGATCCTACCCTGCACCACGTGTCTGAGCCTCACTGGGAGTAATTCACCCATCCCAAGTGTCATGCACTCGCTCCAAGAAATGCCATTTTGTACCCTTATTCCACTAGTTAAGTGAGAACTATAGGGCAGTGTTTGTGGCCTTTGACAATGTAAGGGATCCATGAGGTGTGTTTTTCTCTCAGGTTTGGATTTGGGGCATCCCCCAGGACCACACTTTTCTCCTCCCTCTCTGGTTACATGGCCAATTCTATGACATATATTAATTAATTTATTTTTAATATGTACAAAGGAGAGCAGTCAGTGGTAATGAAACAGAACAGGAAGAATTTTTTTAAGAAATAAATGCCATAATAATACCCAGACTGTTTAAAGGTAGTATTATAACTGCTTACTAACCTGATTTTTTTTCTTCTGGTTTATATCTCTAATTTCATACATGTTAATAAGAGGTAAAAACCAATGTCTTCTATAGGAACTTTGTGCAATTAATGGAGCTTATTCTGAAGATGAATTTGGATCTCAACACCTTTAGAAAGTTACGAGCAATACTTGAAAGGAACCCAGAGTCAGGAATGAATGAATGAATGAATAATGAATGAAATGAAAAATAAAAGGTTCTTGCGGGTTCTCTCGCAGCCTCCTGAGAGGCAAAAAGGAGAAAGAACAAACAGTGGAGGTGAGGAGCGCAGGGAATGCAGGATCTGTGGCTGGTAAGGTGGGGACAGCACAATGCAGAACACAAAATACAGAAGTGAGTGGGTGTTTGTGTTGTAAATGTTCCCCAGTACAATAACATCTCTTCTCAAGGGCCTCTAGTACCAACAGCACCCTGAAGGCTGGTAGGCTGGTCCCACCTCTGTATTTCATCATACACCTGCCAGACAGTTACAGTGCTAGTCTCAAGAATGGGCAGCACGCGTGCGTTCAGCCCATGCATTTTTCCATTTTTGCCTCAGTAGAAATGAAACTACTAATATATGTTTCCACGTCAGTTAGTTGCCAAGTTCAGAGCTGCAGTTCAGCAAAGTGTTTAACAGACTGTAGTGCAACAGAGCACAGGCTAAAATAATTTCAGATCAGATTTCCTTCTACTTCCATCTTTATCCTTGTTGTTTCTTTTTTTTTTTTTTTTCTCTCTTTTTTGGAGAATTAAACATTTAAAAGTGTTNTTTTTCCCTCTCATTAAGGTAATTACTTTTATTAATTTATCTTCTGTATACATGCAGGCTTTGATGCCTACATTAGAGAAATAGCTTCTTTGTTTAGGACTGCTGATTTGAAATAACTTGTCAGAAAACTAGGACTGAGCAACATTTTTTTCTTATAAGTGATTTATTTTTCCTAAACACAAAATGTCAGAAGATCTGAAAAACAGGATTTGACATGATTTTATAGTTTTGACACAAATTTTGTTTGAGTTTGCATCATTTACTCTTAACATTTTCTGAAATAAAAGTTTTGATCTTTAATTTAGGCATTCGTTTGTTTCAAAATTGCCTGCATTTAAAGCTGATTTTTAAAAGGATAGGAAAATAAGAAAGAACTAAAAATCACCAAACTGAAAAACAAAATATCTCATTCTAAGCTGAATGAAAATTTTCAGTCAATAGTAAACATTTTTTCTTGCCTTGTTATTGTTGTATTGCCTAGCTAAAAATGTCTTTTCAGACTAAACCAAAACAAATGAAAAAAAATTCATGAAAGAACTGGAAACTGAAACCACACAAGTAAGTTGGAAAGGGAAAGACGTATTCTGGTGCAGATAATCTACCCACCAGAGATCCAAAAGTCATGGTCTGCTATTGAATGAAAATGAATGGGATTTATCTAACTTAATTTCAGCATCTACAGCTCTGCTGTCAAAACCTAAACTGCACCCTGTAAGTTTCTTTTGTAGCCAATGACAAGAAAGAAAATCTTCTCAGAGTCTCATTCACATTGGCTCTCTCTATCACCTTTTTCAATGGCCCGGCTCAGAAATTCCTACTTCATTCCTTTGGCCATAAAAAGAGATCAGGGGCAGTGCTGAGATTTGTACAACCCATGCTAAGCTGCATGTGATAAGTGGAACCCATGATGTCTTCCCAAGGAAATGGAGGTCAGGCCTAAATGCAACTGAATTTTATTATACAGAATGATGTTCACATTTCATCAGGCATTTTATTTTATTTTATTTTTTTTTGTATGGATGATCAGGAAATCCAGATCCCAAAGCAGCAAGCTTCCTAATCTCACAGGAATACAGAAGAAAAAGTCCCCTTTGCAAGATCAGATCCAGTTCTACCAGACATTTTTATGCTAAGTCAGATCAGTCGAGTAATAATTAACTTTAATTGGCACACCCACAAACTGTACCATTTATATAGTGCAGATGAGTGATTTAAAAATAATGGGCATTCTTATCTTTAAATGAAGAGAGCAAAGAAAATGAACTTTAAGCAGTATTTCTAATATTATCTTTGCTATTTCACCTCTGATCTGTATGACTAAGACCAGACAGGAGAGTCCTAGCAGGAGCTGGTGTTGCATATTAATTTCTGCACCTTGCAGTCTAACTACATGCATCATTTATCTCTAAAATGACTCTTACTATGATGTGCTATCGTACCAGGTGTCAGGGGCTGGCTGATACAGCTCTGGAGTGAAATGAGCCAACTGGGGAGCCAATTAGTTCTCACCTGCCTCTCAAGCATATGGAGAACAACTCATCTCCCCACACTCAAGCGGAACAATTTGGATTTTACTGCTCTCCTGCTCTTCTATGTGTTTCGAAAAGAGCAGTGTACCTGTTTACAAGGAATTCATACCTGAGCTAGGCTTGAACTGCACAGCTCAGTGATACAAGCTCAGAAAGCAGTTATAAATATTGCGTTTAGAAGCAAACACAAGCATGACATAGGCAACCACTATGTTTGTGTTTCACCTTTGCAGAAGGAGAAGAATTTAATTACAGTTATGAATGAAGTGTGGTGGGTCTTCAGAAGGATCTCCAGTGGCAGCAATTTACCACTGGCTATAGAAGAATGGGACACGAAACACTGTGATAAAAACAAGAAGAAAAATAATAATGCTGAAGAAGAGAGGGAGAAGGGGCAGACAATGCAAAAGAAATAAAGCAAACAGAGAAAGAAAATAAGTGACAATAAATCAAAGTGACTGGAATAAATCATAGAATCATAGAATCATAGAATCATAGAATCATAGAATCATAGAATCATAGAATGGCTTGGGTTGGAAGGGACTTCAAAGACCATCTAGTTCCAAACCCCCTACCATGGACAGGGCTGCCAGCCACTAGCTCCCTATGGTTTTGTTGCTGTACATTGCATGTAACTGGGCAGGAAAATACATGAAAAAAAAAATATATATATTTAAGAAGGCAGCAAGTAGTATATTTGCTGGGTGAACTAAGAAAGACAATTTAGTTAATTAGATAGATAATCTCCCTTACTGGGGAAAGACGAGTTGCTGCTGGGTTTTAGGTATGCTTGCTTTAGCAGTGTAGAGTTCCAGATTTTTTGCTATCAGTGTTGCAATATACTTTGCAGGAAATATCTGACTGAATATTAACGTTTGACTATCATAATGCACTTTTTTTTTTTTTTTTAATTTTTTGATAGAATACACTTAGCACTGCAAGATTATTTAAGCAAATAAATTGTATAGAATATTTGGACATATCCTTAAAGTTTTAAAATTGTTACTGTTCTGCTTTTTTTTTTTTTTCATGTAAAATCTGCTTACCTTTTGTTATCTCAGTCTTCTCTCCATTTCTCACTTTGTTTCTAATACTTATCTTGTGGGTCTCTCGAAGGTTGCCATGCAAGGAAGCAGAGGAGTAAGAAGCGAGTAGGCAACACTGAAAAAGACAGGGCTGCGGTCAAAAAGAAGAGCTTGGAGGAACAAGGGATGGCGCATTGTCTTATTGAAGGTGTGGATGAACGAGTAGCTGTTCTGTATTGGTTCGGGTTAGAAGCAGACAAAAAGAGAGGGTTTGCCAGTGCCAGAGAAAAAATCTGATCTAAAACCTTTGAAGTTTTTTATTTCTTCTGCCTTTTTCAGTGTTCATTAGAAATAACAATTCTGAAAAAAAAAAAAAAAAAAAAGAAATAATAAAGGTTTTCTCTCTCTCAAGGTTAGAAATTACTCTTTTCATAACCCTCTTTGAGATGGAAAATGACCAACAACATGTTTTGGCAAGAGCTGACAGGACAACTACAGCAAAGAAGTACTTTCCGCTGTGGAAAAACAAAAACATTCAACTTCTGTGATCGGGGTTTTGCATAACGAACTGACAAAGAGAACTCAGGAGAATGAAAAGAGACAAAAACACCCTGCATGAGACAAAAGCAATGAAAGGTATATTTTACCTACCTCTTTCGAAGCAAAATAAGGAGCTGAGAATGATTCACTTCTTACACGGAATTTTATAGTGTATCTTTATAATTCAGGGATCTACTGTCTGGTTCTTAGCACAAGGAAATTGGGACTTTTGTCTGCTCTTGAACAGAGGCCAGTCTATGCATTTTCTTCAGAAAGAAATTGACAGGAGAGCACTGATTTAAATAATATCCTGTGTGTGTGTTGGCATGACACAAAGCAAACTGTTCTCAAGGCTTTACTGCTTTGTTTGAAGTTGACTAGCAATATATAACTTTTGAAAGTTTGCTGTGCAGATCTTCCTTCAGACTTCCGGGGAAATTTCTCCAAACTGATGTTTTAGCCTGTGCCTTGCTTAGATTTGTACGTTCTTGGTATGTGCGTACACCCTTGTGCTACACAGGGACATACAGTGGTTTGTTGTGAGCGCTCATCGGGAGATCAGCTGAAGATAGGCAAGTACACAAGCAAACGTGTGTTCTGGAGGCAGCAGAGACCAGAGCCTGAGTATTTGCCCAGATGTCAGGTGCTGCTGAATCTTAATCCTGGGTCTGGCATGGATTTGCTGGGTAGCCTGTGGCAAATCAAATAATCTCAATGCCTCAGAGTCCCCACCTGTGAAGTGGGAATAATAACACTTACAGTTTCCTACCTCACAGGCTCTTTTAAGGATTAATGCATGTCTGAGAAGTGCTTTGTATACTGGAACTCCTGGCCTCTGGGGAAGTATTGTCAGTTTATGAGTGAAAATTCAGATCATTGTTCTGGACTTTCAAGGAAGAATAAAGGAATAATTTATAGAATTATGTAACAGCAGAATTCTAACAACTCTTCAGGAAAAAGGCATTGCTCTGTCAGTATCTAAATCTCCTTGTGTATGAAGTTATTGTGCACAGGTTTACCATTGGCTTCAGCAAAGACTGATGCTGGGGAGGGTGCTCCTGCCTGCCTCCGTGTGCCCAGCACACGCTGCCTCCTCTGCAAACTGCTGATGAGAAAAACAACCTTCAGAAATGGAGGGATATTTTTAAACCCAGCTTAGCTTGCTCACATAGAGGCAGTGTGCTGATACCTGGAAAGATGTGGTCGAAGGCGGGGGTGGCTAACATGAACCCCTTACACTGATGTTTCTGCTGAAGTTCCCATATTGTAAAACTAGGGCTTGAGCCTGAGTAGGAGTGGTAGAATTTAGTGCTTTACGTGGAAAATCAGAGACCATGATTCTCCATTACCTGCAACCATGCATAGTCACTATCGTCCCTGCAGAGTGGGAGTAAAATACTATCAGTCTGATTGGTACACCCACTTTTAACTCCCTTTGCACAGTGCAAAATGACTACAAAGCGGTGTGTAAAAGGCTGGAATTATTGATGGTAAAATCACAAAATGTCTATATCACTTTTCTCATCATAGTTGTGGACTGCAAAACCAAACAAGCCCCCTGTAGCACACGAAGTCTGGTCTCACGAAGGCTCACATTACCGCGTACTTCCTAAGGTTGCATGTAACTGATGGCTATCTCACCTTCTCCAGTAAGCACTTCTGAATGCAATGGTTACTTAAAAATGACTGAGCAAAGACAGAAATACGCAGCCTATAACTTTGAAGTGTGCTCTACACTAAGAGAAAGGTATTCTTGTAACATAGTGGCTAACAAGATTTTGAACAATCCTGATTGCTGACTATAAATTGCCAGGGAAAAACATGTTAGCTGGTAGTGACCAAACATTGGAAGACTTTTGGTGTCAATATCCAAGTAAAACCTTTCTAGAGTTCTCAGACTATCTCTAGATGCATTCAGGAATCTTGTTTTTCTTCTGATGCTTAAAAACAGGGCGATCAATATGTGTTATGCAATGCATTTGCTAAACTTGTTTCATTTTCCTAAGCCAGACAAGACTGGTAAGAAATGCCTCCACAGAGAAGCTGGCTGGCACAGTTATTGTTGATTAAGCTGCTTTGTGGTGACTCCAGATTGGATTCCTCTGTGGTCACTCAATTCTAAAGCAAAAAATACCCTTCATTTGGCATCACTACTTCGCTCTCAGCATAGATAAATTTTTCAGGAGTAAAAATACTTTTCTCTCTACAATTTGCATGAGAACTTGCGAAATATGCTAAAATGAATGTTTGGTTGGGGTATTTGTCAGTGTCCTTTTGATTCCTTCAGATTTGAAGGATAAATATCTAGTTTACACTAAGAAAGTTAGTGATAGTGGAAGATGTTCATACAAGTTTGTTGTCAACGAATACTGCCTTTGTAACGAGCTGAATCAACAATATCTCTGGGCACAGTTGGGCTTTGCAGGAAGAGAAAGGTAGTTCAAAGACTGAGGAAATAAAATCCTACTCATTCCATCACTACATGTCACAGCATTTTGTGGTGTTTCATGATATGTCATACATGTTTTAGCATATCCTTCAGTGTAATGAAGAATCATTGCTGAGATTCTTTTAGGGTTTTCAATTGAGCAAATAATGTTTCTTCTCCAGGGTCCAGGGGGACTGGGAAACTCAGGTGTCCTGGAGAATCAACCTAGGGAACACTAGCACATCACAAAATTTGTGAAGAACTAGAAAATTGAGATGGTGGAGGCCATGAGAAGGAGACCTGTGCTCAGAGATCAGTCTTCCCCTCACTGCCTCTTTCCTGAAGGAGAGGATATGAGTGAGCAGACAGAAAAGTTTGAGCTGATTCTCAGTCCTCAGGCTGCAAACACCTGTGGCTGTTAAGGACACAACTCCAGAAAAAGTCTTTCCTTGCTCTTTTCCTCTCCCTCACAGGCACTCTCTCTCACTTTTACAGGGCAGTTTTTCAGCTGAACTTGAACTTGTGTTTAGGGGAAGAAAAGTCTTAAAAATAAAAACAATAAATTCTCTATCAGAGGCAAATCAGCATCAAACAAATTTAAATCTCCAAATAAGTAACCACTGCAGACATCTGCTGCTTGGCAATGTTTGGATAACCTGCTGAGAGATATGTTCCTGTCTGGAAAACTGCTACTGAACTCAAAAGCAGTCTCAGAAGCACATTACCTTCCTTCCTGCCTGCCTTCCTCCCTCCTTCCCTCCCTCCCTTTTTTTTTCTGTCTTAGGAAAGGCAGAAGGTGCTGACCTGAAGTTGGAAATGCCTTGTTAAAACTCATGGACAATAGCATATCTCCACAATTTTAAGTTTAGTCCACTGGGGTGCAACTCCATGGCCATTTTGCTCAGCAGCATGGCTGGTTGCAGCTGTTCTCTCCTGCTCCCCTAGCCCATTTCCCTCAGCCCCTTTCCCTCCTCGTGCCCCAGTTCACCGCAGGCCATTTCAGCACCTGGCTGAGTGGGGTGGCTTTGTAAGCGCTTGTGTCGGCACTGCTGAGGGGGTGGCAAGCTGCAGCCAGGAGGGCGTAAATAAAGCGTGGGGGAGAGCAGGACTCTTGCAAGCCTTTTTTGCTGCCAAAGAAAATAGACGGAGGACCGCACCCCAAGGAACAGCAGCACGCTGAGCAGCTTGGCAGGATGATGCAAAGCTCCTGTGTGCTGAGCAGGATGTCACCAAGAGCTGGCCACCATGCAGCAGTGCTGGCAGGGAGGTATCAGCAGTGCCCTCGCTGCAGCGAGTCATGCACCCTGTCTGCCTGTAGCCTGGCTGGCCCCCTGCAGAAGCGATGGATGAAGCAGAGCATTCAAGGTACAGCCCTGAAGGAGGAAATGGCTGCCGCTCTGGCATCCACCTTCTCACTATCTTAGTGTTTACAGCAGCTGCCCAGCAAGAGTTGGACAAAGCATCTGTGCCCTCCTCAGCCTTGAGGAAGGATGGAGAAGACTGGCACAGAGACAGCAATGTGTTCCCAGTGCCGGCAAAGGTGCACAGCTGTGCAGTGCAGCCTGAGTAGTTCATCCACTGGAAAGAAAACATTCAGGGAGCAGCAGCTGTGGAGTCCTGTTCCAGTCCTTTCACGGGCTGTGTCTGAACCATTCTCAGAAACAAGCTGTTCCCAGCTCTTTGACAGGGCTGGTTTTGCTGGACTGTATTGCAAACCTGACATGAGGCAAACATGCAGTTTCCTAAATTCCTTTTGACATGTTTCCTTTTTATTCACACAAGCAAGAAAGTGTTGCTGGAGAGTCTGGCAGGGCCATAACCTGCCAAAAGTTTCACAAAACGTTTCAGCACAACTGTAGGTTTTTTTTTTTTCATATACAGTGTTGGGCTCATTGTTCTGCTGTAGTTATTAGTGGTATCACTCCAGTGATTTCAATGAAAGGACTCCTGGGATGAATCTGGCCCACTGAATTAACCTTAATGAGGTACAGAGGAAACTACCAGCTTAAGGGGGAGTCATTAGTCTTGTTATGAAAGAGTTAACACCCTTTGAAGGATTTCAGGAACACACCCTTTCATTGTCTGTTTGTTTTCTACTCCATAAAGCCTCCTTGCTTGTCAATCTCCTTTTTCCCCGGTTCTGTGCTGCCCACTGCAGCCCAGCTACACCCAGAAAGTGCAGTGGTTTGGCTTGTGGCAGCAGTATCCCAAATTCAGGCTTCTCACTTCCCTCTTATAAGCTGCCAATTTTGTTAACAAACATTTTTCTCAAGCTGCTGTCTCATGCGACAGAAATGAACATTAGCGGCAGAACAAGGAGGACTCATTTTCCTCTTCCTTCAGGACTTCCAGCATGGCTTCAGGAGAGTGCAGAATCAATGGGGTGCACTTGCTCTCTCCCCTTCTTGCAGAGGCCTAATTAAGAGCGCGTGGAAACCGATAAGGAAAATTCCCTTTGACTTTTTTTTTCCCTTACCAGCCACCATCACATCTCTTACTGCAGCCACTGCAGTTGCTCAGGCTAAGAGGCAAAGAAAGAGGAAGGTGTAGCTAAAGAGTCTCTCCAGACCCTGGGAGGAAGAGCCCTCTCTAGCACATTACAGAGCAGTTTGTGAGCTGTCAGAGCAGTGGCTATGTGCAGATTACAAGGTACATGCACCACACAGTTGCCTTTGAGTCCCCTGCCCTGCTCCATGCACTGGCAGAGCAAGGCTAGGACAGCTGCACAGGTGGATCTTGCCACTTGGCAAGTGGAATTGCGCTGTGGTCCAATGCGAGCTAACACCAAAATAACCACAGGTCTGCTACAGTAAGGACAGCTGCTGCAAGGACAGACAACAACAACTACGGGAAGACTTGATGCAGCTGAAAGATTTAGGGAAGATCTCGTATTTACAAGGAGCCTCACACTTGAGAAATGTATCTTCCTTCCTACTTCCAACATACACGACAAAGCATTTGTTCACTCCTATTATCCCAGGCAGGCTTTGAAGCAGAGAAGTGCCCGAGGACTTTGTTCCAGGGAGGAGTGTTTAGATGCTATCTGAAAGAGCCATGGAGAGCAGCCCAAGCTCTATCATGGAGGTGGAACCCTTCCAGAGCCGCTTTGGAGCTGGCTACACCCTATTACACTGCAGCTGTTGCTGGGTACAGATCTACCCCTGTGTGGTACGGCTCCTGATACTATTATTAGTAATAGCACCCCAGCAGCTCCCGTCTGAGACGCTTCAGTTAGAGGTGGGGGCCCCGATGGTGTGAGTCAGCAGGCAAACACTTATTAAAAGGACAGGCCCTGCTTTCAATCTGGTTTAGGCTATGCTAATTCTAGGCCGCTCAGAGACACCACCTATTCCCAGTGATAGCCCTACTAGCTGGTTTGGCTGGCTTTGCTGTTCTTCCAGCCCAGATATTTAAGTGCACTTAGACACCTAACTGCCCTTGACATTGGATATGTCCCTAAAAACTTCTAAAAATCTGCTCCTTTGCTCCTGTTAGCTTGCACAGAATATGGAGTCAAAAATAAAACACCAAAAAATCTCCATCAGGCAAACCACAGTGGCCTGTTGCAGTAACCGTGAATCAAATAACAACAGCAGCCAGTCATCTTTTCTTCTTCATCACTGCAGGATATTCTTAAATTCTGTAAGTAATGAACCACTTTCCTTCAGATATATTTGATAAGAAAGTGTAACATGTTAGAAATAAAGTCTCTGTGGGAAAAGTGTATGCCTGTCTCGTGCTCTGTGATTTTGGTACATGAGAACAAAACACAACTGAGTAGCAAGGAGTAGAAAGTCTTCTGGAGTTTTTCTTGTATCGTAGACTGACAAGAACACCAAGTCTCCAAGAGCACACCACTGCTTGTGCTAAAGACATCTCTCCTATGAGAAAAGATTGAGAGAGCTAGGGCTGTTTATCACAGAGAAGAGGAGCCTCAGGGAGGATCTCATCAATGTGCACAAATAACCTGAGGGGAGGGTACAAAGAGGACAGAGTCAGGCACTTTTCACTGGTGCTTTTCACAGTGATAGGATCAGAGGCAGTAGGCACAAACTGGCACATGAGAGGCTCCCTCTGTGTCAGGAAACACTTCTTTTTTATTGTTAGGGTGAAGGAGCACTGGCACAGGCTGCCCAGAGGGGCCGTGGGGTCTTCTCCTTGGAGATCTTCAAAAGCTGCCTGGATATGGTCCTTGGGAACCCTGCCCTGGGTGTTTTTACTTGGGCAGGGGTTGGACCAGATGGACCCAGAGGTCCGTTCCACCCTCCACCCATCTGTGATTCTCTGAAAAGCATATAAGCATATAAGCATTATTATAACCATTATTATCTGATTTTGAAGCATTTTTAATATCTCATACACCTGTTGGATGAGAAAGTGGGAAAAAAAAAGAAAAGCTGTCAGGAATGCTGTAATTATCCACATCTTCTAGTGTGGCACACAGGAGCCTCTGATGACCACAGTGATCATGGCACCTGATGCTGGTTAGGCCATCTGGGCCGCGGTGCCTGTCCGGAGGAGACCCATCTACGATGACTTTCTGCAGTCTTTAGTAGCCAAGGCACATGAAGAAATGAATACCCTGGAATCACTTCAGTTCTGCTTCCCAGTGGAAACAGCTCCTCTTGGCACACACATTACCTCACTTTTACAACACAGTTCTTTTGTGTCTAGTGGTTGAATGGGTGTTACTATCAGGGGCCAGAGCCAAACAAATCAAGGTTCTGCATCTGTGTTTATAATTTTTGGAAGAGACATGTGTGCACTGTATGTGAAAATGATGTAATCTGGTGTGGTAAATACACTTTTTTTGAAAAAAAAAAAAAAAGGAAGACAAAGAAAAAATAGTTGTTGGATGTTGACACATGTTGGCTTGTGCCATTTCTACCAAAAACATTATCAGAAAGCAGTTGCTTTTAATCAAAATTCACTGCCTTTCTCTTTATGCCATTACAGTCTTGCCCGTCATTTAAGCACTGGAGGTCTGCAGAAGCACAGACTTCAAACCATGTAACAGTTAAAAAAGAAAGTTTTAAAATCACTTTTGCTAACGCGTAGAGTTAGCACACTTTTGCTAACCTGTGCCAAGTACAGGACTATCAGCCTGTCCATTAAGTAATCATAGCTGACTCTGTTTCTTGCTACAGTGTAGTCTATCTTCAAATGTTATTACATGTCTGCCATTCATTGCTCCCTGTGATGCAAATGTGCTTTGCATGTATCCACACACTTGATCATAATGAAAGTGTGTCCCAGATATTTATGAGCATCTTGAGAGCCTGGCTGTGAAGGCCCAGGCAGTCTAACAATGGTACTTGTTTCCAGCACAGCCCCAGTGCTGGATCTTTGCCTGGAAGATATATGCATGCAGCCTTTTTTTTTTTTTCTTTTTCTGAGTAGAGTATATTTAAGAAAACTGAAGTTAATTTAATGTTGGAGAAAAAAGGAAATTGAAATGTTACAGTTCCTGAAGCAGTCTTCTTTTAGCCATGTTGTGCACTGAAAGCCTATCCTAGTCCCATGTCTCTTGTTCATTGTGTTTGTTTTTTAAAGAATGCCATAAAAAGACAGGGCACAATGCAATGCTTTAAAGGCCCTAGGCTTTAAATTGCCTCTTTTTAGAAGTTACAATGCACCTCCACTCTCAAGCAGGATTAGTTACTCCAGGCTCAATGCAGAGGAAGATTTGTGACAGTTTTCTGTTTGTGAGTTTGCATGTCAACACATAAAGTGTGCCAGCATCACCCAGGGCTCTTCACCCTCCAACCAATCCTGTGCCCCTTATGTAGCTCAATTAGGCATATCTCCAGGAAAGCAGTCAACAGGGTTTAATGTTGCCCTTCCCCTGCCTCAGAGTAATACAGAAATTAACTGCTACCAACATTGCCTTGATTGGACTAGTGAGAGAAAAAAATGTGCTCAAATGGCACAAGCCTTCCACAGTGCTGACCACAGAGGTGAGGCACACATCGTACCGTATGCATCCTTAAACCACCTTGGCTGATCATAGCCCAAAGGTTTAACTGTCTTCACTATTTATCAAGAGGCAGAGGAAGAGGAGAATGATCTTATTTAGGCACAGAAATGATGATAACTTAATAATTTTTTAATTTCTGTAGCTTTCATTGCGCTAGAAGAAACAAGATAGTGAAAATTTGTTTTTCTCCCTACACATAACAAGAGGATGAAGCACAAAAGCTCTGTACCTCAAAACATTTGAGTTGTCCTGAGAACCTGCTGTAGGCTGGGAGGGTGCCCAAGTCCCTGAAAGAAATGTCCCTGTGAAAAATGTTGGAAGCCAAGATTTCTGGCCTGGACTATGCATTTAATTTGTGCACAGATGAAGTTAGCTGAAGCTATTCTTTTCCAAATGTAATTTTTTTTTTTTTCATACCATATGTTTCATATGATGAGCAAAGTGTAAAGGCAATGCTTTCACATTTCCTTCCTCTTTCAGGCCATAGGAAGATGCATTCCATTAAATCACCCAAGTCTTTCAGATCATTTTTGGGCATTATAAAAGAAGACATTCTACCACAGGCTGTTTTCTCTCCTCTCCTCTTCTCTCAGTGGCACCCTGTTCTGAGTCATCTGCATAAAACACTGAAGTCAGACAATGGGAGTGCTTGGGCTACAGAGAAGGGAGGAGATTCACCTTGACAAGATTTGAATGTCTCCAATGGGATAAATACTGGTCCCACTGATACGGAAAGCAAAACTTTCCATGGAGATTCAGAGGTTCAACTTACATATATTTGACCAGATTGGGATATGTACAGTAGAGAACTACATTTCAGCAAGAGCCTGTTTATGACAGAGATGAAGAGAAATGGGAACTTTTAGGGCATGATTCACCTCTCAGTTTTAGACGACTACTGTAAAATGAGATGAGAAAGGTCTATAGAAATGCCTTTCTGTGTACTTTGCCAGCTGCCACTGGTCTGCAGTTCAGGTCTTCCTTGTGAGACCCTTTGGTCCCAGGAATAAAGGCAACCTCAGTTTAAGGCTGATTTCTGAAGAAAGTTTGTGTATGAAGCTGATTTCTCAACTGTGTTTGTCTGAGTGATACACTAAATTCATTGCTCTTCAGTTACTCCTGATTATCATGTCATAAATGACAGTAGAATCAGAGCCTTTTGCTTTCTCACCCTCAAAACGACAAATAGTCTTCTGACACAGGGAAGATAAGCGTGGCTGCTGTGTTGATATGCAATGCTACATTCAAATGGTGAAATAACTTTGGTTTCTCATGAAATATGACTGTCAGTCTCTGCACATGTCTTCTTGTGGCACATTTCCAGCAGGAAGGCAATACATCAAAACGACATTGTTCCAGCATGCTCTGACTTCTTGTAGACTTTCCTCAAGCTTAGACTGTTGTGTGCTCAGAGTAAGTTTTTAATTGTAGCACTCCCAAAATTCTTCCTGGAAAATCAGATAGAAAAGTAAGGGTTTGGGTACTATATAACATACGCACACAAGTCTGACACAGCTGAGACGCACTCCATCAGCCATGCATGTACCACACAGATGGCTGACACATGCTTAGCATGTTCGTCATGTCTCCTGTGTATCAGCTGATCCACTGTGAATGCATGCGCTGTAGATCTAATGCCTCTGAGGAGTGTCGAGTTCCTTGTGCCTTGACCTGTTCATGAGCTGGGGATATTCATCTGAGTCTTCCAGCTCATGGGCCATGGGGGTTGTTTGGGTACTCTGACACTCCTACTGAAAAAGTGAAATTTCTTGTTCCCCTGAGACAAAATTTCCAGGCGGAAAAAGGCTCAGCCTCTGCACAGGACATCAAAGTGTTGCCCAAACTTACGGGAAGGGAGATGCAAGCAGGTAGCCCTCCATGCCCTTCTGTTCCTTGTCCCATTTATCTGTCACCTGCCCTGGGACAGTGCACAAGAGTGTGGGGTGCTGGCACATGGCTAGCTGCATCCCATATGCGTCTTTCCTTCCTAGAAAGACAGGGAGGCCAGTGCTGTGCATCCAGTGACGTCTGTGGTCCCTCGTGGACATCCCTTGAGGCAATTCTTTTCTTCTGACCGTGCACGACAAGCCATGCAAGACTTATAAAAAAAGTCACTTTGTATTTTAGCAAGAGCACGCACCACCATGCCTGCCTGGCTTTGTGCAATACAGCAGACAACTCTGGATCCTGGATCAGGGTTAAAAGTGACAAAAATGGACATAGCTCTTTCTGATGCTTTAACAGGAAGCCATTGTTTTAACCCAGATAACTGTCTGGGTCACCATGTACTTCAAATTCACCACCAGTTATTTTTAAATTGGAAGATGATGCTTGGCTTATGAGAAAAGGACTCCAAAGTATCTCTGGAGTTACTCATCCACCTCTGTGGAGTGTGAGGCCTGTACACCGGACATACAGAAGGAAAAAGGAATGTGTGATGAACATCTTTATCAGAAGAAAGCATCAGGCTTTATAGTTTGACAGTCTCCAACAGGAATTTGTTGAGATTGTTGAAATGAGTGCTTGGTTTGGGGTAATCCTGGTCAGTGTTAAGAAGATTTTTGTTACGGAAACATGAAATCACAAGAATACATACCATATGAGGGTTTGTTATTATTTTTATTTTTTTTTGGTAAAGCTTGCAATTAGATTAGTAATGATGCTTGATGCTGGAAGGTTAAGTAGATAGTAAGACTGTGAAAAAACATTTAAACGCTTTTTTTTTTTTTTTTTCTATTATGACCATGAAATGTAATCCTCAGAAGCTGCAATTGTTCAGCTTCATGAAAGGGCCCACAAGTAGGTATCACATCAGGTAAAAACAAAACCAAAATCCTGACTGATAAATTAAGCCTGCTTTTTTATCCAGTTGCCTGTAATTGTAAACATCCGTAACACTGGATGTTTTTGCTGTTTGGAAGCTTTGCTGAGAAAGCGTAGTTGTGAAAATCAAAGCAAAGAGTATAGCCACATAATCGTGTTAGGTCATTTCACGGCTCTTCAGAGTCTGGTACAATTTTTAAATCTTAATTTTAACTCATTTATCTTTTTAAATTAGAAAGGATATAAGCATGTTGAAAGTATTATGCAATGTATTTACCAAGATCATTAGGGGCAATTCTTTTCTTCTTGATCAGAGAAAATTTGGGATATGATGCTTTCCACTATGAATAAGAGTTACCTAACAAAAACTGACCTGAAGCTTAAATACCAAGGGGAAGAGGCTAACCACACATCCCATCTGCTGCTCCTCTTTTAAAGCAGGAGGTATGTATCTTCTGTTGATGAAACTGAGAAGGATGTAATTGAACTTTCCTCATATCATATGAGATACAACTTCAGGGTGGTTTTCCATGCCGTTCACTTGATATTCTGGCCTTTCCACTGAATAGAGATGGTTTGGAGAATAATAATTTTTAATTAATAAAAATCTGCATTTTATTTTCTGACATTTTGTCATTTTCAGTATAAAATGCTTTTTTGACATAAATGGCAAATAGTGAAGAATAGGAACAAGCGTTTGAGCAATTTGTATGCTGGGAGCCACATCCCCAGGCACCACCCAGGGACCACAGTCCCTGCTTCTGCATCGCCTCTGCTCTCTGTGGTTAAACCCAACCCACAGCACAGAGGGACAGAGCCTAGTGGAAGTTTCAGGTCTGCTTCCATACAGCAAAGCTAGCAAAAGCTAGCTGCTTGTTGAGTCTGCCGCAGGACTGTCACCTATGTATACCGCTGCCCCCTCCAAGGAAGTATTTAGCAGGGGAGTAAGATGAGAAATAGCTTGCCTCTCTACAAAGATTTTTTGAAATTTCAACATGTTTTCTTGGCTAACCCATAATAAAAATATGTCCCGTTGGGAGAAATCTCAGGAGGAATATCAGGAAAATATGGATCAAAGCAAGACATTTCATTAAGGCATACATTTCATTAAAGTGAAGTTGAAAATACTGCTTCAATTTTTTTTCTGGTTTAAACTTTGTTATTTAGGGGAAAATTCTACACTGAGAGTAATTTCTAAGTGGGAAAACAAATGCTTCATACAAATGTTAAAATGGGAGGCTTTTGTCAGCTTTGGAAATAGAAGTTCCCTTGTTCAGCAGGCAAATTCTTCCATGTAAATAATTTTAAAATAAGCATTTTTAATCACACAAAAGTATCCATTTAAAGGGAAATTGCCTGATCAGCGTTATCTCTGTCCCAGGTAAGGAGAGGAAATTTTGCAAGCATTTGTGAACAATCTCAGTATGACTCTAAGAGTTGTTTAGATGGACACATGAAGAAAAAAGAGCCCAATGGTGTGGTTTTGTGGTGAGCTAAATGTCTTGGAGAAAAATGTAAAAGAGTTTCATAATGTAAATTTAGAACGGAGTACTTCTAAATTCCCAGTATCAGCAAAATATTTCAAATTTGAAAAATAAGATGGAAAAAGTCTACTTTTATTTTTGCTGAACTTTAAAATCTCAAACCTTTAGTGCTATTGTGCTATTTCTGTAATGGTTATTTTAAAGACGTTCCAGTTTTGGTTGGAAGAAGTGGTGGGTAGGTCTCAATGCCACAGTAACTGTAGCTACTCAGGCCTTGTCCGAGAGCAAAATACATCATCCGGCCACCAGAATTAAAATCATACATATGCAACTTTGGTTTCACAGCTTACTGCCCCAAAAATTACATAGCACCATTCATACACATTTCAAAAGGTGCATTGGTCATTCCCTACAGGATGACTTTGAGAGTTCCCTCTGCTAGCCTAGACTTTTCTATTTCAATGCTTCATGTTTTCATTTCATGTTTTCTATTTCATTTTGTTTCAAGTTAGTGCAGTGGAAAAGACAAGGCCAACATTGGCATGGATATCATGCTGGACAAGCACACCTTAGTGAAGTATGTAGAATGCCTTGAAAATATCATGTTTGGAAGTCCAGGCAAATGTATGTGGAACAGCTTAATGTACGGTGACCGACTCGGTCTCTGAATTATTGGCTGCCATGCGTACATAGGCTACGTGTTGCCCTTACACAGTTAAAGCACACAGAGTGGTAATTATCAGACTCTAATTAAGCATGTGCAAATGAGCAGCCATCATTTTCTTCTCTATACTTTCTCCAATATGCAGTGCTTACTAATCCGCATGTGCCAAAATTAAGGCCTAGCAGAAGGAAGCAACCTGCATTTCACAGTTCTCCCTTTGTTTTAGTAAGACCATCCCACCGTCCGACGACATGGCTTGTATATGGACCCCAAGCTCGAGACACCCCCTTGAATGGGGAAAAAGTGCTGCAGACACAGGCAACAGCCTTTGTGTTACCACAGCGCAGTTGGACTGGCCCCAGCAACAGGCCTGACTTCTACCCCCAAGGGAAAGGGTGCAGAATATTTTGGCAAAGCCTGGGTGAGACTCACAAGGGCCCCAGGCAGAGGCCAAGGCACGAGCCTTGGCTTCCTCCCTTGAGTGTGCGGGCTCCCTTGCCTGCTGCCTCGCAGCCTCCTGGCTGCCCTCTGCCCCGGCTGCTGGCCGGGCCCTGCCCTGAGGAGGCCAGGCTGGCGGCCCAGCGTGCGGCACGCTGGCTTGGTGCTCAGGCGGAGCCCCCGCAGTCTCTGCACACTGGGAAGAGTCTGCCCCATGACGTGAACAGTGATTTGGGCAATCAGTCATAATTATAGTTAATGATAGCGGTGTCTGGGCATCCCTGCCAGAGTCAGGACCCCATTGTGCTCGGCATTGTGCAAACACTTAGCAGGTAAATTAGACACTGCACTCAAAGCATCTTAAAATGCCTGGCAATCTGACAGCAGCACGTTAAAATGGAGTGGAGATAAGAATGCTTGGCTTGTTTCAGCAGTCTAGGGGAAACTCAGAGGGGATGTAGGTGTGCAGGCAGCCATTCTGGATGTGTGGCTACTAATGGTCCTGCAGAGCTAGTGATTTTTTTCTGGTGAAGACTCAACGCGTTCGGCAATTCTTTGTCAGTGTGAAACTATTTGTGGGTTGAGGTTGGCTGTCACAAATAGCACCAGGAACAGAGGGATGGGAGCATAGGACTGGTGGAGAAAGAGTGCCCTGTGAAATCAGCAATCCATGGGGGGGATATAGAAGAGAGTAAGTAGCCTGGGCCAGGAGAGCAGATCCTCCACCCCTTCCTTCTCCTAGACTGCTGCCTCTCAGCCCAGAAGACAGGGGCTGAAAGCCAGGACTCTCATTCCTGTTTACACCATTCTCTTTGTGTAAATAATTAAACATCAATTGGAGCAGGGATGAGTGTCCTGCATGTCACACCTTCCAGGAGAATGTTTTAACTAGTATGTCAGGAGTCATTCTTCACACTCTTCCTCCATGACTATCTGGATGTTGTATAAGAAATGGGGTAGCTCCAAGAAGAGAAGACTGAGCAGGCTTTGCTGCAAAATACCTACAAAACACCTCCTTGGATGAGGTCCTCACATCTAAACCTGTGCCTTGAACGAGTGGAGACTTTAGACCTGCACTCACATAATCCAACTCTAAAGTCACTGTTAACCGTGAGGTTATAAATACATTGAGGTGTGTCTCTCCCTGACTCCTCCTTTAGAAGCTGTTTTGTTTAAGCTGAAGTACTTAGTCATGGAGCAAGAGAGTGACTTAGCTTCAGAGTCATAATGAGGAGACAAGTCTTCTGCACAATGGAGCAGACAGGCTTCAGCGCTGCTCCAGTGAAGACAAAATTGTGCAAAGTAACATAGGTGATGAATGTAGTATCCTCAATATGGGAGGCCTCATAGCCTGCTTGGTTATTCACCCCTGAGAAAGAGGTGGGAATTAAAACCTGTCTCCTATTTTTCGCCCCAGTATTTAAGTCAGGAGGATACCAACACCCCCACCCCAAAGGTATTTATCTGTCTGAACAACAGGAAACAATATATATATATTTTTTTCTGTGAGGGTGAATGAGCACTGGCACAGGTTGCCCAGAAATGATGTGTAGTCTCCATCCTTGGAGATATCCAGAAGTTGTCTGGATGTGGTCCTGAGCAATCTGCCCTGAGAGGCCCTATTTGTGCAGAGGGTTGAATCAGATTACCTCCAGAGGCCCTTTCCATCCTCAGTCATTCTGTGATTCTGTGATCTGGCCTCATTTGGTTACAAGTAACCAAAACGAACCATTTCATTTTCAGGCAATGTTTCCTGTTGAATGAAATTACATTTTTCAAGTTTTCATCTTAGTGAGACCAATTAGATTATTTTAATTCCCTGTCTATCCAAACTGAGATTCTTTCATATCACAATTTTTCAGCCCAGAAGTTCAACTGATAAAGTTCATTATTTGCACTGCTCCACTGCGCTGCTGAAGTGGGATTTTCAAAAGGACTTTTAGAGGCTCTGACTTTACAAGATAAAGACTAGATGCCTGTTCAGTGTGGTAATGTGGTATGTTGACTGGTAGCCTTACCTTCATCATTAAAACAACAGCCCAAGCGTGCACGACGCTTTTGAGAACAAGCCATTTGCCAGGACCCTGCCCTCAAGAGTCTTCAATCTTATGCAGTCATTATAGCAAAGAGGACGGTAAAGGATGGGCAGGGTGTGTGTGTGTGCATAAAAATGCCAAAGATTTTTGCAACAGGAGAAGATGAGAGAAAATATTCCTGCTACAGGCACATCTTGGTTGCTCACATTTTTCTTTTCTGTTACATAGTGTGACCTTTACATTTCAGTGGCCCACGTGAGGTTGACTGAGATCAGTGTGAAGTTAATAAGGGAGATGAACAGCACAGCATGGGATCAGGCAGGTAGTCCTGCCATGGGGCAAGGACAGATGCCAGGTTTTCTGTATGAAGTACCAAACTGCTGAAAAGTAAGGTACAGAACAGGGGATAGTTTTGGCAGTAAGAAGGCATGGTACATTTTTTTAGGGATTGTTTAATATTCGTGGCAATTAAGAAAAAAAATGATGATCTATGTTTCTTTACAGAATGGTGGTTGAGTACTACTTTGCAGCCAAATTCACAGCACACTGTAGTCTGTAAAAAGTGACTTCAGTGGGTTTTGGATCAGGCCTTTGGATTACAGGCCTGGAGCAGAGTCTGTCAGCCCATTAAAAAAGAAAAAAAGAAAAAGATCATGAATCAATCCTCCCCATATCTGATCCAGATTCTGAATCAAAACCATCCCTTGGTTCATCAGATTGCCAGAGAAAAGGAAAAAAATAAAAATAAAATCCTATTTCTGCATCTGTGGAAAGACTTTCTCATCTGCTATACCTCCAACTTCTTGGGAACTACCTGGCATATGCCTTAAAGAAGTGCATTTCTTTAGTAAGATTTACTGTCAGCACAGCTAATGTCTACCAGCCTCCAACACTGTGTCAATGCTATGCACAGACCTGCAGTTGCAGCATGTGAGATGTGGAGAAGCCAGCCTTCATCTAGCACTAACAATAGCCAGGAAGATATGGTGATTTCAGCTTCATGGTTCTCATTCCCTTCTTCCAAAACACATACGGAATTTCTTCCATAGTCTGCACAGCTGCATATTCCCCTCCATATTCTTGAAGCTAGCTAGAACATGACTGCGCTGTCGTCACACCTTCAATTACTGAACTGTCTACAATGCCCTGACAGTGTTGGGGATGATGAAGCCTATTTACCTAAGACAGATTCTTGGCCTGCCATTGCATTTCCACCATTACTGCTCCACATCTTGGTGGAGTCACTCCTGGGTTACATAAATATAATTGAAATCAGAATCAGACCTGCTGATCCTCATTATGTTGTTGTTTTTCATACCAAGATGGCTGTCTCCAATCATCTACAGGACCTAGGTCTGGCTGGCTTTATTCCTTATGGATGGTATTTACTGCTGTATTGAAGCCTGTCACAGGTCTGTGCACGTCTAGCTGATGCACATACAAGAAACAGATTCTGGCACAGTTTCATCCATGGTAAATTAAAACTCATTCAAGTTTTCTTGACTGTAATTGATCAGAGACGCTTTGCAGTCTTGCTTAATGACCCTATACCTGTTGTAACTGAAGCTTTGTTATCACATCACACAAAAGATGGTCCTAGCCCCAACCAAGGGAGAAACACATAGCTTACAAAGAATAATGTGAAACTGCAATCCAGAAAAGTGGGGTGCGCCATCTTTCTGTCACTCATCTCTTTTCAGTTTTACATCCTGCAGTTAAGCATCTCCTTAGCTCTTCCTTTGCCCTCCACATTCATCATTTCTGAAGGCTGGTAGAGGATGAATGAATAGCAAGTCCCAGAGCAGGAGTGGGTGCATTTTTAGGTGTAAAGGACTGCAGTGAAGTGTGACAGAAACAGTAATGCTTCCTTCTCTGCTTGGCAACAAGCAGGGTTAGGATATTTAGAAAGTCATGATGATGAAAGTGTTTGGAATGGTGTTTTTCTAAGCCATTGTGTTCAGCTCAACTGCAACAAATTATAGAGAAATATAATGAACTAACTAAATAAACAGCGTCGGCAAGGTAGATGTTGGATGAGATGCTATGATGTTGGATAAATAATAGGAGATGAAAACTTAATTATAGGCCAGATCGTTTCCTTCCACTGAAAGCAGGTCTTGAGTTCCCCCTGCAGAATTTTTCCACAGGTTTCTTCTGCTGAGTGGGTGGGATTTACAGGACTTGCAACAACCTGTTGATACACTCAGGAATTTCCAGAGATGTGCTTAATTTACAAGAAATCTTTTTGTCTCCCTTCAGTTCCTCAGCCCCTTCAGCTCTATGGCAATGTGATTTCAGCACAGTCCTTCTGGGGCATTTACCTGTGCCCGCTCCTTCTGAACACCTTCTCTCTTCTGCATTACCACATCGTGGACTGTAAGAAAGTCAGAGCTGCCTGTTGACACTCAGCTGAATTTCGTAGAGGACCATGGATGGATGGGATGGATGAAAGCCCTCCTTCGTCCATAGACTTGCTATACAATTTCTACCCTTTCTTTCTGCACAGATCTCTCAAACCCAAGAGCTCTGAGCTGGCCTAGGGAAATCCTGATACTTCTCTGAGATGGATGCCTCACTGAAGTGAACCAACAGCCTTAGAAGTGAGCAGACACACACAATGTATATGCTCTTTTAGGCTAGAAGACACATGATTTTATTGACAACAGACTTGATAGTAACAATCCAAATTCCTATACAGAAGGAGCTGACACAACCATTTAAGTTTGGCTGCACAAGCCTTTGCTTTCACAATTGTGTGAAATATAGTATGGGATTTGTCAAGGGATCCTAAAACAAGTGTCTGATTGCCTCCCCAAGGCTTGTATGAAGAATTATTTTGAGAGGTAGGTTCAAACTTGCTTGCTCAGCTCATTCCCCACAAAATTTACCCACCTCATCATCTACGCCCACACCTACATAGTATTCCATCCCCATTAAGACAAATCAAAACAAATCAAAAGAAAATTACACGTAATGAGTGGGAAGGCTCACTTTCTCTTGTTCAGCTTATACTGCTTGCAAACATCCTGAAGGAAGAGGTGCTACTTCTGGTATACATTCTAAGGATGAGCAAAAGAGGAGAAATAATGACTTTTCACAACAAAACGTGTATGCACAGAGCTCCAAGACTCATGCATGCTGTGTACATATGGGAGCAATCATTCATTGCTGTCTCGGAGGTGCAACGAAGAAAAGTCTTTTGCTAGCAACACTCTAAAACAAACCTGTTGAACAGTTTCTTTCCAGAGTGATTATATAAAGTTCATGGAGATCTGAATACTTGAAACAGATGGTTGCAAAATTCAAAATTAAAATTTAAAATGATGACTGAAATGTCACTACAGGAAAAAAAAAAGTCCTACCTCTGTGCTTGACAGGCCTTCAGTCTTGAGTGATCTCTGCTAGACACAAAAATAAGCACCTTATTTTTTACTTCCATCAGCTTCTTTTGGCCCACATGACCACAGCAGATTGGTATGAAAGATCTTCTGGGTTCTGCAGCACTGGAATGGCTCCAGTCTAGGCCTAACTTCCAAATCCAGGCCTCAGACCTATCACAGTTACAATAAACTGGCTGAGATGAAATTTTGGCTATACCTTGAAGGCAAAATATCTAATTAGCTGTATCCGAAGGTAGAATGGGAAAACAATTGTTGACTACTTTGTAGAGCTCAAAGGGGGGGTACATTCCTAGGCTCAGATGGAAATGTAGGAGTGTTTTCCTTTTCTTCTCATAGGCAGATAAAAACTTGTGAGAAGATGTGCATATTGTGAGAGGGACACTGAGAGGATGCTGTTATGTGCCCAGGAGATACCACTGAGCTGACACGAAAGG
Organism: Alectura lathami; assembly: GCA_013399715.1. NCBI lineage: Eukaryota > Metazoa > Chordata > Aves > Galliformes > Megapodiidae > Alectura > Alectura lathami. The sequence goes on from VXAV01001716.1 coordinate 65,023, forward strand.
AGATCTGAGGAGATCATGGCAGAAGAAGACTGTCAAGGGTAACATTCAGCTAAGTGATGTCATATTTCAAAAACAGGACAAAGAATTTGAACTTGCCACAAAGTCTGCACAGAATCTGCCTATGGAGTCTTTGTTGGTGGCAATAACTCCAGCTGGGAATAACACAGCTTTGAATTTTAGAGCAATATGTTTTTTCAGCATTGAGACCCACAGAAAATAACTTTGTACACAGAAACTGTTTGTGGCTCTTCTGGGGGATTGCAGAGGTGCAGGAAACACCACAGCATTTTTCTAAATGCGAGAAATTGCACTTAATATTTGACGTTTTAGACCCACTTGTTAAAAATATAAAGCTATTTCTTTGTATTTTTAAAAATGACAAGCTACAGTTCAGAGAAAGTGATCCCCTCATCATTTTTTAATCTGAACAGCAGAGGTGAATGAACCATTTGCTATTTTAATATTTTTATCTATCATG
>VXAV01001716.1:68300-113154 GCA_013399715.1 Alectura lathami
CAACAAAGATCATGCTGGAAGTGTCTGCATTCTCCTATCAGGCAAGAGAAACAATTCCAAATGATTTATTTGACCAGTCACAATAACACCAACCCTGACTCAAACATATCGAGTATTCAGACTAGCTTTTTTTCATCCTCAAGTTTAAAACACGTGCAATGAGAGAATTATTGAATGAGTACTTCTGAATCATTACCATCAGTGTTCGGTTTTAGATATTCTGAGAGCACAAGTGAAACAAAATCCGTCAAGTTGTAATGTCATGATGAAAAATATGGATCTGCATGCTAAATAATCTTATTAACTCCTAAAATTAGAAAGAAAAGTAGGTTCAAAGCCATAGCCCTCCTGCTCTTATAAACATGTTAGATGGTTTGGAACTGGTTTACTGAGGAGCAATGGAGGAAAGAATGGAAGAATGTGATTCTGCAGGGAGGAGCGCCAGAAAATCAACACTAGGAAGCCTGTAAGATGTTGCATTTCTCAGCCTCACCTTATTGTGACAGCAGACAAAGGCAGCAAGAGGACAAAAAAGAACCTTTTTCAGACTACTTTTAGGATTTGTACTGCTAAACTGTCTTTCTTAAAAAATAGGCAAATGGTTATATACAGTTTTACTGGCAGAAAAACTTACGTCTGAAGCCAATTTTCCCTTTTACTTTACAGACTACAAATACTTCCACATTCTTATTACTAAAGACCTAAAGCATAGATAGAAACATTTGAAAGCTATTAGGGTCATTTACAGAATTAATGTGGCTGTGCTTTGAACCCTATTAAAATGTATTAGATGTTATCAACTCTAGTTGGAGTGAAGGCAGAAAAAAATGGCAAAACAAGAAAGTTTGCCACTTTCTCAGTGGCAGAGCTGGCAAGAATTGGAGAACTGGGATGGCTGAAAAAGCATACAGACCTCTTTTGGCTTTCTTGCTGGGCATTCTCCTGCTTCATCCAGACTGGCACATGAGAGCTGATTATGGCTATGAAATCATTTCCCAGTCCCAAGGTAACTGCTCTCAGCTTTTCTTCACTTCGTTGCATTGCTCACAAATGCTGCAGGATACACTAATGTCCTGCAGATGTAAGAGCCTCCTTTAGAAACAGGCAACTAACAGCAGTGGGAGAATGAATGAGTTTTTGAAGGCATCGTTGGGGTTTTGTCTAGTTTGGGTTCTGCTGCTAAATACAAAGTCTAAAAATAATATCGTTCAGGAAATGCAACCCCAAACTTTCACTCCTCCTTCAACCAAGATATTGAATAATAAAGTCTCCTTCCCACGTTCATCTTCTCATGATCCACTCCCAAAATGGCGAGCTGAAGAGGTACCACTGGCCAGTACTCCCTTCTCACTCCCAATGGGATTAGGCCCTTCTGCTGGCACCTAGGTTATGCAGCACATAACACGGGACGGTGTGTACCTAGAAAGGAAGGGTTCCAGTCCTCTCCCACGTCCCATCAAGCCTGAATTAACATAGTTCAGGTTTATTGTGTCATAGGTGTTGCCAGTGTGTCTGATACATCTGAATGTGGACGTGTCACAGCACAAGTTCACAGAGTGTGACGAGGCAATGCAACAAGCTATATTATTACAAGGGTTATGCAATGTTCTCAAAACCAAAGTGAAAAATCTTGTATTGAAAAACACTGCAGCAAGTTTTGTTTGATTCTCACTATTTTTTGTTTGTTCTCTATATTAGGGCTTTTCCTCTTACCAATGAAAGTCCTTGTTGCAGCAGCGTTGTTCTGAAACACTCAGGACAAGAAGTGCTGATTTTTTTTCTTAATGAAAATCCCTGAATCCCCTTCCAGCAAAGGAAGACCTGTTTGTCAGAACCAATTCACACACCTCTCTTTTAAATCAATTGCCTGTTTTTACTTGTGCTGTTCATGGTTCTTCAGTCTTTATTTAATAAGGTTACGTAAGGAGAGGTGGGGGAGGAGGTAGTATATTGTATTGGCAAGAAAACAACAGGCTATTTGCGCATCATATATTTAGCAACAGAGAAATTTGTGTAACCTGGCTTCACTTGTCTCAGAATAATGAAGTCTGGTTTAAGGCTCCAGCTGAGGTGCTGTAAGGATTTGTCACTCTCCAAGTGGTTCCAAAGGGTGCTTCTTTTAGGTATCCAGACCATCCTCCATGTGCTTTTGCTGGCAGCAGAATTTCTTGCCACTGCTATGATCATTTGCTCATTTTTTTCAAAGGTGTAGTCACAAAGCCCTTATTGTCAACTGCATTCTGCAAAGATAGCAGAGGGGCCTTTCCCTGAGGGAAATGGAGTGCAAGGAGTGGGGCAAAACCAAACAGAGGCAAATTGTGAATGATTGCCAACCATGTTTTTTCATACTGACTTCTATTGTGCTGTAGATCTAGAGGAGAGAGGCAGAACTTTCAATTTTGCAAGCATGAAAATTTAGCTGGACAAAGCATTTAAATTCCTGTATGGTAGTGAATAGTTGGCAGGAAATTGATTGAAATGGCCAGCTACTGAAAGCAATTTCTGAATTCTGATTTCTACAGTTCTATTAGATATCTATTTTTTTCAGATTAAAACTCCAGAAGACAATAAAAGCTCAGTCAGCTGTGGATGCAGATGGGAAATGTACTAGCGAGTGAACCAAGAGCTCGCCAGAGTTAGCAAGTCCACACTCGCTGTGGGGGGACAGTTTCACTCTGCCTGAAGAGTGCCTTTTTGTGGTTTAACTCAGCCATGAGTCCCTAGGGGTACTATTATAAAATAGCAATGGTGGAATGCTGTGTGTGGAACTGTTATTGCTGTGTAACTATTTCAGGCTGTTTTTCTGTGTAGACAAGCCTCACTACTATGTTTTGACAAGAAGATGCACCTAAGCTGATCTCTTGTACTTGATGTCTAAAGCACAAGGATTTTTAGATTTGCCTATGAAGACAAAGGCTCTCATGAGAAGTCAGTGCTTGCAAATATTTAGCAATGCATACTGGAGTATCATAAAAAAATACAGAGCAGGATCTCAACATTCAAGCGAATGCATCTGTTTCATGCACAAGGGCTACTTCCAACTGTAAATTTAGACTCTGAACTGAGGTACTGGAGTACTTCTAGGTACACTCTAGCTCTCTCTACAGTAGAACTACTCAATGTATTTATTTCTAAGCTTATTTGGGTAGTTTTACAATGTTGACTGGCATATTATAATCTCCATTCACCAGGAATCAGTATGCTGGTCCCATCTCTACAGCGGCTCCCTGAGAGATGGGGAGAGCTCCTAAGAGCTCCTGCATGAAGGTGGTGTCTGCCACGTTTTGGGGATCTTAGGAAGGCCTGTGTGAAATTTAAAACCTACTCTGTAGTTAATATAGCAATACAATACTCTCGGGGATTAGATCTCATGTGAGCTGGATCTCCCTCTGGGACTGCCTAAACATTGAAGCAGCTCACGATTGCTGGAGGGAGCATACAGAGGAGGTGTAAAGTTGGGCAAGATTTAAACAGAGACCTTTGGCTTCTGGCTGCCTCAATGAAGCATCTAAAGTAAGGAGGAATAACTTGGGGACTCACGTACCAGGGGTATTAATTTATGCAGTGCACTGAGGGAATGATTTGACATTAACGAACAAATGTTTATTTTTGATAATGTGTATCAAAGACATGATCCTGACATACCTTGATTTTGTCAGTAGTGATGATATATAAGCATCTTATCTGAAATGAAAGACATGCTTTATGAGAGTAATCTGCTACTGTTTGGGGAGAAATTAACACTTTTTTCACAAAACAGAGAAATGCTGACATTCAAATATTAAATATCTAACCTCATAGAAAAGCAAACATCTGTTCAACGTAGAATTTACACAATTTCTGGTTCTGCAAACACTTAAAGAAAAAAAAATGCCATTTGTGAGAGCTAGGGATCTAAAAGATATGAAATAGTTTTGCAAAGCTTTCAAAAATTCAGTTATTCATGAGTTGTAGAGTGGACAACTCTACCAAACAACAAGGCACTCTGTCTGTAACATCACATGTAACAAACTCCTGACTCTTCCCACTTCGCCCCCACTTCCACTGAAGTTTGCGTTTGCATATTCAATAAGAGGAAGGGAGAGATTCTTCATGTATCTTCTCTGGGAAATCAGGGAGACTTAGAGTCTGAAACTGGAAAACATCCATGGGTGGGACCAGGAAAGTCGACTGAATGCTGCATTTTGCCAGCACACTTTCATCCTCCCTTTCTGTCAGCTAGGGCAGGATGAGAAGCAGTGAGCTGGCATAAAGTCTCAAGTCAAAGGTTGAAAGTTGCCCATCCCTAGAATTTTTGGTACATAAATCTATCGTCTCACCTTTCAAGTTTTAGGAAAATAAAGATAAGCCATGAAGCTGGCTACTTCCCTTCTTGCTTGGCGTAAAACACTTCCCATTCAGTGTTTTGGTATCAGAACATACAAAGGAAAGGGATTTTCGGCTTGAACTGGCAAGTGCTACCCTCATAGGATGTCAAATTTCAGAAGAGCGTGGTCTGGGGAGGCTTTGTGGGGAATGGGTTGGAGAGGAAGGAGCTATCAGCAACGGAGATATTAAAGCCTGGCTTGGCAGCTGCTTTGGCTGGTGGTTCCAAACTGTGGGGTCTTCTTGCCAGATCTCTGCTGCGTGACAGAAGTGTCAACTGCCAGAGTCAAAGAGCAGCCCTGTGGTTTGTTCTCTTTATTGAAATGCTGTTATCACCAATGCTAGTGGGATTTCCTCCGTGGTATGGTGAGCAAGATGTAGCTAACCACAATTGTCTCCTGAGCGAAATGGCTGTGCTATGGACTTTGGTTGGGCCTGAGATTATTTTCTGCATCCCAAACAAATGGTCTGGCTCTGACTGGAGTATGTATGTAATCATTGCAAGAAGGGTTAATCCTAAATGCTAAGACCAAACACATATTTCAGTGAGACAGTGGTTAGAACATCCCATTACATCTGGCCCACTTTAAACACACTTGAGGGCAGGTCAGATATCGTTTTAATTTGCAAAATTGTTTGCTTGTGTTTACCAAAGAGCAAATCTGTCCTTTAATGACTGGAAGCTGAACATGAAAGTAAGCAAAACTGGAATGTCAGATGATGTTGAAAGCTGATTATATAACTTGTACTTTTAGTTTCATAATTACAATTTTATAGGGTGGAAAATACCTATTCACCCTATCTACTGTAAATGCAATAAGTGAGTGTAGGTGGACTGGATCATTATTAACCACCGAATGATGAGTTGCATTCACACCTGTATCTGAGCCAGACCTTAGCTTCTTTGTTCTGAGACTGACAGAGGATATGATTGCACTCTTATTATAGCTGGGGATAAGTACAGGGGAAGGAGGAGCTTTACAGATTAAAATACTGAGAAAGGTGCCAAACAACTGGATATAAGCATGGAATGGATAGATTCTGGATGAAATCCATCAGAGGAATGAGGTTCCGGAACAGGTTTTCATCAGGTGCAAAACTGGAACTTATTTTAAACTGGACCTTAATATCCTCACAGATATGATTGTGTTGGCTTCTGATGACAGTAGGGTACTTCACACAGGGGCCTGGGCAGCCCCAGTGACATAGCTCTGCTGTTCAGTTTCTGTGTATCACCTCTCACATGCAAAGGCAGTATCATCCCTCTGGATACACTTGATGATGACTAGTATAAGTAGCTTTTAATTCTCTTTTTCTGAAAAATGTATGCTGGATTTCATGGATGTGGCACTGATTACAAAGGGACATGTTTGGGAAACTTCAGTAAAAAAGCTTTAAAAATGCAGTTCTGTTTTCTTAAGCTCAGTGGAGCCAGGGTTTTTTTTTTTTTTTTTTTTTTTTTGTTTGTTTGGCACTTTNGGCATTGAGCATGTCAGTGAACAAAGCATGCTGCAGACAGAGCCAGAGTCAGTTGTTCAGCATGCGAAAGAATTTATCTGATAAGTGGTGTTTGTCTACTTATACATGAGTCTCTCCTGTAAAATAAAAGATCTGTGAGAAAAATAATCTATTCAGTAATGCAAATTTATTATTTCCCAATTATTTACATGATTATAAACTCCATCCACACAATTCCACCTCTTCCTTTCTATGTGCACTCTATTCCCCTCCATGTTACTGCACCAGGGCCTGGGAGAAGATGTTAGTAGCAAAATTCAAGCACAGCAGGGGCCGAGACCTGGGCCAGCAAGTACAGCAAGTTGCTTTCCCCAGCATTTCTCTCCCTTCCTTAAATAAATAACAATAATAAAAATGACTAATGTATCTGATCTATATAACATGGACTTCAGTGTTTTCCAGTTTCAGCAGTACACCACTTCCTTTAGCAATCATAGTGATTTCTAGCACTATGAATGAGTCTGGGAGTAAAACAGTGTTCTAAGCAATGTCTCTTGGAATACTTGTGTATTAGAGATAGAATGGATAAAACAGATTCAAACAGCTAAAACAGAAAAGTTTTGTTGACATTACTCTTAGGCACAAAAGGAACTTTCAGGGACTATGTCTGGTATGGGGAAAAAGGGCTATGTCTTAATCCCAGTAAGGTATAGTAAGCATCATTTACGCATTATGGGGATGGGTAGCTGAGGTCATAGCAGAAAATGCAACAATGAATGATCTGACAGAGCAGGAAGAGCCTTTCTTCTCATTCTTCTTGGATGTTTTTCTTCCTGTGTCCTTGCTTTCTGACCATTCAGATTTATTTGAGTATAGTTTGCCTACCAGCTGCCCCACCCCTGAAAACAGCCTCAGACTGGCTGCCAGTGCCTCTTTGCACGCTTCGTGCTGTAATGCCCAGTTAATGAGTGGGTACATGACCTTATTTCTTTTCAGCGCTAGAGCTGTTTCACAATCCCTAAGCAATGCAGCTCTCTGCCAGGTTGTCTGTCTGTTTTAGAGAAAGTGTTCTTGGGAACAGCAAGGCAGAACAGGTACGGTGTTCCTTACCTCACCGGGTGGCCTCTTCCAAGCAGAAAAGTTGGCAGCTGCAGGCGTGCTTCCAGAGAATTTTACCAGGCTGGATCTTGTCCCCTAGCACTGTGCCAGCTTGTCCTTGCTGCAAGGGTCACGGGTTTGCCTACTGCTTGAGTAAATCGCTGCCACCTCTGTGCTTCCGGACAGCCTGGAAATCTTGGCTGTGGTCTGTTGGCAAAGCCAAAACATGTGACCACTCCTGGTCACGTGTGGAGTCTCCTGGGTCAAGGAAGATCTGAGTGTGTGTGTCATGGAGAGCCCACCTAAGGAGACACTACTGGGGAATAAGGACCCCAGCTCCAGTCTTCATCTCCTTGTAAAGGCAGAATATGAACATGAAGTCAGAACAAATTCAAGCTTGCAAAAGTTTAGGATTTTTAGACTTCCTCCTCTCCCCTTTCCCTGCTCCAGCATTACATTTGATCATTTATTTTAAAGTAGGACAGTAATCTGTTTCCCCTTACATCCAACAAGCTCTTCACTCCATAGGAAATGCTCAGGATAACAGTGTAAGTGAAACTATGTGATTGCTAATAAGCAGCTCCACCAGTGCTTGCCCGAAGGTACCAGAGTAGTCAGTGTTACTAATAAAGTTAATTACTCCCACTACAAGAGAAATTAGTCAGGGGGGAAAATCAACGTGTATGAACAAGATGATTAGCTGCTGGTTTCACTTTTGCAAATACATTTAATCTACTGTAGTACTTTTATGCTGGTTAACCAGAGTCACAAGATATTAACATATTCCCTCCTTATGAGGGAGCAGAGAACGAACAAAACAAGCACTTGAGTTACGGATCCTGTATGATGAACTATAAACTTGTCCAAAACTCTCCACACTTTTCTCTTTTTTAATAATTAGTGCCGTTTCCCTCTAAGACCAATGAACTGTGGTCTGGGGATATAGTATTTCATAATTAAAAGCATCTCTAGTGCTGAGTTTTTCCTACAAGAAATATTTTCTCCTCCACCAGGACATCCCATTTCAGTTCATGGTGTCTTTATGCATGTGAAGTAAGAAGAACCACACATCACTCCATCAGGCATGAGTTTTCATTGACTTCTGTAACTGTGACTGATTAATCTTCTAGGGACCATTGGATTCAGATATACTCATCTTCATTTTCAGATCTGGGAAGTGAATGAGGAAACAGAAGGAACCATCACAGAACTGTTTGATTTCTAGGTGTTCTTTCAGTGAAAATCCCTTTCCTTTCCTTTCCTTTCCTTTCCTTTCCTTTCCTTTCCTTTCCTTTCCTTTCCTTTCCTTTCCTTTCCTTTCCTTTCCTTTCCTTTCCTTTCCTTCTTTCCTTCTTTCCTTTCCTTTCCTTCCCAGAAAGACGAGAAAATGTACTCTGCAAACAATAACATCCTTCTTCCCTGGGGGTTATATAACTGAGAAACATCAAAGACCTTGCTCTGAGACATTGTGTTCCATACAACATCTGCATATGTTATGAGAGGTACCAATTATTTCCAGTTCTTGTGGTAATTTTTGTAATGTGGATACCATCCAACCTATGTCACAGAGGGCATCATGCAAGCATCAAGTGACGAAACTTCTACTCATACTTATCATTAAGGCTCGGTGAAGGGCGGGAAAATGATTAGTGGCTTCTCATTTCATTCAGTCATTGGTTTACCTTTCCAAATGGTTGTTTTTCATTTGGTTTATGGCATTTCTGTGTGACGCTTCCTGCAGTATAACTTGTTCACCTCACAATCAGGAAGGAAAATGCAGAGTAGCCAGGTAACCAAGCACAGAAATCTGTCATGAAAAGTCCTCGAGCCTGATTTCTCAAAGAAACACTTGTCTTTAGGCAGTTCAGAAAGAGTTTTGGAACCCTCAGATGCTGGAATGAGAATATAACCTGCATATGGATAATTTGCAGGAAGAGAAAAAAGAGACCACTTACAGTATTTTTTGAATTATTTCTTGGGGCTGAATTTTGAACTGGTAGTAAGATGAACCACTATACAACCTATGATTCATCTTCTGAAGTGTTCAGGAAATATTATTACTAGTGTACTAATTATTATTTCCATATTTCCATTACTTTTTTTTTTTTTTTTTAAAGACTATTTTTTACATCAGTCAAAAGAAAGTGAGGATGTGTTTAAGAACAACCTTCATCCCCAACCCACAAGTCCTTTAGAAAGAGTAGGTTGAATTTATACTTACATTAATACACTTTTTGCTCTTTTCAAAGTTATATCCAGTAATATTTGGAGCCAGGAATTGGACTCACTGATCTTTGGGGTACTTTCCAACTCAGGAGATTCTATAATTCTATGATTCCATATGCTTTGAAGTAGGTGTACCTATCATCTGCCTCTTCTTTGCTAGACCATGATGCTTTGAAGGGGTTCTGGTAGGAATGACAATCTGCTCCTATCTATTTGATTAACTTCTGCGCTCCTTCATGTTAATGCTTTCTCTTATTCAGTTTCTACTCTGCCCTTCTTTTTTTCAAACCTTCTTCTATTTTTATAAAACCTCATCCTTTTGCTGTCATTACCTTTCTCCTTTTTATCAAGTATTTGAATACATAATTGTGAAGTAACAGACTGTCCACATCCATAGCTACCACCCCTTCCCACAGTATCACAGATACAAAGAATAATGTAGTATGGAAGGAATCTTTGGAGAGCACCTGCTCCAGCTGCCATTCAGGGTAGGACTGACTTTGAAGTCAGGTCAGGTTGTTGAAGGTTGTGTCCTGATTAGTATGTCTAACGGGTGACAATCTCACTGGGTAACCTGTCCTAGTCTTCTGACTCTTGCGTTATGAAGTATTTTTTTCATATCAGATCAGATACCTACTAAAATATGACATGTTGTTGTCTGTGTCTGTTGCCTCTTTTATTTTCCCTTTGCACTTCTAAAAAGAAATCTGGCCTCCTCTTCTCTCTACCATGCTGTAAGACGGTTGAACACAACTCTGAGGTATGTTCAGATTCACAGTGCTCTGATATAATAAGATATTATGAAATGGAGAAATCAAAATACTAACCATAAATTAGTTGCAACCTCAACAGAGGACAGTGACATACTGCAAAAAGTTTCAGAGTTAACCATTATTAATGAAAGGGTTTTCAGTTGTCTCATGATTCTCCAAATGATCTACATTATTTAACAAAAAAAAAAGAAAAAGTTTCCAATGCTTTTTGATCAGACTAAACAACTAAATGCATAAAAGAGTTTCTGGCAGGGACAACGGGAGAGTCATTTATGATCTATACAAAGTCCTATTGTATGAGACATTGTTTTTGAGCAATGCCTTTGCTTTGAAAAATAGTTTTATTTATGCACTGTGAGTTTGGTGGAGGTGAAATCTTACCTAAAGGAAGTGCTTTGATGGTTGGGTTAGGCTAGTTTTGCAAGAATTGCTCCAGCCATTCTATCTTTGGAGCTCCATTTCTTTTCCTCCCATCCCAGCAAACCATGGAAGAGGAGCAAGATGAGCTCAGACACCATGAAGTTTTTCAGGATTTTTGTCATTCCTTAATTGCTCACAGACCTGATACAGCCAGAACCCAAGATTGCAGGAAGGATTCCTGAGTAGTAGAAACCTTGATGTTAAACAGGAATAATCTGTGACACACCTTGATGATAGGGTGGAGATAACTTGTTTTGTTATTAATATTTGACAGTCAGGTTGATCATGTGGAGGAGGCAACAACACTGCCTGGAAGAGAAGCTGCAGGCAGCACAGTGCCCCATTGCATAAAAGGCACATTTGCATTCAGATTGTCGGCTGGTGATTAAAAGGTGTGTTACACAACCCCTTGAAGAAGCCAGTGCTCTTGGATGACACCTGGTCTGCCTCTTGCTGAGCTCCACCTTGAACCCTCCTCCTCAGCTCTGCACGCACAGGCTGAGGACCTCACCATGCCTTCTGCAGCACAGAGGGAGAGGAAGCAGGTTGTCAGGAGGGATGAGGGAGCCCTCTGCCCAGGCCTCTGCCACCCTGCGCATGGCCCGGAGCATAATGACACCATGGAAGCAGCCAGTGCTTGGAGGGAAATCCATGGGGGCCCTATGCTGTGGTGGAGTGAGGCAGGGCAGCTCCACCCTGAGCAGCAGGAGCAGGGTGTCATTAGGAGTGCCCGCGCCCGCTTGTCAACAGCCCATGGAGTGTGCTGGGCTGGACAGGTCGCTGACCACAGCCTGAGTCACTAGCACCTGAATGAAAGTAGTTTTGTTTTTGTTTTGTCCTTTCCCACCTCAGAAGAGCACACCCCACCAGGATGTCTCCTGCCCTGTGACTGGGCCTTCCAAGCAAGGGGTGACAGCTTTCCTTGGGCTCAGGAACACTGCTGTGAATCACCGGGCCCTAGGATTAGCGGGAGGCTTTTTCCTGGAGCCAGCTGGACCTTCCCCTGTGCTCTCATCCCAGTAAGACTCCCCTTAGCTTCCCTGCAAACCTGGTTTTCCAGGCCAGCTGCAGAATGTTGAGTGCAGGAATCATGCTTCCCATGGCTGCCATAACATGGACACGATGTCCTGAGAAGCATGATCCTGGACATGGCAACTGGCTGGAATGGGACGGGCTGCATCTGCATAAACAGACTGTCTCAGCCTCCAGAACTTAGTATCAGGTGGAGAGAACGTTTCATTTCTTCTTGTCAGGTTGAAGCTCAGCCATACCATGGAAAGAAGACTTCACTTGATCAATCCTCCCTCAGCTCCCTTGATCGTATTGGTGTTAAAGGGTGTTAAAGAAACCTTTTCACCGATTTTGTTCATCCCAGCACTCTGCATGTTAAAAAACCAAGGAAGATACCTGTCAGCCCTAATACTCAAATCACAGGGAAGGTGCCTACCGCATTCTTCGTTTTGTGTTCTGCTTCATACTATAAACAATGATTGTTGCAAGTTGCACCTTGCTTGTCCACTGTGTATTCTTCCCCATCCTCTTAGACCATAATTGCCTGTCCCTCCACCTTAGTTACTCCACCCTGTCTTAAGGTGCAAAGAATGGCCTTTGTTTGGCAAATAAAGAGTAGGCAGATCTTTGAAGGACCACATTGCTGTTACAGAGATTCATGCAGTATTACATATTTGGCTCTACCAGTTTCAGTTAAAGCCAAGGCTTCAGTCACTTCCAGAAGGAGCAATCAGGACAGAACTGCTGTCCTGCAGACCAGAATATCTGTCCTTGTACTGCATAAAAGAAAAAAAAAACAACACATAAAATATTTCTTTTTCAAGTTTACAATGTGTTCTAAACAATACCAAATAAAAGTGAGCATGTACATTATAAAAATCACCTTTATGGTATCTTTAAAAAACTTTTAGTCATATAAGCTGTACCCTGTGAACAGGCTACATTGCCAGTTAATCTTCTTTCCATATACAAATTTGTAAATAGTAATTTTTAGACTTTTTGAATGAAAGTATTTGTAGCCATAAAAATCCACATATTCCAGATGCACGTTTTAATCCTTTCAGGGCTCATTTTAAGTTATTTTTCAGATGTTCACATAGGTTTTGTGTTTGAAAATTTGAGGATACATGAATATATGTATGATTTTAAATAAACAAATATGCCCGGTGACTGAAAAATAGCTTTTGTTCCCGATGTTTACATCTAATAAGAATAATTCTGAAAACATTGAATAATCATTTATATATGGGACTTTAAATGCAAGAAATCAAGGAAGGTTCAAGGTAGCTGGATTGCTATATCGAACATTTCACATAACTAAACTTCTGGATACTTTTCCAATTGGAGATATAAAAATCACGCCATTGCGTGCCCATAGTCTAAATTCTTTGAAATCTTCTGCAGAATTCTTGAAGATGTTAAAAGAGATTTCCCCATTCAAAGTGTCATTGAAGCAATAGTTTGTAAAAGAAAGGAGTAGGAGTGATTGGGATTAAGACTATTCTGGATGACATCAGACAAAGAGCCACACCTTTTTGAAGAGACTATACATGTGATAGTGTATAAGGTACTGTCAGATGGCTGAAGACAGACGTGAAAACCCATGTAAATCAGGGGTTTCCCAACTCAGTGTGCACCAAAGTATGCAATGACAGAAACTGCTCTCACATTTGGTGATATTAATGGTACTGCTTTGCATATCTCTCTTTTTCACTCTGGGAGGACAAAAAGGTGGAGAATGTGGTGCATATACTTCCCCTTCCTGGAACAATCATGGGTCCAACTGGCCTACCTAGGCTGGTATGGAAATTATGGTGGGAGTAGCTCCAAACAGTGGGACAAGTTACAAATCCCGGATGGGGTCTTGCCCTCATAAGGACTTGAGATTGGAAGGAAATAGTGGCTCCTGGAGGACCATGGAGAAAAAGGAGGAAGCAGATACGACGATGAGCTATATTAGCAAGAGATGGCAATAGTTGTTCTGTGTTTCCTTGTGAATAAATCCCCTCAGAGATTCAAGAACATTATCCATAGAAGCCATCCAGGTCCAACTATGTAATTTCTCCTGATGGATCTAACACGACTGTCTTTAGTTAACAAGCAGCAGGTAGGGTACTGCCAAATGTCATTAAACTTTACTTCAATCCTATTTCTTCTTCATATATGAAGGCATTAATAGCAATAGCTCCCAGATCAGTGCAGCTCCTCTTTCTCTTTCACACAGAGTTTCATCCGTGACACTAAACAGCCTAGATCCTATTCTGAAGTGATTCATGTACTAAAGCGTGGGACTTTCAGTCTAAATCACATCCTTACTTTCTCTTCCTTCAGAAAGACATGACACATTGTTTGGCCTTGGAGAATACAGCCATGTGCAGCTCGTCTCCGGACTGTGTTCTCAGGGGACACATGGTCAATCTCTTTCTCAATTGTAAGCAGGTCAATGTTTAAGCCTGCTCACATCCAAACCAACCAGTTAGCGGAGACAATCTGTCTTCCTATATGATTGGTTACAGCTTCTAGTATTTTTTAACACAGATTCAGGTATTTTTTAAAAAGCAAATAATTAACGATTCCTAGGAGTTTCATGAATGTGTAAACAAGATATTCACTAGCAGGTGTTGTTCGGTATATTGTATTTTAGCTTTGTATTTAAAGGGCGGCATAGGTTCAGAAATAAAAGAATTGTGGCATATGATGAAAATTTCCCCAAATCGGGCATTATAGCATAATACTACAATGGTGTCCACCTGGCAGGTAGGAATGACATAACTGTACATTTTACTTTAAAGTCAAAACTTGTCCAAAATGTCATATAAACACAGCTGAAAGATACTCCTCTGCTGAGGTGTTACTTGACTGCAGAGGAAGTCTCTGGTAAGTGTAGATATGCTTATTGTCTTGAGTAGTCACAAATTCAGACTGATAGTTCTAAAGGAAACCTAAGAAGTCTTATAAGTGTGCCCTGTTTCTTCATGTGAACGGTAAGGCTTGAAAACATGAAATTAGAAACAGAAACTGCAAGCATGTGGATCCATTAAAACAAGACCTTGTCACTCCAGGAGAACAGGATTAAGAAGTCTTGGTAAGACTTGGATTTATGGCAGTATCACTTTAGGCTCCTTCTGTCTGATACAAGCATTGAATTGTTGGTAATCTGCTACTAGAAGACACTTGAGTTATGTGAACAAATCTTCTAGTTATTAAGTAACTTAGTTATGCAGTGAATTCAGCTAACCTATTGGTTAATTTTACTGAGAAATAGCCAGGCAAACAATATTTGCTTTATATATGTGAAACCATTTTCCAGATAAACTTTTGTAGACTCTATTTGTAGAAGGTGTTTGATGGGAAAGAATTCTAAGCATATGTATATACATACACATATACATACAATATGCATAAATACAAATATATGTGAGAGAGAGAAAATGTGAATGGTGCATTGTTTTGGGCCTGCTGTTCTCAGACCCTGGGCAGTGTGTATGCAGGTAAGATATTCTGGTTGCCCTTGGGCTACACAGTGTCAGGAGGCAGCTCGGAGCACTGTTACTGCCCGAAATTATCCTTCATCCTTTGCTCATGCCAGACATCCACACATGTACACCATACAGCAACCCTACATATTACTACAGATGCTTACCTCAGCTCTACAGTCAACATCTGTGGGGGCAAGACCACAGAAAGAGGTTGTAAGGTCCTCATTATCAATGAACACAACACAAATGGTGAAAGTAACCTTTTATTTGCATGTGATATAGAGACATACACACTGCAAACACATGCCACACATCATAAAAGGACAGGATACTTGGGAGATCGCAGCAAAGAAACATTAGCATCTGCTTCTAATAACCAGCATAAATAGTACATGCTCCGAGTTTCTCATGGTGTTCCTGGACAGAATTCCAGGAGAGCTGCACACACAGCACAGCCGGGCTCGTTAACACCACCCGCCATCCGCACATCGCTGCCAACAGGAACCCGGCCCTGCTCGGCCCTGCTGGTGGGGCAGAGCCAATGGGAACGATTTCACACCCCGCTTCAGGTCTCTCACTACTATCCAGCCCATCTCTGCTGCAAGGTGCAGTGTGCCAGTGGCTGACACACTGTAAGAAAGCCTGTGCCTTAAAGATGTAGAGGTGTGCTCTGGAACAGAAATGGACTTTCCTGGCTCCAAGGGTCCCATGAGTGCAGTGTGGGTACCGTGAGCCACCGCTGCTTGCAGTCTGCAATGCAGCATAAACTGGCACAGAAATGCCAGATTCCTGGAATTATCACGCTAAGCACAACATGAAAATACTCAGAGCATCGCTGTCCAGGCAACACTCACAAGTTAAATCTTCTGTAGATTAGGACACGTTCTGGCAAAATGAGAAAGAATGCAGCCTGCTAAGTAAAGACAGGTGTGTGGCTCTGCTGCCTGGCATGTAAGCACAGAAATGATTGTGGGATGAGATGAAAGCCTAGCTGTGAGTGCAGGTTGGCCTGTGGCAGCACTGCTGTGACTATATGTACACCATGCTGTATGGCAAGACACAGACCGAGCTTCCCCAGCACACACACCATAGGCAGTTATCGGACCAGATGGAAATTCATGTATTTACATCTGTTCCTTTGCAGTCACCTCTGGCTTCTAGCTCAGCCCCTTCACTGCAAGGCAATTATGTTAACTCTCTTAAAAATCTAATTTCTCTTAAGTATTATATACTTAATCAGTCATTTGCTTGGCTTCTGCAAGAAACCCCATGAAAACCTTAGTCCCATACAGCCTATGACCTAGGACTAGTATATTTGCCAGACAGTAGAAGCCATTTTCAGCGTATCAAGACTTGCTCTGAGCTAGTGATATGACAATTTTTTCTTGTCCCTGTCACATCCAAGAGGCCTATAAGGAAGGAAAGTAGCATGCTGTATGCTATGTATTGTGCTGGACTGCGGATTTCTACTGCTGGTAATATTTACAGCATGTCCTGGACTGGACTGTGCACCGGCAATTTTCACAACCCACCAGCTATTATGTGCTCTGAAACTCTTTGCCATGCAGCCTGTTTTTAATGGGTGGGATAGCATTTACTGATGTGTTTACTTCACGAAACATTCAATTAGCCAGATTCATCATCAGCGTATTTGCTTCTAGTGCCTTTGTTATGGGCGCTTCACCAAGCTTTTCCTCATGTGCAGTTTGCCATCTGCTTGTAGGTTGTTCAGAGACTGTGTGAAGATTCTCTCTCTCTGAGAAAATGTGTGCTAGTCCATTGAAGTATTTGCTAGTGATGCAATGGCAGCTGTTATCATCACGTCATATGTGTGCGGGTGGTTGCAATACATGGTATATAGGTTGTCAAAATTTGCCAGGAAGATGTGTTTTTGATTGTGGTATTGTGTGCATGTGTGGTACTGCTGGAGCAGCACGAATAGGACTTGGAATATTACATGAGTACTATGCGTGAGTGCTATATAAACCACATACCAGAGTGGTTACATGCTGTATTGGGTGACAGTAACACCATATTCACACAGCTTTTTCACATATCTCTTTATCAGCTGTCCAGTTTTGAGTGTTTCTTGGAGTCCTGGTTGTTTCCATGTGTATGCTGGACAGTGGTCCTCACTGAGAGTGTGCTCACATTTGGAAATCAGCTTTTCCTTGCCAGCGGCTTGCTGGCTCTGGGTGCCAACAGTTCAGGCTCTGTGGGACAATGGTTCATTTCTAATGTCTGTCAGGATGTTTATGCTGTTTATGTGTAGGCCTGTGTCACCTGGTATTAATTGGATTATGCCCTCTGGGCCTTTGAAGACACAGAAGGCTTCAAACTCCCTTTTATTACACATGGTGCTGTGGCCTGTAATACTAATCAACTGCATTTGGATACACCATGTTGTAAGTATGGGATATGCAAGACCCCACTGCAACTTTGGAGATCAAATGGTCTCATGGTGTCTGAGGCCTTGCCTGCAGTTGTGACATTCTTCTTTGGGTCCTGCTGTTGCTCAGAAACCTGCCTTCTGTACTTTTGTGTTGAGATACCATTAGCTAAACCTGAGCAAGCCTGTAACACCATGAGATCCATCTGGTTTCTTCTGCTCTTGATTATGCAGGAGTGTTGGTTGCTCTGATGTCCTGGATCAATGCTTTCCAAGCAGATAACTCGTCAGCATGGCACACGCTGTTTATCCTGTCTCCCCTGCTTTATTTCTTCTCATGTGTGAAGGCAAATATTTATCTCTAGTGAAAATTAAGTTTATAATTCTGCTTCTAATTAGCGAGGCAGAACACCATAGTGCATGGCTTTATTAGTATGGGACTCTGGTAAATTTATCTGACACAGTGAGAAGGGTCCTGACAGCACTAATTAATAGATTGTGCTTTATCCCTACTCTGGTGTTTTGCCAGGTAATGACTGAGCTGATAAAGGAATTCTGCACAGCATTGCAGTGCCTGGTCTCCTCTTGCCTTCTCTAATAGATGCTTTGGCAATCACATACTGTAGCACAATCAGCAATATGTCACTTGATCGCTCACTGAGGTTGCGGCACATTTTTGTCCTTTCCTCTGTTCTGGGTCTAGCTGCCCCAGGTCACAGCAACCCATGAAGCTTGAAATGCCAGTAGACGCTGGCACTCAGTGACATCGCTGCTGTGCGTTAGGGCACAGAAGCTTGGGGCTGATTAAGTTTTAACTTTTGAGTCTGGAGCTATCTGTGTGGGCTCACAGCTGGGGACTACAAAGTGCTATACAGAATTGGCACAGAGAAGAAACACACAGATCGCCTGCTGTCAGGACATCTGTGTCTTTTTATTTTGGGTACATTTAGCACTTACAGCGTTTCACATCTGTCACATATGCAGTATAGCACTGACAGTGGTTACCGTTGTATTTACATTTTGCTTCAATTGCATTTGTTGTTGTTGTTTACTCTGTCTGCTCAACCACCTCCTCGGCTGCACACATTTCATTAGTTAGTGTCAGTGATGCCTGGCACTGAATGTTACCAACAGTGGACTTGGTGACACACACATGGTATTTACAACAGGGCATTCAGCTAGAGTACCAGCCCTCCATCGTTTGTGTTCCCTTTGCAAATGCCACCTCACCCATTCTGCCTGGACCTACATAATCTTGCCATACATGTCATAGGATAATAAAAGTCCTGTAGGAGACCCCAAGTGATATGAAAACCATGCTGATGGCTTAGTTTGTCCCGTGCACAAAGTACACCCACAACATAATCTAGTCTCGACAGACATTTGTCTAATCTAGTCTTTAAAGAGTCTAAGCTACTCTTAAAAGCTCTCAGTGATGGCAAATCCAAAATCCTCCTGGGCAATCATTTTCATTCCATAAAGGAGAATGTTTTCTGCAAACTTTGGCTAGAAATGTAGCTTGTCCTTTGAGAAATTACACGTGACTTAGGGGTCCATTGCTGATAGGTTTGAC
Organism: Alectura lathami; assembly: GCA_013399715.1. Lineage (NCBI taxonomy): Eukaryota > Metazoa > Chordata > Aves > Galliformes > Megapodiidae > Alectura > Alectura lathami. The sequence goes on from VXAV01001716.1 coordinate 87,093, forward strand.
AGAAAAGGAAACATAATGATCCATATCTCTTCCCCCTTCTCAAATTAATTCCTCATTTGTTTGACAGCTTCTCTGTCATTTTAAGTTCTGACCCGGAACTCAGACATCACCAAAGGACATCGTCCTGCCTTCAGGGTTTAGAGACATAATGTTTAACTGATGTAGACATGTTTATCTGGTGGCTATTTTTGCCTTTGTTCCAGACTATCACTGGGATTTTCCTGCTGCTTGCAAGTTCATAGCCTTTATCCCTCATACAAACATCCCATACCCTCAGGTTTGTCCTTTCAATGACCATGGCATATGTTCTTTGGTTCTGAATGCATTACACATAGATTGGGAGTAAAGTCCTGCAGTACTATATCGCAGCTACTGCTGCTCCCTTGGTAGGCTTTTATCTGCACTCTGACTGTCTCTTTCTGCAAGCACTGTGGAACTTCCTGATCAGATCAGAAGGAACAAGTGAGCTTACCAGCAGAACCACTGGAGCACTTCCTAAATAGCCAGTGCTGAGGCTTGATGGACTAGAAGAAAAAGATTAAAAGCTGCAGTGTTTGCTCTGTAGAGAGCTATGAATCTCTAGTAAGAGTGGAAATTTGACATTGCTTTTGCTAGAGCCCTTGAGAGAATGAGGAGAACAAGAGGACGAGATTCTTGGAGTCAAATCTATCCTTGGAATATATCACACCACAAGTTTGTTTTTTTTTTTGGTGTGTGACAGAATTCTTTTACTATTATTTTTTAATTAAACTGTCCTTAAAAATAATCCCTGCTTTTAAATCACAAGTCAGAAATGAAAATATGAGCCCTGGGAACTCAAAAGTCTCAGGCTACACAAATTTCTGTCATCCCTGCTATGGAAACAACAAAAGATGAATACACAAGGAATGTCTGTTAAGGATAAGTTTTAATGATCATCTGCAACTTGTTATTCCATAATATATGCCATTAATAAACTGAATTACCCCCAAAAGTCTGTCCTGAGAGAAGTGCTGTATTTTCTGCATCTGCTGCATCTGCTTTATCACATCTCTGCATCCTTCTGAAAGCACCGTGTAACATGTTAAAAAGGCTCCAGCACAAAACCATCACAACCCAGGTAATGTCTGAGTCTTTGTCCCCACTTCCTTCTTAGCCTTTTTGTTTTACTTTTTACTGCTTCTGTGTGAGGAATAGTTTCCAAATGAGAAAAGCTCAGTCTCCTCCTCTTCTTCTCTCTGAAGGAAAATCTCTGTCTCAGTTGTGGGGTTCAAAACATTAAAGATCACCCCAGTAAATGATAGTCACCAGCAGATTCAAGCTGTCACACAGATGACTTTTATCCAAGTGTTCCACACCAAGGCCACTGCAGTTCATAGGATACTATTCATTGCCTGCAGTAAAAGCTGTCCTGGGCCTATAGTCATACATAATTAGCGAATGGGAGATGAAAGGGCCACATTACCTCCCACTCCCACATTTTTAGTGGACGGTTTTCCCTATCCATGTGCCTGCAAGATTCTCATTCCAATCTCCTCTTATCTTGGGGGGAAAACCAGTTCTTGTAATTGTTACACTGTGCTAATGTATATATCCTTCTTCAGAAAGTTAAATTAACTTCTGTCCTGTTCAGATACACTATTATCATCATCACTGTTAAATTAGCTGTTTCTGAAGCAACTGCAGACAAGATACCACGCCAGCCCCGTGGCCGCATTCCACACAGTGAACTGCAGCGCACAGTTCCAGTGAACAGTGTGAGAAATGCACCTCGGCTTGTAAAGCTCAGGCACGCCTCTCCTCTCTGGTCCCTTGTAGCTGCCCTTCATGCCTGTAAGCTTCTTTCTCAGGAAGGTGCTAGAGAGAGGTCTGAAGGGGTATTTCCTTATGGTGCATGTGAGCAGATCTAGAGTTCCCAGTTCCTCCATGTCCCTGGTTGTGAGCTGATTCTTCTGTTCCTCATGTGCAAAATGTCTACGATGTCTTCTGTCTCCTTCCCTTTAACATCCTGTTTAATTTCTCCAATATGCTACCTAACAGACTTTGCAACTCAACCCTTAATATAAGCATAGCTTTCAGTACCACTTGCCTTTTCCAGTTGTTCTTTATTACATTACATAATTCCTTATCATATTACATAACTCCTTGATATACTTAATAAGTAATATTTGTACATTTTTCCTCCATGGAATTATTGTATGATATATGTCACTGAATTACTCAGTCATGAAAGGCTTGGAATAGATGGTGTTCCATCAGCTTAGAAAAAGCATATCCTTTGTCATTAATGTTCTTATAGTGCTGTGACTTGGACCTTTTATCTTGGGGAAGTCTCAGTCCAGGCTTTCTTGGACTGAAAGTGGCAAAACTCCCATTCTTCATGTTTTAAGACTTGTCATAGAGAACTGGTATTCTTACCAGCAGAAATCTGTGCAAAGAATGAACTTCTGTTGTAAAAGAAGCGTGATGGAAAGAAATAGGGTTTATGACTGCAAAACGCCATGTCAGAATATTGGATGTACAAAAATGAAGTAAGACTAATTAAATCTATGTGTATCATAAATACATATGCACATCCTTGTACCTAAAGCCACTCTGTTTTTCAAGGACAGGTAGTGATTTCATGATGTGAACAGTTGACGTCATTACAATAAGACATATGGCTTTGTAAATGCAGTACTTGCTGTGGGGTATTTGTTCAAATTTTAGTTTAAATTTAAATTTACTAGCAACACTAGTAGTGTTACTAGTCAGCTTTGCAAGATGCAACCCTTTATAAATTAGTGATTTCTGTCATGAGTTAATGAGAAATTAATGATTCCTCATTGTTCAGAGAATAATAACATAGTAACTGATCATTCAGAGAGTAGCAACATAGTAGGTCACTGCATTTCTGAACTAAAGAAAAGAAAAGGGGATTTGAGATTCAAGTATTTTCTCAGGTTTTGGTTTGAATTCCTGCATATTGTTGACATTAGTCTGAGCTCTGTAGTGGTATCAGTGTGATATCAGGGCTAGAACCCACAAAGGTTCTAACTAGAGAAGCGTAGCTGAAATTTATGTGTGTATAAACTGAAGCATAAAGATTTAATCACCAAAGGAGCTCACCTGAGGCATGTCATTCCCCTCCCCTTCTGTAGCTGTAATGTGTTACATTTGTACTACAAATGCAATTATTTTGAGAGGCTTTTAATTAAATATCCAAGGCATGCATAAAGCTCAGTGCCTTGGTTCATGATAAATATCACTTTTTAAAACTTAGTCTTGATTTCTGTTTGGGAACAAAACTTAATTAAAGTAACAGACATTTGTAGCACAATACCTACTTTCAGCTGGACTGTATTTTTAGCAGGAAATCACTGCTAGAGCTCCAGCCTGGGAGGAGGGGATGGATGGAGAGACTGTGAGAGGCCGCCATGGGCTGGGCACTATGCAAGCGCTTAGGCAGGGCTCTGGTCTGTGTGAGACTTCACAGTATCAAGGTCCAATATTGCCTACATTCTACATAATATTTATTTAATGATTATGCTAGATGAGTCATAAAGATTTTAAGTGCACTTTGCTAGAACTTGCATTTTGCAGACAACTGACTGTGACCCTGCAAACACTGATTCATGTGCTTTTCGTTGTGCATGACAGCGAAAGGGAGCATTCAGTGTGAGAAACAAAGCATGTGCATAAGTCTGTGCAGGATCAGGCCCACAGAGGTGGGAGATATTTATAGTTTTGACTCTAGCCTTTTTAATTTTTTTTTTTTTTTTTTTTTTTCCCAATTTTTTTTTCCCAAATATCTTGCTTTTCTTTCTTAATCTGTAAAGCAGTCTTCGGCTGGTGACAGCTGTGAGAATTTTGAAATCTATCACATACCATGGGGACCTCTTCTGATTTCTGTTGCCTTGCAATACACTTAGAGCAGCACATGGAAAGTGAATAGACAGAACTTTCTGTTGGTGAAAAGAAACAGAGTCATCCAGAGCAAGGAGACCCGAGAGAGCCAACCTCAGAGTCAGAGGAGAGACCTCATCGTGCTGCAACAATTCCTTCACTATTCTCCATGCATTTCCCCCCTGTATGGTTGTAGTTTTACTATTTTTACATTGTTTCCCTGCAAATCTAACAGATCGTGTGGTCTGTATTCCGTCCTCAGTGTTTGGTAGGCCCTGTGATAAAGCTACAAAACTCCCCCATCCTTAAAGGAATTGAGGAGTCCCCAGATATATTTCTCATACTCATGTCTGTGGTTCCAATTTGTTTTTCATCACATAAGCATGAGTAACAGAGTTAGTTATATTAGGTGTATTTGATGGAAGGAAAATGGCCAACCCTTTTAGCTGTTAGGGGAAAGGGAGAGACTGCACTGAGGTTTATAACTGTTACTAGAATCGTGTATTAGAAAGTGAAAACCAGACACAAAGTTGATGAAATGATTTAAAATAATATCATTGGAAAAGTCTGCTCTACAAAATTAACACTGTCTGCTTCCTATTCACAGATAAACTAACATTTGAAGCAGATAGATGATTGTCCCTTTGTGCGTGTTAGAATTACCTTTATGTCAAGGAAGATATTCTTGAAACAATTGACATACCAGAGTAACTGAGCTGAGCTGTAAGTCTTCCTACTGAAACTGCTGGAGAAGGTTCTCTTAGATCAGCGAACACAACACCAGAGATAATAATTGCTCACTAAGTCCTGTGCCTGTTTTGGGGGACAACAGCTTATACATTTCTGTAGCAGCACAACACCCTTGCTCCACCTCTGACCTGTTTCCTCATCTTGCAGACTTGCATTTCTGTGTAATAACAGCCTTGAGGGGCCCCTGTCTGTGAGCTGCTGAGGGAGGCTTCGGCATCCTTTCTTGTACCACCTTTCCAGACTACGAGTCTTTACTGTAGGTGGAGCCCTCCATGGTAGCAGAAGGTGAGAAATGTGTGTACCTCAAAAGCCCTGTATCAGCCATGCCTCCATAGAGTTCAAGAGACAAACAGTACCCAGGTCTCTCCAGCCCAGTCATCAGAGAGAAGTGGTAGGAGAGTCTGTCCTTCCACCTAGAGGATGAGTTATTCCAGTTATCCCCTGGCTACCTGCCTTAGGATGGGTGTCACACCATTCACCTTTAGACATCTCTAGCTGCCTAAATCAGAGGTGATTATCTAGGCTGCCTCTACAGTCCCACCCTAAGATCAATATCTAAAATGATTGGGATGAATTGTCCCCCAGAGGCTCCTCTCTCTCCCCACTGACTTTTAGACAACTGACACTAGAGTAAGCAGCTCACTTTGAGATATCTAAACTGAAGTTAGATAAATAACACCCCTCCAGTAAGTGGTCTGCATACTGTTCTGGCTTATATCTATGGACTGTGTGATGTGCCTGTAGAGTAGTAAGTTCTACTGTGGAAGTGTCTCATTACTTTACTGAATTTAAGTGTGATATTGCTCAATTTTGTTGAACATGATAAGTGGTCTGAGTACAAGCCTATGTGTCTAGAAAAGACAAAAGCCACTGCATAATGGAATAGTATGAACAGCATTGCACTTTAGTCAGCAACCATATTTTCATTTCCTGACACAAAAGCATCAGCAGTGCAGAGAACAGCACAAGTTTGAATAATTGTGTGCAAAATCAGCAAGAGCCTGTAAGTGTGACCCTGACAGACTTTTCTCCTTGCTCTTGTTTGGTAGCCAGTCAAGATGGGAGATCACCTCCGTAATTCAGCAGTCTAGATTTACTTTTGCAAATGGAAGGAGAATTGAAAGCTTTGAAAGCTTTGCAAGAGCCTGAATACTGCCAAGGTTCTTAACGTGTCTGAGATGGGGGATCATCTGCAGCCTTGAACACACTAAGTATAGACAAGAGGTACATAAGCAGTCAAAGATAACACCACTTCATATCAAGAGCTGCTATCCAGCCCTACAAAGGAATTTGAACAACTGCTAAGGATTTCTAAAGTCTGCACTTGATTACTGCAGGACTTCAGATACCCTCTCCAAATATTTATGATCTTTCACTACAAATCAGTGGTTTTAAGACACCTAAAAATAACATTGTAAAAACTTCTCCAAGTATCTTAGATATAGAATTATTATTAGATTTGTTTCTGCTTTGCAGATACACTCTTTGGGGCAAGCTGAGTATTTCAACACTCTCTCCTAACATCAAGGACTCTTCAGGGCTTTTTCTATATGTGTTGAAAGACACTTCTTTACCTGAGGCTACTCTGCTAACTTCTTTGAGCACAAACCGTTTCTGGATAATTTAACCACATGAGGCATGCTCAGAAGATTTGGCAGATTGTCACAGGCATTTGGAGTTAACCAGTAACAAATTCCCCGCTCCTAATCCTCCAGATTTCTTCTCAGTTCTGGTTCTATTTGTTCTTAGTGAAAAGCATGGCATTATCTTATTATAGCAATTTGATTTTCATTATCTAGGTTGGCTGCCGTGTCAGCAAAAAGCAGCAATTTAGAAAGGATGGAAAAGGCTGCGAGTCATGGATGAATGAGTGATAGGTGGAGAAATAAAGAAGATAGAAGAGGGTATGCTGAGTGATTGAGAGAGCTTGGGAAAATAAGGTGAGGTGTGTGGTAATCAGTTAAGAATTATGGCTCTGTGTTCACACAGTTAAATGAGGAATCCTGCCTCTTTTCTTGACAAAAGCAACCTGTGCTTATATGGCCTAAGTTCAGCCCGAAGTGTGCGGTGAAGTAGCTTTGTTTAGAAAATGCTGCTGAGATCAGTACAAGATCATGTCTGACTCATTTGACAAGAAAAATTAGCTTGCAAAAAATCAAGTCACCAAGTTCCACTTTAAAACCTGCCCATGGTAGCATTTCCTGCTACCATGAGAAAAGGCCTGGAAAATGAAGAAAAATCAGTCTGCTACTTATGCACTGTCATTTAGTTATGCTTACAATGCCTCAGGCATTCCTGTTGAGATGCAAGGTTTGGGGGGATGATATAAATCGGTATGGGCATAGAGTACAGCATGCTTTGTTGGTATCTAATTAGCTCCAATTTAAACAGTTTTCAGGTCTGCATATCTTTAACATTTAAAATGTATTGTGTATCTTTCTCTAAGTAAAATCCAATGGTCACTCAAAGCATTGAGACGTATTTACTACAGTAAATACAATAAGCCGAGGACTGTTCTCTGGCTCTGGTGCCAAGTGGTGTGGTACAGCGTAGATCCGTATCACTCTGTTTTTTCTTTCTCCAGGCATTTTGCAACCAAAATGCCATTGGGAATGACATGCCATGGGTCTGACCCCTGGCAGTTGCCTGGATGGTGTCAGGGAGAGTCAGAACCAGACGGTGGAGCACACTAATGTGGGCTAGGCCTGTGCCGGTGTGCCTCCTTAGTTTGTTAATACAGCTATAGCATCAGAGTCTTTTGTTTGGCATCACTGGATGACAAGTGGTTGAAAATGAGCCATCTTCTGCAAGGGCTCTGTAATCCCCTGGGATTCCCGGAGCATATTGCTTACTGGTAAAAAGGACCCCCATCTTAAAAGAGAAAAAGGAATTTAAAAGCTGCTTTGGGCATCTTGCCAGCTGCATAGTAACATCTGGTTGGCATTCAGAGGCTTCAGGGGCAGCTAATCCTGCTCTGAGCAGGATTAACATCCCTGTTTAAAATGTACTTTTGGTATGTCTGGTGGAGCCAGTGCTTTGCCTGTCCAGACCAGAGAGAAAGAGTGCAAGGAGGGCCTGTGTGGCTGTCATACAGCACTCCCATCTCCAGTTTGTTGTGTATGGATTCAGTGTTCCACCTGAGGAAACAAGAAGTATCTAGATTTAGCAGCCCTGCTAAATAATCATTAAATACTGTAGAGATAACAGCCCATACCCTCTTTACTACATATTCTGCAAGTGAGAGCACTTATTCACAAGGAATGAAGTTATTTTCAGAAAAATTGCTCTGTTTTTTTTTTTTTGTAGTATAGGTGAGCAAGATGATTTTCAGCTCCCTTGTGGACCACAGATGCAGATAAATCCCAGCTGCTTTGTTTGTGAAACTGTCTTCATGCAGGAAATTCAAGATTTATTGGGAGCAGAATTGTAGCAAGACTTACGAATGAGCTCCTAAACAACATCTTTTAATACTTTCCATACTTATGGGCACAGAAGTTAAATGCCCTTGAGTCAAAGTACCTCTGCTGACAGAGACTCGGACTAATTTCTTAAAGACAAACTCTGCTGGTAAACTCAACTCTTGGAAATGATGGGACAATACAGAAGTTTGATACTACCCTAGAAGTGCTAGAAAGCTGTGTGTTTTAGGTAGACACCCTTTGAAACTAGAGTGCTGTGGACTTGTGAGAAGCATGGCCCACCCCGTCCAGAGTGCAAGGACAATATTTTCCTGTTGCTCCAGAGCAAGGGGCAGTCTGAAGACACAGGTAATTGCACACACACTTTACAGCTTGCCCCGAGCAATTTACAAGGCACACATACAATTATGTGCTTATTAATTTGCTGTATGTTTTGAACATGGGAAGAACTTACATTTACAAGCACACTTTCTTCTATATCCTTTCATTTAGGTTTGTACAGAGGAGGAATTACTGATGTACTTTGTGTTTCTTTGGGAGGGGTTATTATGTAACTGCGGATGGAAATTGGTTTGGGTCTGCTGAGAGGACAATTCAAATTGCAGCTCAGCAGATTGTTCTGCCTGGAACGCTCGGGTTTATAGATACCACCAGGGCTATCATTCCCACATGCATTAGTTCCACATTTGCAAGCAGTATCTACATATTCATTTACAACATTTGCATGTTCTTTATTTTGCACGTGGAGACTTCTGACAAATAAAGGAAACACTTCAAACTGTGTCTTTATTTTTGTTTCCTATATCTCAGATTTTCCAGAAAAATAAGTTGTTACATCCCCCTCTTTCATCCCTGAAAAGGAGCAGGAAAACCAGCAGCTTTCCTGCAGCAGCTGCTGCACCTGCTGTTTACAGTGAAGTTGGACCACAGCTCCTTTTCTGGTCCACAACATTTCCTCTAGCAGTCAAAGTCAACACATCAAAGTGAAAACTCCGAAGGAGAAAAACAATGTGACCTATTGTTCCAAGAAAACAAAATAAGCCATTTGTAGGAAGGGAGAAAAAGCTCCTGAGTACTTAAAACACTAATATTGAGGAGAAGACCATGACGCAAAATGTAAAGTAATGTGCGGTTTCAGTGACGCTCTACACAGTACAATTTCTAGAATTTCACTGCAATGTCACAGAATATGTTCTAACAATGGAAGCAGTGCATCTTTGTAGGCATCTCTAGATAAAAGGCAGGTGTGGACCCTCTCATTTTCTTCTGTTTCTAGCTTTGAAACATCTTGAATTCTGAAATTCTTCAGTCTGATGAGGCTTGGACCTATTATTGTATTTGTGGTGTTTCTTCTTTTGTTCTTCTTCCTTTCTGTTGTTTGTTATTCTTAGGATGGAAATACCTTGAGGTTCCCACTGAGGGCCCCATTGTGCTAGACAATTATGCTGCACAAAGAGATTGTAATGTAAATAGAGTGTGTGGTACAGGAAACAGAGACACAGGGAGTGGGGAATCAGCTTGCCTGTAGTCACCTGAAAGGTCAAAGGCAGAGCTGGTCAAAACCAAAACTTGTAGAGACTTTTTAGTAAGGAAGGAAGCCAAATGAAGATGCTAAATTGTTTCACCTGAATGAGAAGGATTACATTTTTCAGAAGCTTACCACCTAACTTTCTTTGCTGTAAGGAGGAGGTGTAGAAACATAAACCTGAATGCCAACCAGGATTTCTTAGGAAACTAAATGCAATCTGGAAGATTGCCTACCGTAATGAAATCATATTATCCAGAGGCACTTGGGTTGCCTTCTTTCTTAGCATAAGCAAATTAGTTTTGACCTTGTGACCTAGATGCAAGGTCTTTGACTTTCTTCCAGTGGTACTGCTGCAGCTAGGCAGCTGTGTATTGGTGTACCTTATTTCCTGTGATCTCAGTTCTGAGTTCTGATCAGAAAACTGAAATCAATGACCAGTCCCTACCTTCTCAATGCTGTTCAGGGAGCCCTATGATCTGAGAAAAGGATACAGAGCAGAAAAGTCTGTCTTAAACTAGATCTCCTCAGTGAGTTCACTTGAAAGAGTCTGGAGTAGCCAATGCAGAACTGTGTATACTTCTAGTAACATCCTGAAATAAAAGTAAACACAGTTGTTTCATAAGAAACAGAAATCTAGAACTTGACTCAGTTTCTTCCCCCTTGAATGAATGTGCAGAAGGAAAGGAATGAAACCTACTACAAATTTTGTGCAGAAAATGGAATAATGTCTTGGTTTAATGAATTCCATACAAAAAGGTCAAATTTCTCAAAAGTCAGGTATATAAAATCCTGCAGAGTGCTAACGTGATAAAAAACTTCAGTAATGAGACCCGTTTCTGTTATTCTGCCGTATTTAACTACCCTGTGATTTAATAACATCTCTGTAAGACTAGGCCTTGCTCTCAGAAAAGTCAGAAATTTTACTATACTTTCCCTGATTAAAGTGAAGAATCATTACCAAATGTTTTAAAGCTACTTACACAGCTAGAGCATGTCTCTTGAAATAATAATACAAAAAAAGCCATCTTTGTTAACAGGATATAGAAATAGCATCATGAAGCAAAATATATTAGTGTAATTGGAACATAATCTCTTGCAACTGATGCATAAAACTAGAACTACATCCTATCTGACCCTAACGTGGTTAGATAAATTTTACCACTTAAAAACTACAAAAGGATGTGAGAGTTCACACGCAGTCTTTTTTCTGTATTGGTACGGTGCTAGTATAAACACATGGGAACTGTCTGTGACTAAGGCACTGCAGAAACTTACCTAATAAAGCTGTAATTCAGACATGGTTTCAAAGACCCACAGTCACAGATGGGTGCACAACTCCTTTTGTTTTTCACTGAGGCTTAGGTGGTAGTATGCGCTTTCTTCTAGTTTCCCTCTGCCTGCCATTCAAACTAAGACGTAAGGATTATGGTTTTTATTCTGCCTGCATACAGCAGACAAAAATATCAGGAATAGCCTACTCCAACACCTGAAAAAAATAATCTTTACCTGGGGATGCCCTAAAAGCAACCTAAACTCAGACAGATGAGTTCTGGTGAATCCGGCTGAAGTGCTTTAAGGTCCCTGCTGTTGTCTGCTGCTCTTGCAGTGACTGCCTGTGTCTGCAGAAAGTCAACAAAGGGGACCAGGACCCGCACCCCAGCTCCAGCACAGGGATGAGACCGGGAACTGAGGGTGTATCACAGCAAAATGGTTTTACCTCCTTTTGCCCTGCTGACCCACTGCCAGGTAGCAACACCAGCAAACAGGTGGCCCCAAGGAGTTGAGGTGCCAGTAGCATCAGCTGTGAGGAGGTCACAATCCATCCTTCCTTCCTTCCTTCCTTCCTTCCTTCCTTCCTTCCTTCCTTCCTTCCTTCCTCCTTTGTTCCTCTTTTTTCCTTCCTCTCTTTTTTCTCTCTTGCTGCACTGTCATTTGCGAGTTCGGTCTCCATAGGAAGCCCTGCTCTGGGCTGAAACCAGCACCCTTCCCAGACAGCAAGAGTTTGTTCCCTCTCCCCCTCCCCCACAGTCTGTTTTGTTTTGTTTTGTTGTTGTCAGCTGGTCTCTTGGATTAGGGTTTGCAGCTCTCTCTGGACTCAGGAAGGCTTGGTAGCTTGGCAGGATTTCTTGCCAGATCACTGATCCTAATGTAAGTGCCAGAATCCTGCAGTTTGCATAATGCTAATTTGTTTTTCAGCCCAACTTGCCAACTCACATGCTGCTTAGCATATCGAGTAGCAGAAGGAATGCCATGTGCTCTACCCGAGTGAGGGGAATAATTGGATAGATACCCACTACCTGAAATTGAAACTAATCTAACTGACTCCGGCTATAAACCTTAATGCTTCTGGTAAGAGGTTATTAGACTGAAACTCCTTCAAGCCAATTAATTCCTTATTCTCAAAGCTCTGATTGTCAAGTTTTCACTGGCATAATAAGGCTACGTGTGCTGCCTCGTTACAGCAGTATTCATTCACCGAGACCTAGATCCCACCATCCTTACTCATAGTGAGTAAGGGTAGTGGAACTGGACCTTAATGCTTGTGCTAATGAAATGCTAGACATGTCAGGGTGGGGCGAAACAGAGAGATATCACCACACCTAAGGGATGTTGCCAGTCATCGGGCCTAGTGCCAAATACTTTCAGTTGTCTAGGCGTGGGTATATCTCGTTGCATTACCACACGCTGAAGTGTCTTATTACTGTTGCAATACTGGTTCTTTCAAAGCAAAACAACACTAGACTGCCTAGAAAAAAAAAAAAAAAATCTGTTTTCATTCTAAGCTACACCCACATGGCAGAATGAGTCCGGCAAGGCGGGACTCTTCTCTGAGTTTACCTAGGTGTGTAGGCACCTAGTCTGAGCTGGTTGTCCAGGCTCTCTCTCCATTAAACAATGGGAAATGAGTGCCTCTGAAGAAAGACTGATCCTTTCTGCATGAGACAGCTGTCTCAGGAAGGGTGAGATAGGCCACGGGCTGAAGGGTCCCCCATCTCTCCCACAGCTGAAGGGAGGCCTGAACAAGAGGCCCAGAACCAGATTGCCTCAGTCAGTTTAAGTTATGGATATGTGCCTCAAACTTTGTGACTAAAACAGAGCCTGCCTTGCTTTCTGGCTGGCTGCTTGTTCACAGACAGGGACCTGAGCTGTTTAGCTGATGCAATGACCACAGCCCCTCAGGACAGGGACCATGTCTGTCAAGGTGCACCTCTTGGCATCTCCCACGCAGCAATGAATCATCGGGGTGCTGAGAAGCAGCTTCCATTTCTTTTGGTCAGTGGGAAAGCAAGTGCCCTGACAGGCCACGCAGACAGCCTGCTGGGAGCACAGTGCAGTTGGCTGGCTGGTGGGTACTGGGTGAGCATCCCACTGCTGACATCATCCCATCGCACCTCAGCATGCGGGAAGGGCCTCAGAGGAGTGCTGAGCACACAGTCCCTGATCTGGGAGTGTGCAGGTTAGAGGGGAATTGGATGAGGAACTTAGAGTGAAGCCTATGAAATAAACTGGCTGAGTAAGACATAAGCAAGTATTGATGCCCAAATAATGTCTCCTTAAAGTCCTGATCTTCTGTACTTGAATGTGCATTTCCTTGGAAAGTGTAGAGGTGAATTTCTCCCAAACTTCTCTCTCTGTTTTTTCCTGTGTGATCCCTTCCACTGACATCCTCACCATTTGTATGAAGTTGCGAAAGTGTGGAAAGGTCAGGGCTGGAGGGACTCATTATTCGTCCATCAAACTAATGGCTGTACATCAAGAAACTGCAAAACATTTCCCTTAAAACAGTATCTCCACATCTAGGCCCTCTCTGTAGGAAAGGGTACTTTGGCAATGGGTAGCATCAAAAGATGGGATATGTCTTCTGGGCTGACTCTTGCTGCTTCAGGTTGGTTTGCCCTGATCACTTGGACCACAGGAGAATTGAAATTGTAACATCTGACAGACTGGTGAAAGGAGAGTGTTGTGAAGAGATCTGCACTGATCTTAGTGCTTTTGAAACCTGAGAAAAATGTCAAAATCAAAATCTACCCTTTGCTTCTGCATTACAGATGTGCACTCGGTGTCTCACAGAAGAGGGCTGCTGAACTCAAGACATAAGTGTGGGTTGCTTCCACTGCTGAGCACTCCAGTGGAGAAACAGTGCAATGGGAAACAATCCCTACGTCATTGCCAATTTTACCTTTTTAATGTATGTGGTAGATGTATATGAAAAAACCTTAGATTTTCAGCATAACATTGTTTTGAATCCTTGAGGACCTGGAGCCCCAAAATTGCTGTATTTCAGGCAATTGGCTGCATTGGGGCATTTGGATTTACTAGGCCTCCTCAGGTAGTACTGTAGTGTGTGTGCTTATGGCATTATATGGTGGGGGTGTTGGATCACACCAGAAAACATGCCCAGAAGCTGGGTACAGGGAATGAAAAGCCCTGCAGAAAGAGTTCTAGTGTGGGAAAGTATGGGATCAGTGAAAAACTTTTAGAAATGTTGTTAAGAGAGGAGGAAACCCCATTATGAACAGAAAATGATTTATCAGGAATTGGTCTCAATAGAAACAATCACACTAATGCTGCATTTCCTTTCTTTAAGCTTGCATACGTTTCTGCTCTTTACAATCTCTGACTGTTCAGTTTAAGAGGGAGGTAATTGCCCACCTCAGTGATTCAGCATTCTGGGAATTTCCAAATACTGGTCTTAGCTGAACTAGGGTTTCTGCCCGCCTTTTCCAGCCTTAAAAAAAGTCATTTTCTCTGGAAAATGGGCAAATTTCTTTGCTTCCTTAATTGAAAGATAGAAATGTCATTTGATTAGCAGTGATGATAGCCTATGACTGTCTGGTGTGTGTAAATAGACAGCTAAAAACAGTACTTTTACTCCCTGTAGAAAACATTGCTTTCCTGATACATATTTCACATACTTGTGGCATTTATGTAAGGTATAGTACTAGGTTACAGAGAATTATATTGTAGCGTAACAGCCAGGAAAACTAATCAGTTTAACAGAGCCAAAATATAAACACAGGAAAGAAAGTGACCCAAGAGTGGAAGCTAATGAAAAGGAGAGGTCAGTGCAGTCACAGACGATGTGTGTGAGTGAACTGGGAATAACTGTCAGTCAGGCAAAGCGTGCAGTGCTGACCATTCTTTCTTGCCATCTTCCAAAATACTTTCTTGCCTCCTACTTTCTTTTTTATATCACCAAACTACCTACAGCTGTCATATTTACATAGTAACTATTTATTTCCCTTCTCTGTTTAGATATTAAAATCTTTCCTCCTCTACACTGCATATGTGTGAGTGTAAACTCCAGCCAGAAATAGGGAGCTAACAGAGTTTGTAAAACACTTTTATTTTTTCCCCTGATCTTTAGGCTTACTGGATCTTGCGGGCATACATGTGTATGCATGTGTGTATGGCTAGCCTCTGGTACAAATTAAAGCAGCCACACAGAAGGACACATAAGGCAGTTAGCCAGGATGAAGGATCTGTCCCCATTGTTTCCGTGGAGTGTTGGCTCTGACATCCTTTGACTCATTATATATTTCATAAAAAAAAAAAAAAAATCCCAGCAACCCGGAATTAAAACTATTGTTGCTAGAAATTGAATGCGCTAGGAACGTGAGAATGGATGTCTAATGTATTACAACTACTTTTCAGGATAATATACGCTTTGATCACTCTGAACGAAATGGGAAAATTCCCAGTGACGTCAGCAATACACGACTGGGTTCGTAGCCCTGGCTCAAGTTCTTCTTGAAATCTATAGGGGTGGATAGGCAGAGAAATCCCGTTGGCATGAGAAAAAAATTACCTTTCGAAGATTATCATCAGTGTGAGTAAAGTCCTAATGACTGTTGTTAACAAACTGTGTCTTATTAAGTTTCCTGTAAAACAATGTGCTTCCAGGGGGAGGGCAAACAAGCAGGGGGGGTAATTGTCATTCCAGTGAATCAGCTACTCTGGGAATTTCCAAAAGGTGCGGTTAGCTCAGAAGACTGTGGTATTTGCCACATTTTTCCTTCCTAAGGCTAATCTTTGTAATTCAGATAAATTTACAACCATTTAGTTTTGAATCTAGAGTTAATATAGTTGATTAAACCTTACTGTTCTTAAATCCACCAAAAGTACAAGACAATGGGAACAGCTATAGAAAAATACAAGGTATTAAGCGGAATCTGTTTAGTACAAATTCTGAGATATGCCAGACAGTTCGACACTCCAAATTTACACAGCAGGAAGATGAGACTATCCAGATCACGGGTAGAAGATGAACTCAGCACATCTGCAATGTGAGGGTGCCACCAGGCAGCAGGGAGAACACAGGAAGGGAACTTGCCAGATGAACCCCTGCAGTGAACACCACTCGGGAAAGGAAAATGTACGGGAAGCAGCCACATGGGAAACATGCAAAAGCAGTCTGAAATAGTCAGTGGTTGCAGTCACTTGTTCACATCCCAAGTGGGAAAGATTCAGGCAGAAAATGGCATCATTTTTCATATTTTAGTGAATATCTTTAAGAAAGGAATCATCTTCAGAACTGTAGCAGGAACA
The DNA here is from genome assembly GCA_013399715.1 of Alectura lathami. Lineage (NCBI taxonomy): Eukaryota > Metazoa > Chordata > Aves > Galliformes > Megapodiidae > Alectura > Alectura lathami. Next base: position 103,203 of record VXAV01001716.1, read on the forward strand.
ACTTTTTATGTATTACCCTGTATATACTGGACTAAGAAACGGCTATTGTCAGCAGACAAGTAACATGGCAAATTCTTCCCAGATGTATTATTGTATTATACCAATTTTCCATTACAGAGGTGACTGTTGCTCCAAGCCAGAGAATGTAACATAGCCAAGATTTGACTCTCTAGGCTCTGCCATGCACAATGCTAATCACCTCATGCATGATGCTGACGTCTCTCCATACTCATGGACTTCCCTGGGAGTAGAAGGCACTCAGTACGCCTGGGAGGAAGGGATCTGTGTGTGGCAGAAAATGTTAGCCTATTAGGAAAGTAAATGGAGATGATTTAGTGATGAGACTACTGCTTCTCACGCTGACCAGCATTGTTTCATTGTTTCCTTGTGTTCCCCCATCAATCTCATCTATCTTTCGCCTGGTGGTGAGTGCAGGCTGCAAGCCTTCAGCACGGTGTTCGTATGGAGCAGTAGCCAGGTGCCTCGGTCATGGCAATCATAAACTCCTGCAATCACGCAGCGGCTGCTTCCCTCACGGGACTGCTCTGCCTGTTTACATCTGTCAAGCCTTTTATAAAAGCCATGCTGCAAGCAAGGGCTGTTTTGGGGTTGTTAGTGTTTTTTGTTTTTTTTTTTTTTTTAATTGTTTTGAAGGCTCTTTTTAGTTAAAAAGTGTTTGCCACCACGGTTAAGACATGGACTAGATTAAAGTTCAAAACCAGCTCACGTCAGCAAGTGGATGGAAATTGTTACCATCTGACAGCTGGTGGCCTGGAAGGAAAATGTAAAAGTCACTGAGTGAAGGATTGGTTCAGGGCAGTGCCATGAGAAAGGACATGGCTTTGTTTTGCGTCCTGGGAGATCAGCTCTCTGTTCTGCCTAAGTTTGCTGAGAGAAAGTGGCCGTGGAGACTAGTGATACCCACTGCACCTCCCTGGCTGCAGTGACCTGGTCTTAATACATATTAAACCTGCTTGGGAGAAGCTGTAGTTTGTGCCTCAGGTGACATGTGGCAGGGCAGTAGGGTGGCAGGTCTGGTTACCATGTTGCCTTTCAGCCTCCTGACCCCCCCTCCCAGGCCTTGTCTCATCAAGTTCAATCAGAAAACAGCCGAACTAAAGAGAGAGCATTGTTTCCTTGTCACCTCTGGCTGCTTTAATAATGGGCCAGAATTATTATTTGATATAAAAACATCCGTGAGATGCCAACTGCCAGAATTTCTTGTACTGACTAGTATGCAAACACCTGATAGGCTCTATTACAGAGTGCATAGTATAGATAGGACAGACCTCAGAAAGGCTGCAGAACTACCTAGTGTGCCTGAGGTCACCCAAGGAATAAGTAACAATGCTAGGCATGGCTCCAGGATGGCAGAGTGCACAGTGCAGACGCACATCTTCCAGCCCCAGCAATGCCAGCTGAGGAAATGACAGCCCTGAGCCCATATATAGAAGCTGTGGATCACCTTTCACCCTGTCAGTGCTGGTTACTGCCTTCCCAAAACCTACAAGCCAGCCAAAGACATGAAGGCTTTCCAATGCATATCAGTCATAGTGACCTGCGTTACCTTAAACAGATATTTTTGCCAGTGCAAGTTATTTTCAATGAAACAATTAAAGGAGAGAGCATAAGAGCATTGGAAGAAGCTTCCAGAACAAGAGGTGACTTCTGGAGGGAGGATGGTGGCTGGCATCCAGAGTCAAGCTGGACCCAGACACCTGTTAACTCTGTGACAGTGCAGTTGTACCAGGAAGGCATAAATGGGGCTCAGTGCCCTCCCCTCCGAGCTGCTGTGCTGAACAGCTGCTGGGAGATGGAAGCCAGAAGAACAACAAGAGAGCCAACAAACTCCACTGCAAAACTCAAGAACTGGCCAAATGAAATTAGTAAAACAGACTTCAAGACAACAAATCATAATGACAGCTTTAGTCATGAGTTAAAGTGTTTGGGGATGGAAGGGGTCAAATAAATCATTGCCCGTGGCTTCCGTACTGCAGAGGATGTGTTGAAATGTTCAAGAGTGAAGGTACAGGCAGCCTGCTTACGTAACCCGGCAGATTACATGAAGTTAGAAAGCACATCTATGCATTTCAGGAAGTGCATTTTTCTTAGAGGAAAAGGGATGAGTGAGATAACTGAGAAGAACTCTTCATCCTGGATGAACCCAAAGTGAAGTTCTTTGGAATCTAGGTCATTGTTTAGTGATGAGATTACAGATACTATAGGATATTGGATCTGGTAACTGGCACGTAGGCCCACTGTTTTAACACTGATGTCTGTTCTGCCTGCAAGTGCCTACGTGGTATGTTTACGTGAGTCATATTTGCATGGAGAAAAGTAATCCCTGATTTCTGTATGTGACCTGTTATTGGATCACATACATTTTGCAGTGTATTCTGCATTGTCTACATGTTTTAGGATGCCCAATGTGTAAAAAGGCAGATCTCATAATCTTAGTTTTTTCTAGTGAGATGGACAAAAATCTTTTGCATCTTTCCCTTTGGATTTTAAATAGAAAATCTGTAATAAGCACATTAACTTACTATCCTTGTGCTACCTTACCTTCTGCAAAACCCAGTGTGGTGTTTACAGATACGTGTCAGTGTCAATCAGTGATGCTAGATAGGAAAGGCAGGTTTGTGGTCCATAAAAAGCAAGAACACAATATTGATAACAGAAAGCAAAGCACATCATTTTTAATGTGTGTGTGATTTTCTCTATAGTGACTGCAGGTCATAACTACCTGTAGGCTGCCTGCTGTTGTCATGCATTTTTCCTAATGGGAATAAGTCTTAGAAAAGTCAACGTTAAACTTAATAATCACTTGTGTCTCCAGAAGGCTGTAAAATGGGACTGTCTTCTTTTTGTGTTTTTCTTTTCTTTTGGTCAAATATATGACAACACAGGCAGGGAAGAGGGATCTCCTCAGCTGTGCCTTCTTCCTCCTTAAAGCAGGAGTCACTAACTTTGAACACTCATAAATCCACTCTGAATCATATTTAAAAATAAGGAAGTAGCCAAACGTGACCTATTAAATATGTCTCTTGTCCAGCGTTGTAGAGGAAGTAGATTGCAAAAATCCATTGCCTTGTCTTATTATTCATATGTGTTCATATATGGTAGAGCTCATTCTTTTCTCCACGGGTATCTTATCGTTGAATACATTATGATGAACAGAATAGGCATAGAAGCCACCTTCCCATTCCAAATGTCCTACCTACAGGCTAGGGAGCCATGCTTACATGCTTGTTCTCTCTTCATTCCTCTCCATTTACAGAATCAAATCTTGGAAAGGGTTTAGCACTTTTGCTAAAGATAATGGAGATTGGAGGTATCAAGAGCTGGGAATTGTGGTGGAGGCACTGAATTTCATTAGATATAAAAGAAGATTCATCCTAATCCTCTCTTACACTATTTCCCACTCATGGCTAGGCACAGTGTGGGGAAGGCATAAACCTTCTGCTGTTAGCTACATTTTTTTTTTTTTTGGAGGGGGGAGAATTTTCAGGCATTTTCTTAAAGGCTGCTGAGATGAGGAACACTGAAGACACAGAAAAAGAAAGTCTTTTCCTATCAATACCAAGGAAGCATAACACAGATGAGATCAAAGCTGTTACCACTGAGTTCACAGGTGTCTGGAGGAATTTGCTGCTGAAAACCTAGGGATCTGGAGGGGCTTCAGCGATGGGTGGTACCTCACCAGTGTGTTGCAGGATGCTAGTTTTGGGCTCAGGTGATAAAAACTCGGAGATGAATATAGAGATGACCTTTCTCTTGCTCTTCAGATTGATTCAAACACCTCACCCAATGCATTCATGTTGCTGAGACATATTCTCATTTATTTCTATTTTTACAAAGAGGATGTGACATGTACATATAGGATAATAATATTAATTTTCTTTTGGATTTTGAAAAAGTGATTATGCAACTTCACAACTGATGATGAAGATAAAATAATAGAGTGTCACTAATGTTATTAATTTCAGTTAATGCCACAGGAGGGTCCCCTGTGCGGAGTTCATTTTCTTTTGTTGTTAAATGAGTCTCAGTGCTAGTTATTGTTAAACTGTGGGAATCAACATGGCCTGCTGGCAAAACAGGCTGCTCACACTTTCCACATAGCCTGATTGCCCCTTTTTATAAGCCCTTTTCCTCACCTAATTCTGCTCTATTCCACCATTCAGAAAGTGAAGAGAATTTTAGCCCACTATTTGAAGAGCTCTTGATACATGCAACTCTAAAGGGCTGCAGAAGTGCAAACAAGGATGTTGTTGTTGTTGTCACAGAGGTAGTAGATGTTAACCACAGTCCAAATTAGTATTTTAATTCTTTGGAAGAAATTTGACTTACTCTTTCAAAGAAAACATCATCTTTTTCTAAGTATTTCTATTATTCCTGGTCAGGCTGGAAATTCTTCAACAGGGAACACTGCGTCCTCTTCAGAAAGCCAAAAAAGCAGTCACTTTAAGGGGTATTTCTAATGCCCTTGTCAGTACTCTGGAGACAAGAGATACCCTTCAGCAAAGCCACAACTCCTCTCCCTACATGCCTTTCTTTGTTAATCACTTCCCTCTCAGTGCTCTCAGAGGACAGTGTGAGCAAGCAGGGCCTGAAATGCTTGCAAGAAGCACCAGCACTGGAACTTGCACCCAAACACAAGTGCTACCTGGGTGCCTGCACGCAGTCCCAGAAACAAACAGGTGTCAGTGCCTCAGTAACACGAGACTGCCCATTTTAGGGAGCTCTGTTAAGACTTGCTTCTAGCTCAAAGCTGGTGTTCCAGCCTCTAGTTCCCCCCTCGCAAAATCCAGTGCCCAGTGTGAAACTAGCCTATGTATGATCTTGCTGAATGTTTGACTTTGCTTTGAGTTTTGCTCCTGTAACAGTTTTCAGGAAGGAGCCAGCAATATGTTAAGATTATAAATATAAGGGTAGCATTGGAACACTCTCTACCTCCCATCTGTTTCATAGCTGGCTAAACAAGATTGGAAGAATCAAGGTGTCTCAGGGTCAGTTAATTTCCATGCCAAGCCAAAGGCATTAGTGTTGCTGTCTGCACAGCACTGGAATCCAGTAACTGGTAAATCTATCAGTCCCTCAGCTCATCTCTCTGCTCTCATGAACTAGAGAGGAATGAAGATTAACTGGGATAGCTCTAACATCTGATTCCACATTGGTAATTATGTTCAAATCACAGACTTCAAGGCTTCCAGGAGCCAGATTCAGAATAGAAATGTTTTCCTCAATGCCAAGGTGTGCTAGGTGTATCTGGAAGCTTGCAGTGCAGTAGAGAAGAGGGAGGGAAGTCTTCTTTCCTGTGTGGCATCAGTAACTGGCCATTGGCAGTAACTGGGGAAACAGTTTCTCTTTGGAAGAAGGAAGGGATTTCTTCTTCCTTAGCAGGAGTTGCAAGGTTTTTCATCTTCCCTGTTAGCATGTAGAGCAGGATATTTGCTAGCATCCTGAGGATCTGTGGACATTGGTGATGCTTTGATATTTCTTGTCCTCAGCTTGGGGTATGCTCTTCAGAGAACAGAATGCTTCAAGAAATCATTTTGCTTGGTGCAGACCTATATCTAGGCATATAATAGCTGTACTACAAAGACTGAACAGAGGATTTTGTCAGTCCCCTGAGCTCTGGTGAAAAATAAAATTGCAGAAGTGTAATATTACACTGTCTTATTCCCATCCAGACATCTTTCAAGAAGGCCTCTTGAGTTGTTACAGGAGTGACAATTGCATATCTCTCCATGCGGCAAAAACAGTAAATGATGAAAAGGTTGGTATGCTTAGGAAGGGCAGTAGGGATAAGTGGGAAATCTAGTATTTCAATGAGTGTATTTTCATAGATAAAAAAAAAATGAGCTGTACTTTTAACCTTGGAACTAGCTTAATTAGTGTTTTACTGTACATTTAAAATATTAGAATTCCAGTAAAGACTAGTTTAGTCAGACAGTATTCATTACAACCAGCACAGAATTAGCATAGCTGTGTGCTCACAGTGTAAAACCCAGCTCATGGCTTTAGCATTAGGCAACTGAAGAGGGGGGTGCCATGACTGAGCTTCCAAGTTCCAAGTGGTACTAATGGCTGAGTTTCATTATCATATTTTTCGTTGCCTTGGTCATCTCCTTTAATAGAAAAAGCTGCAAGAGGCAATATACTCTGAATGTAGTGTGAGTAGCTGTTTGTGGTTACCGCACCTCATCATTCCCAACTGGAAGAGTTACTCAGACAGAGGATCTGAATGAAACATAATTTTAAAACACATGGACCCGTGACCACATGACTGGAGCCACTGGCTTTCACATGATCTGAGAGCAACCGTACCTTGGCCCACCAGCTGGTCCCTCTCTTCTCCTGCTGCCAGTGGTTAGTCCTCCCAGCCCAGCTGAGAGGACTACGTCAGCCATGGACGTATGTTGCTAATGTAGAGAAATTTATCCGGTTGAGACCAAGTTCCATCTTCGGAGCAACATATCCCTGCCTTTAGGGTGTGTGCCAGGTTATAATGGTTATAAGCCTGTTCTGCCAGGCCAGGAAACCACAGCCTTTGTATGCTCCAGAGAATCAAGTGTACGAGGAACATGAAGACACAAACTCTGTGTCTCCATGTTTCTGTTGATCCTGTCTTCTCAGGCAATGAAGTGAGTATTCATCACCCGGGAAAGCATGTATCCAGTGATCTATTAGGAACAAACACCACCGCTGGCAGTATGGGCTTTTTACGACAGTACCACAAGTACTGGCCAAAGGGTGATTGCTACTCTCGTTTGTGTCAGGTTGGCCACATACACCCTGTTGGCTCCGAAGAAATCTTTTGCTTTCCCTCTGGCCCTGAGGCAGCCCCAGCATTTAGGACTGGTGGGAGAATTATGACTTTGTTGCTGCAGCAACAACTTTTCCTCAGGACAGGTGTATATTGTATGGTAGGAAAGAAAAGGATGAATCTACAGTAGCCTGCAAAGTTGCACTGGAAGTCAGGCTAGTGAGACATTTCCAGAGGCTGGTGGGATGAGAGAGGCTCAGCAGGAGACACCTGGCTCTGACGTCCTGCAGTTCCCACAGCACAGCAAGGCTGTAAGGGCATCCCTGTGTTCTCCCTCAGCATGACCCCAGGCATGCAGCCGCACTGTTCACAGCCTGCAGCAAGCCCACCTGCTGCCCCTGAGGTGGTGACTCCTCCCTGAGCTGCTCCCTGAGTGCAGCTGCTCTCACAGAAACATCACTGCACAGGGACTGCCCAGCCTTCTGCTCCCAGAGACTCATCCATGGCTCAGCCTCAGTCAGCTCTTCCGATTTATGGTCCCCTCAGCCAAATAATTCTGCAATGAACATTAGTGTAACATTTATAAAACTTCTATTTCTATTCAGTTCTGTGTTGTTGTGCACTGCGTTTCTCTGGTAGATATTTGTTTTTGCAATCATAGTGATGAAACACATTTACTGGCTGTAGCAGTTACAGGAATTCTAAATAAATATCTGTCTTTGTTTCATTTCAGTAAATCGGGACATTTCACTAGCGCTGTACTAATAGGGATTTGGGGAATGCTATGTGTCTTTGAAATAATTCTTGAAGCAATTCATTCTTGCATCAGGGCAAAAATCCCATCATTTTGGGCTATTCCCAGAAGATAAGGGACTAGCTTTCTAAACTGGAGGATTGTTTATATGTTTGTGTTCGTTTTAAATCCAGATTTTGCTCTGGGTTTTATATCAGGTTTGTTTTGCAACTTCAGTGCATGCAAATATGTAATTGCAGTTTTCCACTGGTTGTAACTGGTACTATTTATAGTAGTTAGCCTTCCTAACCTCCAGGGACGTGTATTCAGCTAGCTTCCAACTCCCAAGTGTACCAATACTGCTGGTGAGATCAATACCACCTTATCACTCCCCAGAAATACACTGACGTATCTAGTTTAAGTGAGTCTGTTTTTCTAATATGTTCTTGCCTTGGCTTCCCTTTTGAGCCTGATTCTCATGTATTTCCAGATAGTAGGCAGACACTATCCAGAGTTATACCTTGCTAACTCTTCCCAGCTGAAAGAGAATGAATATTTGTATCTGAGAGATGAATTTCAGAGGATATGAAGGGGACTGCAAACTGGTGAAAACATAGGTAACATTTTCTCGGTATTTTCCTGTTAAAAACCATTAATCTCTTGGTTTGTGCTTCTTGCTGCAGTGGTATGATGGATATTGATTTTATTCCAGCATTTGATGTGGTCGTTCTTCTTCTAATTTGAAGTTAATGGTTAAAATGTAGAAAAGCTATCCAGTTGTGAAACACTGTTTGGCAATGCCCACTATTTTCATAGATTGAGGCATTTCATTGATTTCATATGTCTGAAATCCAAGGATTAGTTGCTGAGAAATTGTTTCCCCACTTCTCTCACTTTGATGGAAGGGGCCTGTTTTTTGGGGGGCATGTCTGAACACATGGCATACCCATTTCTGGGACTCTGCCATTCAAATGAGATATGAAAAGCAGAGTGTGTCAGCTATGGCTGTGGAGAAGCAGATCACATCTACTGGATACAGATTTTGCCAGGATTTGTCTGGATAACTTGACTGTGTTGAGCTGCTGCAAAAAAAAAATGACAACAAACTCCTTTACATGTACCCTTGATATAGAGTATTTCTTAAATCTGCCTATGAAAAATTGTCCCCCAAAGTCTTCTCAAAAGCAGCTAAGTGAATTACGTAATTCCTTCAGGACAACTATGATTCGTAACGGTGCAGAATATGGGCTTTATTATGTTGCTTTTATGTATGGGTATCTACCGCTGAGATCTATGAGGATCCTTCTGTGAGAAAAGTCCTCAGGACCCTGCTCAAAATGTTGCATGGTTTAGGGTTGCAAATGGTGTATATTAATAGGAAAACTCTATTTGTTTTTCTCTACAACCTTCAATAACACATGAAGAAAGCAACACGCTCTAAACCTAAGCACAGTATGCATGCCGGCTAGCAGCACACTGTTGCGCCACACACAAAATTCCCATTGAGGTCAGTGGAGTGCCCTGAGTGGAGTGGCTCTGGGACTCAGCCCGTTTTCATGTGTGTGTATATAAGCGTGTGTGTGCGTGTGTGTGTGTGTTGAGTAATAATTTTCCACATTAGAAAAAAAAATACTAAAACTTTGTTGTCATGCTATCTTACAAGGAAGCTGGTTTCACCCACACAGAGTTGAAAGCACATACCACTCTGTTACAGCACATAAACACTGTTATCACGCTAGTTGCAGAAAGAGCACTGTCACTGGGACATTTTATAGGCATGGGCTTTTATAGTATTCAGCAAGCTATTGAAAATTAAAATGTAATTAGTGTAGCAAAACAATAGTTTGCATCTTTTAATTACTGCTCCATTTTTTTGACAGAATGTTTTAATTATTGTTTTTTCTTCTGTTCTGTTTTTATTGATTTGGTGCCAGTTCAATTGTGTTACCAAGACCTCCCAGTACTCAATGAATTTACCTCAGGGGATTCTGCCTTCTTCATTGTTTTAAAATAAACCAGATCTCCAACTACCTACAAAACAAAATTAGAAGTGAAGGAGGAAAAAAAGAAAGGCAGAAAGAATGGGAAAAAGAGGGAAAGAGAGGCAGGAAGGGAAGGAGGGAAGGTGGGGAAAGTATAAGGAAGGATGGAAGAAAGGAGAAGAAGAAAGAGAAAGAAAAAAGAAGGAAAGGGAGAAAGGAGAAAGAAAAAAAATGCACACACACAAAAAAAAGAAAGGCAAAAAAACAGAGAAAGACAGACAGAAAGATAGAAGAAGAAACAGACAGACAGACAGAAGGGCAGGTGAAAGGAAAAGGGGAAAGGAGGAAAAGGAAAAGGAAAAGGAAAAGGAAAAGGAAAAGGAAAAGGAAAAGGAAAAGGAAAAGGAAAAGGAAAAGGAAAAGGAAAATGGGAGGGGAGGGGAGAGGAGAGGAGAGGAGAGGAGAGGA
>VXAV01001716.1:113194-131133 GCA_013399715.1 Alectura lathami
AGAGGAGAGGAGAGGAGAGGAGAGGAGAGGAGAGGAGAGGAGAGGAGAGGAGAGAAAAGAGAAGGAGGGAGGAAAAGCAAAGAAGAGCAAGAGGAAGGAAATACGAGACAGAGGAAGGAAAGGGAGGAAAAGAGAAAATAATTACCTGCTGGTGCTATGTGCCTGATTTTTTTTTTTTTCATTCATATATATTATGATTAGCATGTAAGTGTTATTTAAGTATATTATCAGATTTGTTTTCAAATAATTTTATTTAAAATGCTGTTGTGATATATTGAAAAGTAGTAGCAAAACTCAACTCAGGAAGACATAATGTTGATAAAAAATTTGAACGTTAAAATCACAGTAAAAAACACCAAAAAAGAAACCACTTTGATAATTTCATTGTAGTCCCTTGGGGAAGAAAATACATGTCCTGAGAGGGTAGGTTATGGCAGCACTAACTGTCATTCTCTGTGGGTGTGCATGCACTCAATTTATTGCAGCTTTTCAGCTGTCAAAAAAGTGCAAAGTAAGTGGGAAATGACACAGAGCCCTGATTTAGAACACTTTCATCTCTATATGGTCTGTTTTTGTTAGCGATCAAGAGAGAGGAAAGTAGTGGTTAGGCACTATCAGTACTACAAAGCATATGCTGTGGAGGCTATACAGCACATGGTCTTTTGAATGACTGTGTACCTCTAACTCGAAACAAACAAACACACAAAGCACTGTATTTATCTGAGGGACTTTAATAGCTCCTTTGCAGCCATCTTTGTACATAACAGGAAACAAACTATTCAGATTTCTAATGTGCTTTATCCTAAAGTATTTTCAACCAAGGGGCTAGTCACCATGTTATTTTGTCCTAAGTTTTACTTATTATACATTTGAAAAATCTAACACGTCTTACTTATTGCGTGCTTGAGCCTTTATGAGGCAAAGAATTATTTATGTACTGTGCTCCTATTTGACTATTTAATAAACAGTTCACAGAGGCAAGCACCAAGAAATGCAAAGCCAAGAATACAAACACTGCATTTCCAATAGCAAGATCCCTTAGGAGCCAGGATCTGGGATTTTCAGAGCAAAACTTACTCTTCCGTTTTCAGAAAAATGTGGTTACACCATTCAGAGGCAGTGCTGGTTGAGGGGAGGGGCTGGGAGGCAGTGGATGAAAGCCCAGATGAGGAGGAACTAGCTGAGAACCTGCTGAATTTGGGAGGGTTACCACCATGTGGGGAATCCTGGGGTTTCGTAGCTTTGTTTCCTTCCTTTCATGAAACATCTGGTTGTCCTTCCTCAGGGAGGGTGGCCTCCAATTGCTCTCTCCAAGTTAACAAAGGAGGTCCACCCTGCAACCTCCACTCTTACAGTGGGGTGGGGACCCATATAATAATTACAATCCCCCATTTTGCAGAAATAATTAAAATTTAGTCTTCGTAAAACAACACATCTCCCCATGCTGCATTGCCCTTCCTGGATTTTCCACACAAATGTTTGAGGAGAAACAGACAATACTATCCATGAGCTAAAAAAGCACTATGACAGGGAGCACAAGGTAGCAGGAAGATGTGTAACAGAATCACAGGACTGAGGTGGGAAGGGAGCTCTGGGCCATCTAGTCCAACTCCTGTCCAAGAACCTAGGGCTGGTTGCTCAGGACCATGCCCAGAAGACTTCTGAAGATCTCCAAGGAGGATGCCCCACAGCCTCTCCAGGCAATCTGTGCCACTCTTCATTCACTCTCACAGGGAGGATCCTCCTGTGCATCAGTCTGTGCCCATTGCCTCTTGTTCTGTCAGTTAAAGAGGATGTAAGAGTCTGCAGTGAGCCAAGTATGTGAAAACTAATTGATGTATTTTTTCTACTGTTCAATTGCAGTGTATAGCAGAGTCCTGGCCAAAATCTTTGGTTCATTTCAGGGAAAGAAAGATGTCAGTCTGGCAGTTCACGCTGAAACATCCTCATCACTATCAGCCACTCACAGGTGCAGGGTTTGCCACTGGACATGCCTTTAATTCCAAAGGTGTGAATTATTACCTTCAGGCAACTCAACCAGCATTTTCTTTCCAGAATTTAGCCTTCTAACCCACAAATAGCAGCAATACCACACAAGTCTTTAAAATTAGACAGTGGGTAGGACCTGCTGCTTGCAATTCTCTTTTAACCTTTGCTGAGCTGCTGTTCTTTAAGCTGCTGCTACAGCCACTTAATTTCCCTCCAGTGTTATCAGCTGTTGGATGTGGTTGTGTTTTTGTCTGTTTAGTTTTGTTTTGTTTGCTCCTTCTTACTTGAATGCTGGAAGACAATAGCTATGTCACAGTGGTGCACCAGCCCTGGTGATGTCATGGTCATGTCACAGCAGGCAGCTACCGGTGGCATTAGCCCTGGTGATCCTGTAACTGTGTCACCATGATCGGAATGCTGGCGGTGGCTATGTCACAGTGGGATCACAGACGTGTCACCTGGCTGTCAGGGAGATGTGGGATGGATGGTCTTGCTGTGAGGCTGGGAGGCTGCTCGGGCAACAGAGGGCGGGTGCTCCAGCTATTGATTCAACTGTCTTTGACAGACACAAGAACACAGAAACACAACCTTGTTATAGTACGCCCCTGTCCTCTCCCTCCTTTGCCACTCAGATGGAAAGCATTGCTTTTCTACAAGGACATCTACCTTTCTACAAGGACATTGATCTAGGGATAAGGAAACACACAAACACACCCGTAATCTGTACCCTGCCATGGACCTACAGGCAGTTGGAAGGTCACCACAGCCATGGAGAAAGAGATCTCCACACTACCCACATTCTCTGTGTGAAATTTCTCCATGTGTAACCTCCTTAAAAATATATGTGGGAAAACTGGGATTTACCTCATTAAGATGACAAATCCTAAACCTCATCAGCATTATTTGTAATGGATAAATATTTAAATAAATTAGCCTCATCAGTATTAAACATATGTGATGAGATCCACTATGAACTACATGCTAGTACTAAAATATCTCTTAGCTGTTTTCTGCTGGTTTCCTAGATGTTTGTTCTCCCAGAGAGAGCAATGGAAATTTATTAATATCCATTGTTCAGCCCTGAGGACATATTTACATTTCCCATCTGTTGTATGCATAAAAGATTAAAGTATAAACTTAGAGACTGCTTCTGCACATGTCTGGAGCGAACCTCTTTGTGGAGAACTCACTACACCTAACTCTAGACATTTGTAATATAGAAGTCTACATCTGAGCCCAGACTCCCTTTATAGTCAGTGGAAAAAAATACGTACAGGAGATGATTCATCTGACCTATTTCAGATGTCTACGTGAGGACAAGATTAACCATGCCCTAGAAGTATCTATTTCCATTTCATTGGCTGTGGAGAACTCACTGCACTGCAAATATATCATGTTGGATGTAGTGAATCTGCCTCTTAATGCAAAGAGGAATTATCCCAGGCAATCCTATGTTACTATCTGCAGTTGCTCCTTGCCGATTCCAAATGTTTATAATCACCATGATGCTCAAAAGTTGTAGACGAGTGTCTCAACATCAGTAGTGGTGTTGACTGAATTTCTGTTCGCGCATGATGCCTGACTCTCACCTCCCCAGGGATGTCAAATATGAATGCTGTGTGTGTGGAGCTTCATGTAGGACAGGTCTTTTAAAGCAGGGGAAGATGGAGCAGCTCCTCAACAGCCAGCCATGTGTGTACAGCGTTTGGATCTATGTATCACCCCTCCACAAGTTTATCACCCCTCATTCTTCAATTCACAGTCCCAGAGATTGTAGCTTTAATGTTTGCCATGTTGCTATGCCACGCTTCTATGCAGAGTCCCTGCATTTAGCCTTCCTTGCCTCAGTCCACTGGGGCCATGTGCTCCTGAGAAGCCAGAACATGTGTTGCTGTCATGAGGTACTTCTGAAGAGTACGAAGGAGTCCCAGCAGCAATAGTTTGTGCCCTAAGAAGTCAGAGAAAGTTAGACAAAAAAGTCACAACATGCCAATGTTTTAACATTAACTTCCAGGTGTGAGGAGGGCAAAAACTGCACTGAGGGAGGAAAAAAGAAAGAAAGATTACTAGAAATATTCTGTTAGGTGTAATTAAGAAATAAGATATAAGAAAAATGTTTTTTACCATAAGGGTGGTGAAGCACAGGAACAGGTTGCCAGGAAGGTGGTGGATGCCCCGTCCCTGGAGACCTTCAAGGTCAGGCTGGGCAGGGCTCTGACCAACCTGATCCAGCTGTAGGTGTCCCTGTTCCCGGCAGGGGAGTTGGACTGGATGGCCTTTAGAGGTCCCTTCCAACTCAGACGATTCTATGATTCTATGATTTTTTCATACCAGACCCACCCATGCTCAGCACAGCACAAACAAGTGTTCACCACTATGAAGCCTCACAATACTGTTTGTTTTCATATCATTAGCAAGGCAGGCCAAGCAGTTCCCTCCAACAAAATGTGGCGTTTCTGGCTGGAGGTTTGCTCAGCCAGCTCAGTTTGGCTGTTTATTTACATGCACACTATTACGAAATTGTTATGCTGTGAACGGAGGTGCTGAAGAAACTGTGGGACATTAATCTGCCCAATATTATTGTCGTAAGTAGGCTCTGACCCTGTGGTCTGCTCAAGATGGGCAGACCCCATGCTGAGGCAAAACATGATGCAGGCTGGAGGTCTTACACAAGTGGCACAGCAAGGATGAGCTTACATTTCCGATTATGATTTCACAAACATTTGCTTGTTGTTCTCTTTCCCTGAGATCTGTGGCAATCCATGGACCAGCACACCAGGACTCCCACAAAATGGTGTGATAGTGGCCAGGCAATTTTAGTGGAGAAATGGGAGAAGTGGTGTCGGGTACTCCTCCTTTCCCAGAAGCTTCAGCAGTCATTTTATCTCTCAGAAGGCAGTCTGGCAGCATTGCCAGGAGCCAGGTGAGGCTCTACTGCTTAGGAAAGACAAGCCATTATATTTCTGTCCTACACAGCATTCCCAGCGTAGGTTGCGTCAGCAACATCTCAGGACAGTAAACTTGGAGTAAATACCTCCTGGAGATGGAGGAAATGAGTTGCAGCTCTGGAATAATTGTTTCAGGCTATCTGCTGACTCAGGAAAGCATATCTACATCCGACA
Source organism: Alectura lathami (assembly GCA_013399715.1). Taxonomy (NCBI): domain Eukaryota; kingdom Metazoa; phylum Chordata; class Aves; order Galliformes; family Megapodiidae; genus Alectura; species Alectura lathami. Next base: position 118,306 of record VXAV01001716.1, read on the forward strand.
AAGGCTGTTCACGTCTCCAAAGTATTTTATTGGGCAGTAAAAGGGAAAGAACCATTCAAAAACAAGCCTGAGCCTGGTATAATCAGATGATTCTGAAGCTGGAGCCCTGAACAAGAGCAGCTTGCTGAAATGCAGCCTGTTTCCTCTTCTCATGAAATCAGTCATATACTTGCTATATTACAGTAAAACTTTTATGTCTTCATGTATATACCTCTGCAGCCTCCAGCATCTTTCCCCTTGCATCCACTTATTTCTCTGCCTCTGGTCCTTCATATTTTCTACAGAGCAAGTTCCAGAATTTTGGGAAATACTGGAATAAACTGAGCGGGGTTTTGTATAAAGCTTGTACTTGTCAAGTGTGTTTTTGCCTTCTCCAAGTTTATGAAGGCCAGACCAGGATTAAAAGATTTAGCTTCACATTCCTAAAAGCAGCACAAAACTTTCCACCTAAATTAGTTGGCAAGTTATCTTTGGACATCATGAACATAAAAATACATTTTAAAAGATGAAATAAACTCTGAACCAGCTCAGGTGAGAAGCAGAAACTTGGTAGCAACATAGATGTTTGTCGTGTTCCTTTAATTTACTGGAAACCTAAGAGACACAAACCCTGAGCAGACAGAGTATTTTCAGACAAACAACCTGTCTTTTTTCGCATTCGCCTTATTTTGACACTGTCATGGCATTCAAATATAGATATGAAATATTTGGGGTCAAGGGGAAAGCAATTATGAGCAAGTATCAACTTCTCCTAAAACCAAACAGGGATGTGGACTAAAATCTGCAGTTCTGGGCTACGCATTCATTTGAAATGAAAGAATGCGTTATCATGTTGTATTGGTAGGATGGCAAGAGTCTTGGGTGTGTTAGTGGCATTTCCCCTGCTCGCTACCAAGCTGTTTTGCAGCACTTCACAGATGCCTTACTGTACAGACAGCATTGCTGCTTGTGCTTTTGCACCTCCTGCTATTGCCTCCACTTACACGCAAGAACTGAGACATGCAAGGTGGAGTCAGGAGGCTCCTCCAGGTGTGCTCCAGACCCCGAAGCACTCAACATGAGGGTGCGCTGGTGTGGGTTTGAAACCCACCTGCACGGTGAGCAGGGAGAACCAGGGCGCTGCCCTGTAGGAAGTACCTGCAATCCCACCCCAGCAGAAGATGGACTCCAACCTGCTACAGAAACTTGAGATTTGCTTTAAGGCATAAGATCTCAGCTCCCTAAATTCTGAAAAAGTTATATCCCAGCCAGCCCAAGCTGCAACAAGTTGGCCATGACCTGGAGCACCCTCCCCGGGTGCTGCAGCATTGCTGCACCACTGTGGTGCTCATGGGGTCCTCAGGACAATGCAGTATGCTAGGAGCTCAGCCTTTTTTCCATGTATTTGCATGTGGCAGTTGTTTAAACCTTTGATTGAAACAATCAGCTTGTCCAGGGCTGAGCTGTGATGCTCTGTCTCCACAAACAGCCCCAGAACTTCAAAAGGGCTGCCTGACATGAGTCAATCACTCGTGCACCCAAAATCTAAAAAAAAAAAAAAAAAAAAAANTCCTTTTTCCTCCTCCTCATTTCACATGAAGAAGCCAGAAATCGAGGGGGAGGGTGGGTTGGGCTGGGGACCACAGCTGTGGAGGGGGTTCTTTGAGAGGGTTAAGAGAAGGGACAAGGGGAGACCTTCGGGCCAGAGAATGGTGCTGGCTCAGGAGCCAACAGCTTACAAATCACCTATGGACAAAGTCAGGCTGGAGAGGTTCCCAACCACAGCACCCTGAGGCACCTTCCTGCCAGGAGCACACAGTGGAGATCTGCAGTCTGGTGTTGCCTGCAGCCAGCTGTCCCTGGTGGCATATTGCCATCACCTGCACTGCACTCGTACAAAGCAGCTGAACCTGAGCCTCACCACATGCAGCATTCCCATCAGACTAACCAGGGCACACTGCATCAGGTTTATGCCATTTTATGTGACTGTGCTGGTTTTCTTCTGACTGTGAGAGCACAGATAGTGCCAAGTCTGCAGCAAGGCCTGCTGATAAAACATTAAGCCATCAAAAAACTTTACCCCATTTAGGCTCATGCCCTAAAGCTGTATTTACTGCAGTGTTGAACTGCAGCCTCAGCCTAACCTGAACACTTCAAGCTTCCTGCTCATTTGGCAGGGAGAAATGTGCATTTCTGGAAAGCTGTTCTCATCCTAAGAGAAGTTTTTGAGGAAGAGGAGATAAAAATGTCTCCTGAAGGTTCTTCTCCTGTGCTGTTATTTACAAAGAAGCCAGCTGAAGCCAGCTGAGGTGGGGTCTCCTGAAACTCTAAATAATGCTGAAGAAATGCAGTGGATTGCAGGGCAGTCTTTATAACAGGCTCAGTGGATTTGCTTTTCATTGATACCAGATTCTTGGTCAGCCACTGAAGACTATCATAACCAAATACATCAGCACGCACTGCCCTCCTGATATGGAAAGATTTTTTGTTCACTTTAAATGATCCATTTGGACTCATTTTCAGTCTTCTGTTACTGGTGGGATTTGTAAAGATTGTTTCCAAAGCGAGTAATGAGGAAAACAGCCCTTGCCAGTATCCGCTGTGGGAGCGATTGACACGAATTATTCTGTTCATGTGCAAATCAAGTAGCCACTGTTCCTCTGTGTTCTGAACATCTTCTATATTCGGCATCACAAAATGTGTGAGTACAGGTCATACATCTCAATTTTCAACATATATGCTATTTTTGTTTATTTTTTAGTTCTAGTAAGCACATAGAAGAAATTGATTGTTATTAAGGAGAGAGAAATTGGCAGCAGCCTCAGCCCTTGCTTGGATCCATTTTCAATAATTCGAAGCTTGTCAAGAACTGTTTTCAACTCACAGGATGATCTAAGAGCACTTGAAATGTCTCCTTTGCCATCTATTCTGTGGGTTTCAGTGCTTGTTTTTCCTCTGACTGTAATAGGGTGCCAGTATCAAGACAGTTTGTCTCCTTTTTCTGAGTTGTGGGGCAGGAATTTGAGTGGGTGAGGTTTGAGGAGACATTGTTTAGCCTTACAGTTTTGAAACTCTGTCTTCCTTAGATCTTTACTTTTCCCTTCATGTGTTTCCATTCACACCTGAATCATTCATTATATTGGCAAGCTGTGAAGATCCTTCTCTTCTTCAAGGTAACCACACATTTCTGAAGTAAATTATAGGTTTGGAGATTATAGAAATTTGTCATCTAGGCACACACCCTGGCTCCTTTCCTTTTCCAAAGCATGTAATAATGATTTGTTTTCTTTTTTCTTTTTTTTTTTCTTTCCCCATAGCTAATGTATGCCTAATGTGGGAACAGTTGCTTTTTTTGTTTTGATGGAACATTAAAGCAGGCTATGTAACGAGGGAGGAAGTCTAAGAAGTGGCATTTTACTTTTAAACACAGCTTTGAAAATAAGTGGCAAGTCAAGTGATCATGCTGCATTGCTCTAATCCCCATCGTGATTTTCTGTTGGGCTGCCAGTTTAGGCATGGATTACGCATGGGACAAAAGCCCTAATGCCCCTTTTGAATTTTGGGCTCGAATACCCATGTCCAAGTTCACCTCTCCTTTCCCACTCCGTGATGTTTTCAGCCGAAGTTCTGAGTCCACTTTAGGAAACGACAAAATGGCCACTGCCATGATATTTTGACCTAAAGCAATGGCAAAAATAGCTGACTAGCTGCTTCTATGGTACTGAAGCCATGAAACATATTCTGCCACTCAAACACAGTATGGAAGGCTTCTGGTGGGACTGGAAGATGAAAGCATGACACCTCATTAGGAAATAATCATGTTCACAGTTATTTCTCTCTTATGCTTCCCATTCTTTAGTGAATCACGCATAAAGAAATGGAAATGATCCAACTCACTAATCTGAGTACAATACAAAGCCATGCACCCACTGTAGACACTGTAACAGAAGTAGATGAGCTGCTGGACTGCCAGATAATGAGAAATTGGGGTGTAGTGGCAAGACTACTAGATCTAGAGAAAATATTCTGTGCTTGCTGCCAAGTCTTGCTCTTAGTCTCTTGCAAGCAATAGCAGAAAGCATTGCTCTGCTAGAGCTCTCACTCTTGTCTGCCAGAACTGGCCTTGGCACATAGAAGTGTTACATAAAGGGTGCGGGTCAGGGCAAAGAGGGGGGAAAAGAAACATGAGACTGAGGAGAACCTCCGACACAGAAAGTTTCTGAGGAAAAGTTTTGTCTCCTTTTTGTTCTCCATAGAAGAATGGTGAAAAACGAAATGGAAGAGTGAAATGAAGAATCAAATACACATATAGAAAAAAAATGGTTCTATACAGTTTTTTTCTTACAAAATTTGCTGAGCAAACACAAACTTCTAGGTGCAATTTTGTTTGGGAAACCCATTGTCTCTGTAAGAAAAATATTTTTCTCAAAGAACAAATTTAAAGACATTACATGTTTTGTTTGAAGAATGTGGTGGAAAATGGTAAATGTGCCGAGATTAAAAAAGGAAGCTGAAACAGGCACTGACAAAGCAAGCCTGTGAGCAGGACATTAAGGAGAAAAGAGGCTGCTGCGTCTGGTGCTGAAAATCATGTACATGAGCCACATCCTCTGCAGCTATGTTTCTGCAAACCCCACAGTGTGATACATGGGACAGAGGGAAGCTCTGAACCACTGACAGCAAGAGGTTCACTAGCTCTCTCCTGGTTAGTCCCAAGCCCTTGTTACAAAGAAATTAAACAGGCTATGTGAAGCCTAGAGGTAAAAGTGCACACAGCATATGGCACACTTCAGTTCCTTACTTCGGCAAATAATCATTTCAGATCCTTTATTCCAGAAAATTGACCTTTCTAATCCTTCCTTTGGAGCATCTGTGATGACCTAGATGCATTTGCTAATTGCTGTGTAATGGACTGAATGTGTTTATTAGGTTAAGTTCATTTAACAGGGGGGAAATGAAGTTTATTAGAGTTTGTTGTATCCAAGGATGAGAATTACAGTCCTTTTATTCCCCACTCTCTCTACAGTGATAAATTCCAGAAAATGCATGCCTGTTCCCTCCAGTATGAGCCATCCACAGATGCATGTTTTCTTTCTATAACCAGCTGTAGCTAATTGCATCAGTGCCGCCTCTACTGCTGCACATGAAAAAGAAACCTGTAATTTATTGCAACAGACCATACTATTTCTGCTGTACATCTTGCCCATTCTGTCATTCCAGTGAAGGGATTTCTCATAGTAAATTGGCAGTTCCGAAGTGGAAAACAATCTTGCTCAGAAGAAAGCTTTCAAAAACTCCTCCATGTGTTCTATCCAGATATTGATAAAAGAACAAACAGAAAACATATTGTTTGTCTGTAGGACCATGATTTCCCCATCACCCAAAGATATACTGAGTCAAATTCATGCCTCATGTGCCTCTGTTGTAGCCAGCAGAAGTACAGCACGCATGATAATGGCCCATTCATTTTATTGTTGCTTGAATAGCATCCTGGTGCCTTTGAAAACATACATAGGTAAGGTGGTACAAACTAGTGTCAAAAGTAGTGGAGCTGTGCCAGTTTATACCAGCAAAAGATCTGGCTCCAGTCTCTGCCTCAGGGAATTTATGAATCATAATGTAACTCTAAGTAGATGTACTGGCTGTAAAATTCAATCCTGTCTTTAATAGCACTGAGGCAGGAGGAGGCAAAAGGTGAGCCCTAACCTACTTTTGAGAGGGTCATGTCAAGGGCACAGAAAAAGGCCTTTTAATTGTTCTTACAGCTCTGGGGAATGAGACTGTAATGAAAGGCAGTAAAATATTAATCACAGCTACATTGATGGAGTTAGGAATTAAATATCATTTTGCTTAAACCTGTGGTTTAACAGCATGAAGGCTTCAGGGACTACACTGGTGCAAAGACCTCCCTTCCCCTTCCTCTGACCAGCGAAGTCTAGCTACTAAAGCTCGTGTAGCTATGTGTGGGGCTACGTTGTGAGCTGGATCAAGGAACTGCTCCAGGTTAAAAATTACCCAGAAAAAATAAACTAATTAATAAGCTCTTGGTATACACACTTAATAGCAGAGTTAGCGTTTGCAGAATGCCAGGAGAGCCTCATACAGCTGGCAGTATATAAGTGTAAAGCACTTACTCATTCTCAGCTATTATTATGTCATGCTGCTCTTTATTACCGAGGGCTCAGCCTCTTCCTTGCATCTGGGTGTACATCAAAAAGGCCTTACGCACAGGCTGTGCAGCCAGGTGGCTGCCCCACAGCTCTGCCTCCTTCACTCGCTGGGGATGGCTCGCTCAGACTTCCTTGTGGCCCAGCCACAACTGCTTGCTCCAGCCTAGCAGCTGCAGAGGCTGAAGCCTCAAGTGTTAATTGCCCTATTACATTAATGTGAAACTAGAGGGATGGAGTGGAAAATCACAGCCATTGTCTTTTCATTTACCCTAATTGACAATGCAACAGTGAAAGGGTGGCCTGGAGAAAGCCTCTTCTTGTAACACATTTGCACTAATTAGGAATTTTTACAGCGGGATTTTTAAAGTTCTTTACATCCCCTTAGTAATGTAGCTTCAAAGCTATCAGTAAGATAGAGGGAGGCTTTTGTACCATTTTGTAGTTAGTAGCAAAGGGCAACAATCACAGCTATACAACTCAATTTAGGCAGCAGGTCTGCAGCTGACCCAGCACTGCTGATGGCCACAGCCGTGCCCAAACCATGAGGGCGTTCTCCCTTCATGTGCTATGTCTGGACCAAATAGCGGAGGGAAAACAGACTTCTGGGATGGAGCAAATTCTGTGGCTTGTATTGTGTCAATGTAGCCCAGAGAGGTACCCTGCTCTGGGACACATCCAGGGATCACCCTTCCAACCAGAAGAATGTTCTTCCTTTGAACATGGCCTACCAGAGAACAGCTTTGCATTTAAAGAAAGAATCATGAAAATGTGACATGTGGCTTTGTTATTGTTTATCCTTCTCTGAATATATATTTTTTCCCCATACTACTTTAGGATCAAATCCTGTAAGTTGACAGAGGCAAGACTCCATTAGCTTCAATGAGAAGAGTGGTTTTTTTTCCAACTTCAAATAAAGGTTGAGGGCTTTTTTTTTTCTTCTCTTTCCTGCAGCAAAGACAAACTGGGCATAGCGCACTCCACCACTTTGCCATGGTCCATTTCTACCCCCATTCTCCACTCATACAGCATGGTGATGGAAAAGTGGGGAGAAAGAGACTTCACTTTCTCCCATGCTAAACATCTCATCTGTGCAGGGGTAGAGCCATGTACGCAGGCGACAGCCACTTGTCTTGTGGGGAAGGCAGCACCTGTTGCATGGGGTGTTGGGCTAGACATGACATCTGCATGTAGGCCATGCTGTTGGGTTTGCACCCCTCAGTTTCAAGGTGGCCTTAGACTCACAACATTATTCCCTTTCAAAGTGTTAAACCTCAGCAAGTACAGCACAAATGTGATTCATTGAGTTGAGGATCAAAGCTGCATAAAGAGAGATTCTGTACTAGTAGAAACTAAGCTAGATGTTGTTCCAACTATGCATTTTGTGCTGTTGTGAATGTGTTTTATGTCCTGGTGCATGTCCGTGTCTTGTGTGTGCCACAATTAAATGAGCAGATCTGCCATGCAATTTTCGCTCTCCTAGGAAAATGCAAAGAGGATAATGTAAGAGCTATGTTTATAGCACATAGCACAGCAGACTGTCTACTTAGTGCATGCAAGGCTTTTCCAATTATGCCCAGAGAGCGGCTGCAAATACAGCTCTTCCTTTGCAGTAACATACTGCATTTTTTGTTGCTTAACAGATTTCTTTCTTTAGGGAGGTTTGTAAGTAGAAAGGTTGAGTTCAAAGCTGCTGATTTAACCAAGACAGGATGGGCCATAGTAGATTCTCAGTTTGTGTCAGCTGAAAGCAAACCTCTGATAGTTCTCAAGTCAAGGCCTACCAAGTGTTCTAGAATATAATTCAGAATGCAGTTACATGAATATTTTCTTTAACATTCTGTCCAGGCCAGGAAGTTTCCACACTTTTATCCTACCCTGTTTGTTCCTGTCCCTGTCTTCTTTGCTGTCTCCTCAGTGCCAACTGTTAATGAAAGTGCTGGTGCAACTTTCTGTGAGCCCGCGCTGTAAAGGGAATCAGAGCAATGACCATGGTTAAAAAATTATATCCTCCATATGCTGGGATATCAGGAGTGGAAGTGGGCAAAACTGAAGACATGTCTGCATGCAGAGAACCTGAAGAAGATGACGTTTCGGTAGAGGTTCATGTGTTCACTGATAGCATCAAATGCATGACAGAAGCTTAACCAATGATACATTTAGAGATGCTGAATTTGGTTCCACGTAACCACAATGCTAATGCTTTGAAATTGACCTCATCCCCACATTAAACCGACCAATGTGACTAGGAAGCTCGTAGGTTTCTAAGGCGGCCACTCGCTCACATTTACATTTCAGATGACTCGTAATTTTGCTGTGTGGATGTAATCCTGCAGGCATGGGGAATATACAGAACACAAGAAATCTTTTGGAATAATGCAGGATGCAAGGCCAGCCTGGGCATGGAGACCTTCTCAAGATGTGCAGTGGCTAGGTGTGTGAGTCTAGATTAACCTGTTTAAGCCCAGCTTAACTTGTGATCTAGATAAAAACAAGCCTGCAATAGTGATGCATGGTCTTGTCCCCTGAAAGGGATTTAGTTTGTGCTGAGTCGTATCCTGTGGAGGATGCACTTTGTCCTCAAGCATGCCACATATGTAAGCAAGCTACAGTCCTACCTTAAATGTGAGTGGGACCACAGCCTCATATCCCATCACTCCATTTTCTGAATGAGATAGAACCAATGCAAATATGCCATGAGTTGTGTAAGGGTCTTTTTTGCTGTGCAGTTTATTTTTATAACTTGTAAAATAACTAATGTTTTGTAAAGATAGCAAAAATAATGTAAAAGGGTGGCTAGAAGGTTGATGTGACCCAGGGTAAATATGGTGATGATTATGCGTGGTGTATAAATAACTTATATAAAGGGTACTAATACATAAAATGCATATTTTTCTTTAAAGGGAGATGAAGAAAATATTTACTACCTTATTAAATCAAAAGAAATACGTAATTAAAAAGCAATCACTAGCTTCAGAGCTGCAATAAGCATTTTTATTAGGTATTAATAATTTTATAAGGTACTGGATTGCTGGAAGTCTGGGACCATATGAATTGGTAATAAACCATCTTGATGCATCATGTTCTTTCAGTCTTGCCAATGTGACATTTGCTGTCCAGGCACTAGAAATCTGAATGTTATACATCTAAACTAAAGCAAATGGAACTACTCTGCTTATCCTAGAACCCTCGTACTGGACTGGGCAAATTAGTATTGAGGGCACTGATTTAAAGAGAAAAGATGCATTTTGATGTGTGTTCATATGATAAAAATGCGGCACACAGTAAAGTTGACTCCTGGTGAAAAACTGGGGAGGTACGCCTAACACCTTCTAAATGCAAATGGGGCTATAGGGACCTGTTCTCTCTGTTGGTCATTACAGCCACTCTTGCTGGAACAATATACTCGGATGATACCAATGTCATATGCCATATAAAACTGCTAAGATCTCATTTAAGTTATAATTCTCACCAGAAAAATAGTCACAAACAAAACCAGCCTAATGCTAGATCCAAATGTGCTGTGTGTAGTCCATTGTTGCTGACAGTTCCTGGGAAGAAAAATGACCGTTGAGAACAGATCCCATACCTCCCATCTCTCCCACTCCCTCTGATGATGAAAACAGATCTGCACACGTGGGCCTTCCCCACTCTGGGAAAACCAGCTCCTGGCTTTCCAATGGCATTATGGCCCTTGTATCCAAATCTGTTAGCAAGATGACATCAATGAATTTGAAATGTTGTTCTGATGTTAATGCTTCTCTAATTAGCAATGTTTGAAGTAGCTCTGCTAAACTAAGAACATAGCCTAACTTCAAGCCAAAATGCAATCCAGCTCCTCTTCTGAAAAAATTTAGTTACCGTTATTTTCTTTGTCAATGTTACTGAGCATAACCCACAGCTCCCAAGAAAGAAGACAAATCGTCTGTAAGTACCTTCTGCTCTAGAAGAAAATAACTATGTATAAACTAGGTCCTCAAAACATTTCTGAAAGCATTTTCACTTATGACTTTATAGTTTCAAGAACATTTTCAGCTTCTACAACTGACTTACCAGTATCTTGATACGATAAAACATACTGCAGAGCCAAGTAGTTCAACAACAACTCCTGTATCTCCAAATCATTTTTATCTGTGGGAGGACTGTAACAAAAACAGCAGCAGTGACATCAAAGAACCAAAACCTGTGTTTTGGCCTTTCCATTACAGCAGCAGTTGTGGAGGTGGGGCACTCTAGAAATGTTCAAGCTGATGTATTTCAGTATCTATTCTATTAATAAACCTTTCCAGGAGTATGCTCATGGTCTGTTTAAGGTTAGCAATAAAAACTCACTCAGAAAGGTAGAAAGGCAGAGTAGACACAGTAGCCGAGTTTTTGTAGGAGCAGATCAAGAAGAAATCTACACATGTATGCAAAAAAAATATAAAGCTAAGCAAATCTGACTGACAGAAGGTTAAGGAAGTGACAACCTGTCTGCTGTGCAGCCACAGAAAACTGTATTTCGATGGGAGTAGCTAAGGGTAGTATGAATTACAGACAAGTTGGTACATACTTTTTCTCCCCTTTGCTGTGGCATGCTAAGTATTCTTCTTGTAGTTCAACTTTTATAGAAATGCTACATGTTTTAGAACCTTTATGTTATGTAGTCTTTATTTGCTTCCTTGTATATTTTAAGAACAGTATGTTTTATCATCTTTACACCTGTTGTTTTTACAGAGTGAGTTGTTGTTCTCTTTTTTAGAAATTTGACACGGATGTGGCAGTCTTGATTAGAGATAAAAATGAAGCAGTGAAGTGTGTGCAAGAGAAAGTGATCTACCATCCACAACGTGAGACTTGCATAATAGGAAGATTTTTGTAAAACTTGGGGAGCCAGCAATCTTGAATCACCTAGGTTCCATGTTATTGTGCAAAGTGTGGCATCTCCTGGTAAGTCCACCTGCTTATTAATAATTTCTTGACCTAGACAGGCTTTTGAATGTGTTGTATGTGAATATTCAAATCACATATATATGGAGATTAACATCTTAGACAATTAGTCACTTAGCCAGGTTACAAAACAATGTATGAATGCATATGATGTGCTCTGCAAGTAACCACTGGTCTAATTACATGACAATCATTGTGGCAAACCATACACAGTTGTTCAAACCACTGCATATGTCTTTTCCATAGAAAGAAATAAAAAGGAAATTTATATTTTATGACTCTGCCTTTCACCATAGTATGCTTTGCTATGGAAGTATTCATGTGATGGCTAAGTCATGACTGTAACATCTCTCCTCATCTTTGAATGTTTTTGGTCATTATTCATACTAATCATTAAGACTCACAAGGTATTATTATTGTTAAACGATTTTCAACAACTAGGCCAGAGGCAAGGATATTTTCCAAAATCATAAGAAGTAATTTCCTTTTACTTTCTGGATTCTGGAGTTCATTCCAATCCTTCTTCTCTTTAGTTGAGAGAATCTCACAGAACTGCAGTACCTCTTCAGCAAAGCCCAGTTCTGAAAAAATGTGTCTTAAAATTTGTTTGTTAGAGAACAAGTAGATAAATTATTACTTCTGCTACAGCATGCAATCCTAGAGATTAGACAGTTGCCTTAGCTGGATGACTCAGAGAGTTTCCCTGAGTTCACTGGGGCCCTCTATCTTCAGATATGAGAAGGGCCTTCAGATTTGCGGATGACGCTGATCTGAGTGGTGCAGTCAACACATTGGAGGAAGGAATGCCACCAAGGAGAACCCTGACAGCCTTGAGAGGTGGGCCTGTGTGAACCTCATGAAGTTCAAGAGTAAGATCCTGCACCTAGGCTGAGGCAATCCCGAGCATGAATATAGGCTGAGCAATGAAAGGATTGAGAACAGCCTTGAGGAGAAGGTCTTGCAGGTGTTGGTGGAGGAAAATCATAGATCATAGATAAAATAGATCATAGATCATAGATCATAGATCATAGATCATAGAATGGCTTGGGTTGGAAGGGACCTCAGAGATCATCTAGTTCCAACCCCCCTGCTGTGGACAGGGCTGCCAGCCACTAGCTTACTAGAACAAACTGCCCAGAACCCATCCAGCCTGGCCTTGAACACAGCCAGGGATGGGGCAGCCACAACTTCTCTGGGCAGCCTGTGCCAGCGCCTCACCACTCTCTCAGGGAATAATTGCTTCCTGATGTCCAACCTAAACCTCCCCTCTTTCAGTTTGAACCCATTCGCCCTTGTCCTACCATTATCCACCTGTGTAAAAAGTCGGTCCCCCTCCTGCCTGTAAGCTCCTTTCAAGTACTGGAAGGCCGCAATGAGGTCTCCCTGGAGCCTTCTCTTTTCCAAGCTAAACAATCCCAACTCCCTCAGCCTTTCCTCATAGGAGAGGTGCTCCAGCCCTCTGATCATTTTGGTGGCCCTCCTCTGGACCCACTCCAACAGCTCCACATCCCCTCTGTCCTGGGGGCCCCAGGCCTGGACACAGTACTCCAGGTGAGGCCTTACAAGGGCAGAGCAGAGGGGGACGATCCCCTCCCTCTCCCTGCTGGCCACCCCTCTCTTGATGCAGCCCAGGATGCCATTGGCCTTCCTGGCTGCAAGAGCGCACTGCCGACTCATGGCCAGCTTTTCATCCATCACAACACCCAAGTCCATCTCCGCAGGGCTGCTCTCAAGGAGTTCTTCTCCCAGTCTG